>OW804094.1:5837127-6412735 GCA_942159475.1 Sthenelais limicola | reverse complement strand
CGCTCCCGGCGATCCACCCCTATGATTGGCTGAGGGGGATCCTCCTCCACATGATCATGACCCCCAGCGCTCTCCCACGCCAAGGCCATGCGCTGTGCGCCTGCGCGGAGGATCCCTTGCCCTCAACCCCCCCTCCCCTCCCATTATCCCTGACCCAAGCATGTAGCGTCCCCTCCCTCCCCCAGTCCCTTCCCCCCACCCCGTAATGAGAGTCACGCCGGAGAACAATTGGCGATGCTATTTCGGTTGCTAAGACAATCAAACAGGTAGACACATAACAACAGATGTCCAGTGCCCCGCTCTCCCCCGCTCCACCCAGGTCCCGCGTGGCGGTCGAGGCCCCACCCAGGTCCCGCGTGGCGGTCGAGGGGGAGGGGGGGACGGCCACTCTATGGGTAAATTCCGCTCGCAAGAATTGCAATTCTTTACATTCGTCCAATATTTTTCTTTTGATTGAAAACACAGTCTTTCAAACAAAATACTAGCCGTCCGCCCCATCAATACAAGTAACATTACTAAAAACATACATGTTAAAGCAGTAAGATAAGAAGATAGATATAATACGAGTCAAAGGTAAAAATGTCTCTTTGGGACCTTAATCGGTCAGAAAAATGTCTCTGGAGATGTCTCCTTAGGGGAAGGTTCATTATCGTATGATGCCTTCATTCAATTACTAAAAAGTCTTTTAGTCAACATGGGTAAGAGAAGTCTTTGTGTATATAAGTGTGCTTCTGAACACTTCTACAAATGTCTGTCTCCCTCTGGGGGTTCTACTACACAAATTCCTCTAGTGCGGTCGTCACCGACGTCTCCTCTGCCCGCCTGACCAGCCGAGGCCCCCGCTGGACCTCGTCGCTGGCCGACTGGGCGCCCGTCTCTCTCTCTCTCTCTTGGCCTTTGAGAGCGAGAACGGTTGGGTAGTCAACACTACCGTATTTTCATTATTGAAAAAACCCTAAAATAACTGCAGAGCACATGTTTTCTCCTGCAGTTTGGCTTATAAAACTCCTCAATGAAAAATACACTTCAAAGCAGAATGGTTTGGAGATAGACAAGAAGCTCTGGTCCTGTGGTGCTTCTTCTCAGACTCCTCTTACTCGCCCCATTCTGTCTGCATAAAACAACTTCTCATAGCGAGAGTTGGATAAAATACCTTTGGGCTGGATCCTTGTCCGTGGATTCCACCATTTTCTCCTGAGAGAGAAATGGATTTCACCCAGGTATGTTACTCTTTGCTCTGCGGTCTCTCTCGCACCCGAGAGAGGGCAAAACAGCATTAATAGTAAAATATTAAAAAGAGTACAATGAAAAGACAAGTTCATAAAGTGATTAAAGTACTACCCAGAAAACCAAACAAAATAGCTGAAACTTATTACTTCATCCTGGTCAGTCCGAGATTGGCAGCGTAATATGGTGAGGTAGAGGGGTGGGCGGGGAGGTGTTCAAAGGGGCGGGAATCAGCCCTGGCGCCAGGGTCAGATTCTCCATCCTCTCGATCTTCGTCTTGGGGGGGTAGGATTTCCAGGGTGAGGGTTGGGGGTTCTTCGGGGGCGTTCTCTCGGGGCCTACGGTTCCTTTGGCAACACTGGAGGTTGACCATGCCTCTGGGGGCAAGCCCCTTTCGGCGGCGGAGGTAGAGGATTCCCAGGGTCATGACTCCTAGGAGGGTGGGGATGAGAGTGGCTATACCCCAGATAGAACTTTCAGACCAGGGGCTAGGGATAGGTGTGGGGGAAATGGGCTTAGGAAAATCGGTGAGAGAGAGTAAGGGTATCTCGGCTCTCTGTAAAAGGGTCAATTGTTGGGTTAATTGGGGGTAAAGGGAGAAATTTCCATAAGTCAGATTAAACCCGGGGAGGGGCATAATCGTGGGGGTGGGGAGAATTATATGGGACTTATGGCGTTTGATGCTACTCACACGCCAATCCTTTCCAACCAGGAGACAACCGTCTTCTAATATTACCCTAGTATGCTGGCGATACGTTTTAATTACTGGCTTCTGCCCAGGACACCTCAGGATGGTTTCTAGGGGTTGATATACTGTTAAAATTATAGAAGAAATGGACTCTCCCTCTCTAAATACTTGATTGGTCAAATTACCTCTCTTCAAAATCTGGGCCTTACAAAGATCGGGTCTTTTACCCATGATGATATTGGTCTCACAAGTTGGGGTTAGATGTTCAATTGCAGCTGAGCAAATTTGTGGTTTAAACCCAATACAGTGCTGTGGGAGGAAAGATGCACTTGACACGCTGTCTAGGGCCACTTCTTCCTCTCCCATTAACTTTCTGAGGTGGTCAGCACCATACGGGACGGGGAAATATTTTAGTCTATAATGTAGAAATTGGGTGCCTGAAACAGCCGGAATTACCGTCTGATATACCAACTCCTGCTCGCCATCTAGTAATAGTTGGACGTTTAGGTGCCTGTAATACCAGCGGTTATCTTGTGGGGTATAATGCTTCCCTTCTTGTAATTTAGACAGAATTTCTGATAAATATGCCAGTGGTAAAATCTGGTCGGTTAAGAATCCCCTTTCCAGCTGAATTCGCTGGCGATAGAACAATTCGTTCTGACGGTAGTAATTTTCTACCGCTCTACCTACTTGTTGCAATAGAACATCCACTTCCCTTCGCATGTGGATTCGGTGAATTTCTATACTAAAACCATTCAAATGTGTTAAGATATCAGCCACCTGACGGGAGATGTTATTGGCTGCAGCTTGGAGCGCAGCAATGTCCATACGGTTTTCTCTCATATAGAGTCTAGTTTGGTTCAGCACAGACACCATCTCCTCTTGACAATGGGCTAATATTTCCTCACTATTGTGGGTCGCTTGAACTGCAGCTTGCAATTCCTCGACCTGTCCAACCGTAGCTGTGCCAAACAGGGCACGGCTCAACGAACCCACAAAATTAAATAGGCCCCTCTTCTTCCTGTTTTTGAGGTGGGCCTGTGCTGGTATCTCTGTCCGGAGGAACTCCATGTGCTCCTCCCAGTGGAGAACATCTTGGTCTCCCACAACCTCCGCCTGTCTGAGCTCTGCAATCCTTCGTTTAAGAACCGAGATCCAAGTTTTGACAGGAGGGGGTGTGGGAGGGTGCAGTACAATCACAGTCGTCCAAGTCGCGGTCAGGGCTCTGACCTCCCCTTCCTCATACACTAACACCCCTTCCTCCTCAAACAGACCGCCTCTAACCATCGTGGTTAAGACGATCATCAGGAGGGTTTTTAGGGTGAAGTGGGAGAGAAATCCGTCACTGGTGGTGCCACTGGATCGAACTCCCATGGCTGGGGCTGTGGTGGGGGTGACGGTGGGGGTGATGGTGGTGGTGGTGGCGATGGGGGTGGTGATGGTGGTGGTATGCAGGGCAGCTTCCTAGGCCTCTGCACAGGTGAAGAAGGTGAGACTGGGTTGGGGGAGGAGTCAGGCCTCTCTCTCTTTGTAGATCCCAAAGAGTGGAAAACCTTAATCCTCTTTTCGGTGCCTTCAGATGTAGTGCTCAGGGCTTTGGGTAGAGGGTTTGTAGTTGGAGTCTCAACTCTCCCTCTCTTAGCCCTTGATCTTGTGACTGGACCTGGAGGTGGTGTGCGCTGAGGGGCAATCTCCACAGCAACGGCGGGTGGTAGGAGTGGGCGCACTGTGACTGGCTTAGGTGTAGCCAGTACTAGTACTTTCTCCTTTGGCGGTCGCTGCTGGGGTGGGCGTGGCACTTGTTGTGGTCGTTGGGGGCGTGGCACTTGGTCCTCGTCCTCCACTAGCATGTGCTCTTCCTCTGGTTGATTTGCGGGCGCGTCTTCCTCCTGTGGCTCTACCTGAATTATACGAGGCATGTGAGGTATGGGTATGAATACAGGGTCAGGCTCTGCCTGAGGCTCGGGCCTTTGTGGGGGTGGTGGTCTGACTCGATTAGCTTGTTGGGCCTGTCTCCGAGCCCTATTACGTTTACCTTGACCCGCCCTTGGTTGCCTAGTTCTCAGTACATCCCATTCTATTTCCCCTGATACCAACTTAAGTCTATTTCTATTTATACGTTTTTGTTCACCTTGGGGTCCTCTCAGAGTTATGACGGTACCCCTGATACCAGTTATCATGTAACCATGATCCCATTTCGGGTCCAGTGGAGTGCTGGTACCCGATAACACCACTACGTGATCCCCTATGTTTAGATCTTTTGCGTTCGCTCTGGCTCTCAATCTTTCGTAATTAGCCACCCTACTTGCCTCAGTGCGCTCAGCGGCCTCTCTGAACGCACTTGTCAAGGCCTGTAGGCGCTCACTTAGCACGGCATCCTCTGTTCCCTCTGGAGTAGGGAATATTTTAGAAAAAGGGTATTTTGGTTTGGTGCCGAAAGTTAGAAAATATGGTGTGAAACCAGTTACACAAGAGGTGGAGACTCTATGTGCCCAAAGGGTAGGGCCTAAATGGCTCTCCCACTCTGCTGGTCTGGCGTTTATGAATTTTCTGAGTATTCCTTTAAATGTTTTGTGGAATCTCTCTATTTTACCGTTTGTGGTAGGGTGGAAACTTGTGGAGTGCCTTACTTCAGTGCCTATTGATTTGAGATACCCTTCTACCTGTTGGTTCATGAATTCTAGCCCCCTGTCGGTGATGACTACCTCTGGAGGGCCATACCTGGGGACGTATTCATTCGCCAAATAGTCAGCTATATTCTTAGCTGCTTTGGTGGGTATGGGTTTAACTTCTACCCAGCCAGTAGCGTGATCTATTACAGTTATTATATACCTGTTCCCTTGTTCAGAAACGGGGAAGGGACCACACAGATCCATCCCTAGTATCTGGCCAGGGTATTTTGCCAGAGGCATAGCTGTAGGAGGTACACGCGCCTGCCCGACTCGGTTCACTGCACACCTAGCGCATTTGGTCAAAACACGGAAAGTATCCCTTCGCATTGTGGGCCATTTATAGGCCTCTTGAATTCTATCCAATGTTTTTCGCATACCCTGGTGGCCTACCTCAGTGTGGGCGCGCCTCACTACTCTATACCTGGCTGAGGGTGGTAATACCAACCGGGGGTAGGCTGGCTTACCTGGGGGAGGAATCAGAGTAAAGAGCATTCCATCAATTATGGTATAGTCTCCCTCCTCTTCCACCCCTTGTTGGAACTCATCCATTTCCCTCTGTTCTAACCTTATTTGCTCTTTCTCGAGTTTATCAAATTCCCAAGGAATTTCATCTATTTCTTCTAAAGCGCAGACTTCAAATTGACTGAGAGTCGGCTCTTTTCCCTTGGTTTTTATTCGAGAGAGCATATCCGCCCTAATGTTGTTGGCCCCTTTCCTATACTCAATGGGAGCCCCATATTCTGCTATAAGTACCGCCCACCTCTGAATTTTTGTGTTTTTGACTTCACCTACAAATAGCGATTTTAATGGCTTGTGATCCGTATAAATTTTGAACTCGCTACCTTGAAGATAGGGCCTAAGTTTGTTTAGCGCATAAACAATAGCATATGCCTCTTTCTCAATCGTAGCCCAATTTAGCTGTGGTCCGGAGAGTTGTTTAGAGATATATTGAACAGGTCTCTCCACACCCTGACTATCAGTCTGGACCAATATGGCCCCTATTGCGTAATCACAGGCATCTGTATAAAGGCGGTAGGCCTTATTTAGCTGGGGATGTGCCATTACTCTGTCTGAAGTAAGTAGCTCCTTCAGCATTTCAAAAGAATTTTGTTGTTCTTCCAACCATTCAAACCTAGCGTACTTTTTGGTGAGTTTTACTAGCGGATAAACTACCTTAGCATAATCTGGAATACATTGACGGTAATACCCAGTCATCCCTAGAAAGGAGCGAATTCCGCTCACGTCTTCTGGGGGTAGCATATCCCTGATTGCACTACATTTATCTGGGTGGGAGTTAATCCCATCCTTGGAAACCTGGTAGCCGAGGAGATCTACCTTTTCCTGTTTGAAAATACATTTACTCTTTTTGATTGTAATTCCGAACTCTTCTAATTTATCAAACACCAGAGCCAAATGGTGGTCGTGCTCCTCTTCAGATTTGGAATAGATTACAATATCGTCTATAAAAGTCATGCAAAATTTTCCAATAAATTCCGAAAACATTTTATTCATGGCCCGTTGAAAGACAGCTGGTGCATTAGTGAGACCAAAAGGCATTCTCCTGAAGTGAAAAAGTCCTCTGTGACACACGAATGCAGTCTTTTCAATACTCTCTGGGTCCATTTCTACCTGCCAGTACCCGCTTTTTAGGTCAATGGTGGAAAAGACAGTTGATCCTGCCAAGCTATCGAATATGTCCTGAATATTTGGGAGAGGGTGAGCGTCCTTTTTAGTCACAGAATTGAGTCTTCTAAAATCTACACAAGGTCTATTACTCCCATCTTTCTTAGGAACCAACAATATTGGGCTCCCCCATGCTGAGGTGCTGGGCTCAATTACTCCCAGTTCCAGCATTTCATCTAATTCCTTATCAACTAGTTTTCTTTTAATCAGGGGCAAGCGATATGGCCGTTGATTAATGGGGCGCGCATTTCCAGTATCTATGTGCATTGTCACATCTTTAAATTTTCCAAGATTACCCTTTTTGCCTTCTCCAAAAACAGCCGGGTATTTTACTTCCCAAGCTTCTGCTTCAGTGTGGATGGAGGCAAATTCTAAATCAGAGTCACCCACCCACCCACTCTTATAGCTTTTCCCTTCTAAAATGATTTTTCTCTTTTTGAATACAATGTGGGCGTCTAGAATGTCTAGCGCATCGTCCCCTAAAAGCATTTCATGGTGGAGTTTTTTAACAACATAAACTGGAAATGAGCTACCTCCCAAGTTAATAATCGCCTGTCCCTCTGTTACAAGTTCATGACCAGAGAGGGATTTTAAGGTCTCTCCCTTTGTTAGTATGAGTGGACGGTGATAGGCTTTACAGAAAGCCTTCCACATATCCTCTCTCATCAAACTTCTAGACGCGCCGGTATCAATGAGAGCCCGCATCCCCATCCCCGCCACTGGGATAGAAATACAAAATCTCCTGTCCGGCCTGCCTATTCCCCCTGGTTCCCGATCTTGGGGGTGGCGGCAGCCATCTGCATGGCCGCTACCACCGCCGCTTGTACATGAGCATATCTTTGAGAGCATTCTCTCGCAAAATGTCCCTCTTCCCCACATTCATAGCAAACACCCTTGCCCCTAAACCTCTTCCCTCCTCCCTGTTTATTCTTTTCAGGACCTGCGTCCCCTTTACCTTTTCCCTTCCCTTTCCCTGAGTTATTAACAGCTTGAGAACTGGCAACCGGAGGGGGTGGGTAGGATGGATTGTAATAAGGTGGATACATAGGCAACATGGGTGGTTGAAAAGGGTACTGGGTGGCTGTACTTGGTTGGGGCATGATCACAGTTGGGTTAGGGGTTTTTATGTTCTCCCATTTTTCTATTACTTTGGTCAACATATTTATTCTAGCCTCTAATTCAGAAAAAGGTACCCAATTTGCTGGGGGTTTTGGAATTTCGGGTTTTAGTTGATTTAGGACGGCCCCTATCTCCATTGGCTCGTCCTTTCTCTCACCTCTGGCAGGCTGGCCTGCCAATGCGAAGGTGTGAGCGGCAGCTGAGGCTTGAGTGATAGCCTCAGCCAGAGTCAGAGGACGAGCGGCAAATACGTCATGACGTATCTGCTCGTCCCTCAGTCCTCCCACAAAATTCCTTACTAGCGTCTCTTGGACAATATCATGATTTAAATCATCCATGCTATATGCCCTTTGAGACGCCAGCTGGAATTTGCGTCCATACTGCTTAGCATCCTCGTACGGGAGTTGATAAAGATCAGTGAGGCGTGCCCTGAGCTGTTGTTCCTCCTCTTCATTCATGAAGAGTCGGAAAATCTCTGCCCTTGCCAGATCCCAGGTTCTGTTCTCTGCTATCTGCAGGAACGCTGCCACACACCTCGCTAGAGGCCCACTAGCAAGCGTCCCCAAAAGCTCTAAAGTGAGGTCATCATTGGCCGCACAATAGGCTTTTGCCCTGCTGATCCCATCCAGCCACTCTCTCAAGGTGTCCTTGTTGGAACCATCATTGGCTCCCAACATAGATCCATGGCGTTCCAAACGCCTTCGGATCTCTTTGATTGCCGCAAACCTTGCCCTTCTTTGATTGACATCTAGAGCAGCAATCGCCTCTGCATCTAGCGCCCAATCAACCTCCATTGCGGTTTTTAGAGAGAGTAACTAGACAGTACAAGGTACAGATCTAAACATACAGAACCCAAGGACCTAGCGAAATAAAAGCTCTAGGCATTTCTCACGCACTCTCCAAGTATTATGAGTGGTTAAGTGTGATCATTGCACCCAATTTTGTACAGTGTCCCCAGATCCGCTTCCCACACATTCCACAATAATATACAAGCAAAATCAGAGTTCAGATTTCCACTCACCCAGTCCTGTTCTTCATTTGCTCGCCTGGTTTTTCTCTGACTTCAAGATGAGGGTTTTGCTATTTTAGCAAGTCGTCTCTTCGAATGGTCGCCAGTGTGAAAATGCAATGGCAATTTGCCCAGAGATTCGGTAGGTAAAATGATGAAGTCAGAGAAGTCGGATGATAGTAGTCTTCGGCCAGGCAGCAAGGTGTCTCCAAGCTTACTCTGTCCTCTTTATTTATAGTCACACGTTAATTATTCATTAGCATCAAAATGGGTATAGCAAAGTGCGCTCCCGGCGATCCACCCTTATGATTGGCTGAGGGGGATCCTCCTCCACATGATCATGACCCCCAGCGCTCTCCCACGCCAAGGCCATGCGCTGTGCGCCTGCGCGGAGGATCCCTTGCCCTCAACCCCCCCTCCCCTCCCATTATCCCTGACCCAAGCATGTAGCGTCCCCTCCCTCCCCCAGTCCCTTCCCCCCACCCCGTAATGAGAGTCACGCCGGAGAACAATTGGCGATGCTATTTCGGTTGCTAAGACAATCAAACAGGTAGACACATAACAACAGATGTCCAGTGCCCCGCTCTCCCCCGCTCCACCCAGGTCCCGCGTGGCGGTCGAGGCCCAGGCGGAGGGGAGGGGGGGAAGAGGGGGAGGGGGGGGACGGCCACTCTATGGGTAAATTCCGCTCGCAAGAATTGCAATTCTTTACAGTATGCTTGGTTGCTTGCTAACTGGTGGGTCAGATTTGCAGCTCTACACATTTAGGAACTTCTGCTAAATTAGGCTGAGAAATGATGAATACCAGGTATATCTGAGTATATTTGGTATCGCGTTGATTTAAAGCATTAGTTCTGTTATGTTAAACTGCATTTTGAAGCTCATTTTTGTCTTAAATGTGGGTTATTTGAGAGGATTGATGAAGGAGAATTGTACATTTTCTGAAAATCTTACCCTGATAATGTTTAACCACCCCCGCACTAACTACACTAACAGCAGATCTAATCTCTCCCCATCTTCTAAATTTACCTTCTTTCACAAAGGTTCCTAACCTCACTTTGCTAGCGAGCACTAGGGTCAAATCGCCCGAAAATGTACAATTCACATTCAACAATATTCTCAAATAATCCAGATTTACGACAGAAATAAGGTTCAAAACACAGAGAATCTTCAGAAAATGTACAATCGGTAGATCTACACATTTAATAAATTCTGATAAATTAGACTGTAAAATGGTCAATACTAGGTATTTCTGAGTATATTTCTCATTGCCTTGATTCTAACAATCTGTTTGGCTATGTTCAACTAAATTTTGAACCTGATTTCTGTCTTAAATTTGGGTTATTTGAGAGGATTGGTGAAAATGAATTGTACATTTTCTGGCGATTTCACCCATTTATATAAATATTTACCTAAATGTATTTACGTGTATCTCTCCACAGGACATTGACCTCTATACTGCGGTGCATCCAAGCAGTTATTGCTTAAACCTGATTCGGTCCAAATGTCTTTTCTTTGTTTTCATTATTCGAGTTCTTATATCCATATAATATACGGGAAGAGCGGTTTCTACGAAAAGAGGTAGAAAAGAGGGGTTTCTTAGTGTAGAAAAGAGGGGTTTCTTAGGTAGAAAAGAGGGGTTTCTTAGTGTAGAAAAGAGGGGTTTCTTAGTGCAGAAAAGAGGGGTTTCTTAGGTAGAAAAGAGGGGTTTCTTAGTGTAGAAAAGAGGGGTTTCTTAGTGTAGAAAAGAGGGGTTTCTTAGTGTAGAAAAGAGGGGTTTCTTAGTGTAGAAAAGAGGGGTTTCTTAGTGTAGGAAAGAGGGGTTTCTTAGTGTAGAAAAGAGGGGTTACTTAGTGTAGAAAAGAGGGGTTTCTTAGTGTAGAAAAGAGGGGTTTCCTAGTGTAGAAAAGAGGGGTTTCTTAGTGCAGAAAAGAGGGGTTTCTTAGTGTAGAAAAGAGGGGTTTCTTAGTGTAGAAAAGAGGGTTTTTTTAGTGCAGAAAAGAGGGGTTTCTTAGTGTAGAAAAAAGGGGTTTCTTAGTGTAGAAAAGAGGGGTTTCTTAGTGTGGAAAAGAGGGGTTTCTAAGTGTAGAAAAGAGGGGTTACTTAGTGTAGAAAAGAGGGGTTTCTTAGTGTAGAAAAGAGGGGTTTCTTAGTGTAGAAAAGAGGGGTTTCTAAGTGTAGAAAAGAGGGGTTTCTTAGTGTGGAAAAGAGGGGTTTCTTAGTGTAGAAGAGAGGGGTTTCTTAGTGTAGAAAAGAGGGGTTTCTTAGTGTAGAAAAGAGGGGTTTCTTAGTGTAGAAAAGAGGGGTTTCTTAGTGTAGAAAAGAGGGGTTTCTTAGTGTAGGAAAGAGGGGTTTCTTAGTGTAGAAAAGAGGGGTTACTTAGTGTAGAAAAGAGGGGTTTCTTAGTGTAGAAAAGAGGGGTTTCCTAGTGTAGAAAAGAGGGGTTTCTTAGTGCAGAAAAGAGGGGTTTCTTAGTGTAGAAAAGAGGGGTTTCTTAGTGTAGAAAAGAGGGTTTTTTTAGTGCAGAAAAGAGGGGTTTCTTAGTGTAGAAAAAAGGGGTTTCTTAGTGTAGAAAAGAGGGGTTTCTTAGTGTGGAAAAGAGGGGTTTCTAAGTGTAGAAAAGAGGGGTTACTTAGTGTAGAAAAGAGGGGTTTCTTAGTGTAGAAAAGAGGGGTTTCTTAGTGTAGAAAAGAGGGGTTTCTAAGTGTAGAAAAGAGGGGTTTCTTAGTGTGGAAAAGAGGGGTTTCTTAGTGTAGAAGAGAGGGGTTTCTTAGTGTAGAAAAGAGGGGTTTCTTAGTGTAGAAGAGAGGGGTTTCTTAGTGTAGAAAAGAGGGGTTTCAGTTACGGTTTCTTTGTGTAGAAAAGAGGGGTTTCTTAGTGTAGAAAATGACTTCATTATACATGTGAATAATTGACTGAGATTGTACACTCTATTTGAGATCTACTTGGAGCGGCTCGCTGTAGGGTTAACATTGGGTCGCTTTAATGTTCACTCTAAGTAGGTCTCAAACAGAGTGTACTGACCATCCTCCACATGATGAGGTGTTGTGTTTAGAACTATGTCCCTCTGGGTATAGACGTATTAGCATTCAGCACCCATCAAGGTGTCTACAGATGGGGATTTGCTGCATTAAAGCACCCTTTATAAGGCATCAAGTATTGTGTTCCAATCTAACCCACCCACCCCTCCCCCTTAGGCACTATAATACATATGCAGTGAATACAACTCGAGGTATTTATTGGCTTCTTAAATGCCTTTTAGCCCGGGCATTCCCAGGCACCAATGACAAATAAATTGGTCGTCGATTAAGCGTGGGGGCCCAAAGAATAGATCTATGTGTTTTCGATTGGTCTCGCTGAAATCTAGGTACTTTTAGACAGAAAGCATAGGGAGGAAAAAACAAAAGGAGGGAATATAAGAAATGAGTGGGACGTGACAATATGCAGACAGAGGGAGGGAGAGAGAGAGAGTGTGAGACCGAGGAGAGGAGAGGAGAGCGAGAAGAGAGCGAGAAAGAAGAGGGGGAGACTGAGAGGAGAAAGAGAGAGGGAGAAAGAGAGGAAGCTAGAGGAGAGGTCAGAGAGAAGAGAGAAGAAAGTGAGAAGAGAGAGGGAGAAGAGGGAGAGGGGAGAAAGAGAGAATGATGCGAGAGAAAGGGTTAGAAGTAATAGACATTAGAGTAAAAAGAGGGATAAGGAGAACTGCAGACCTGGAGGAGCAGTGAGGAGGAAGTGGAGTTACCCACGAGCGTCGTCACAGCGTCTCATGTATCTATGTCATGACACGCGACCTCACGTGGTCACGTGGGGGCAACCCACTTCCTGTCACCAGCCGCCACACTTCTGCCTTACTGTAGACTTGTCACTCGTCTCCATACGATGTGTTACAGGAAAATGAGTCACAAATCGCAAAAAATAGATTTTGAGATATTATTTTATTTGAAAAGATGAGATCAAGCCGATTCTATAATGATAGTAAACAATAGGACACCTAATAAGTATACCGAACTATATTAATTTTTAGTAAGTTAGATATTTTTATTTTTGAAAAATGTATACATTATAAGCTGTCTTGACATTTGGTACATATATTTATACGGGTTACAGTGTTACGCATCCTAAATATCAGAACATTACAACAAAGAGATCTTGTAAATAAAACACTTTGAAAAATATCAATTCATATGTAAGTGTAACACATCACATATGTAAGTGCAATCACTATGAGGTTTCATATCTCTCTACTCTCTCTCTTTCTGTCTCCCTTCCCCCTTCCCCCTCTCTCTCTGTCTCCCTCTCTCTCTCTATCTCTCCTCCCTCTCCCTCTCTTTCTCTCTCCTCCCTCTCTCTCTCCCTCTCTGTCTCCCTCCCCCCTCTCCCTCTCTCTCTCTCTCCTCCCCCTCTGTCTCCCTCCCCCTCTCTCTCTCCTCCCTCTCTCTCCCTTTCTCTCTCCTCCCCCTCTCTCTGTCTCCCTCCCCCTCCCCCTCACCCTCTCTCTCTGTCTCCCTCCCCCTCTCTCTCTATCTGTCTCCGTGTGCACCCCCTCTCTCTCACCCTCTTTCTCCCCTTGTCTTTGTGAAAACAAATATCAAGATTCAAAGTACTTATCCGTGAACATCAACAAGTCTATCAAAAGTGCCCCCCCCCCCCCCCCCACACACACACATCTCTCTAACCGGCCCAACGTTCCCTCGCCTTACTCCCCCATTCAAACACTGATGGGTCAGGTTCTCAAAAAGTGTACAATCCCCAAATCTGCACATTTATTAGATGACAAATACTGGATAAATCTGAATATATTTGGTATTGCATTGATTCTAGCAATCTGTTTGGTTGGGTTAAACTGTATTTTGAACCTCATTTTCGTCTTAAATTTGAGTTATTTGGGAGGATTGGTGAAGGCGAATTGTACATTTTCTGACAATCTGACCCTGATGTGAAGTAATTGAGGCTTTCTCCACTCTTCACTCCTTTCACTGGATCCATCTCCTTCACTTCCGCTTCCTCACTTTGTACTCGCTTGTAGCTCTTTTCATGTTTATTGTCGCCCGTTTAGTTCTGCAACTTACCCCCTATATATACTAACCAGTCTAAGCCCAAAGATGAGGGGTGCCTTCAAACGGAGGGAAAGCCTCTTGCCTCAAAGTCAAACAGCAAAGTGCCATTATAATTCCATAATTCCAAGACCGCGAAATGATTAATTTTGATTTAGAAATATTTTATTCAGGACAATGAACATTTCATATACTCAGGCCAGTCATTATAATCCCATTAGAACGCCTGGTCCTAGGCCAGGAAACCGATTAGCGAAATAGGTGTCCAATCACAGACCTACCATTCTTACTATTCTTAGTATTGCGTCTTTTCTTTTCTTATAGCTTTAAATGTATTAGGCCTTAAATGAAATAAAAAAAATCTGATCTGAGGGTTTGGGCCCCGGTTTGGCCCTAGGTTGAAATGACTGAATGTGCAGTGAGTGAAGTGAAGATATAAGTCACACAAGCATACACACAGGCGTCATGTAAATATTTGTACTGGGGGCGGGGGGGGGGGCGTGACTCGTGACCCCTGACCCCGCGGGTCAAGGCCACACTTATGACCTCCCCCATCACCCCCTGGTGTGGATAGGCAACATGCATCAACCACTGAGCTTGCTTGAAACAAAGAATTGTGGGATTTGAATTAAACAGTTGGACTTGTATAAGTCTTTAATTTTGTTGTTTCATAAACAAAACTTTGAAAGTAAACTTTTTTTCTTCTTTTTTTTGTTAGTATAGTTAAAATTCAAAACTCAAGGGTACAGTCCAGGCCCAAACCCTGGCCTAGGACTAGGCGTTATAATGTCATTTTGCGTCTTAACGGAATTATAATGGCACTTTGCGGTTTGAGGCGAGAGGCTTTCCCTCCGTTTGAAGGGACTAGGCCGTCTTATCTTTGGGCCTAGACTGTGTAGGCCTACATCTCGGTTGTTGACACAATTTTGTTTGTGGCGATTATAAGTCAATATGAATTCTAATGTTTATACAATCGTTATTAAGTTTTGTTTCCCGTTTCTTCTCTTACCAAATACAGCTGTAGACAGTGGATTATCCACAGTGTTTACATGTATACACTTGTCATTATCTATAATGGGTCAGATCGTCAGAAAATGTACAATGGGCAGCGCAATACATTTAGGAAATTCTGCTAAATTAGACAGAAAAATGAAGAATACCGGGTATACCTGAGCATATTTAGTATCGCATTGATTTAAAGTATCAGTTCTGTTATGTTAAACTGCATTTTGAAGCTCATTTTTGTATTAAATGTGGGTTATTTGAGAGGATTTGTGAAGGCGAATTGTACATTTTCTGAAAGTCTGACCCGTGTAAACTTGTCTTTACACCAGAGAACTTATTGCGGTTCTACAGCAGGGAGTGAGGACAAGTCACATGGAGTGTTGGTACAACAAGTCAGCAGCCGACAGTCATAACTCTAACAGTTTTAGTGGATCTCACGATCCTATCGGGACAGATTTATGCTAACAGTTACGGTTTAACAGTTTAATTGTGTAGCAGGAGGGCAGTTGGGGCGCATTTTTTTATGCGTCTATAGTCATGTGCTTGGGATATGCGTTCTTTAGTTTTTTTTAATCGGATCTGTGTCTATTTATCGACTGGGAAGTTAAGTCTGATTGAGACTAATGTACTTTTAGTCGGCTGATTTAGAAGTATCAGGTTGTCGAGTATGCTTTACAGGTAATCAGTATAGATTTTATTCAGTCAAAGTAAATAAAAATTGGCGATTTATTCCAGTTTACTTTTATTCTTCTTTAGTCAACAACATAACAGTGAAGGCAATCATATAGTAGTAAAACAACATGGCAAAGTTTAAGAGACTCAGTCTCTCAATGCAGGTGCATGGTCGGTCTGACCTGCAGAAGTTAACAAGTGCGAAGACAAACAGACTGGTACTATTGTACTAACGAGTGGTGAAATAAGGATCAGAAGTAATTAAACATTAATGCAATTAAAAACCCTTCCAGTAGTAAACATGTATGGCGACAAACAGACTGGTATTAATGTACTAACGTGTGGTTAAGATAATAAGGATCAGACAGTTAATCGTTAATTATGATCAGACGTAATCACTCTTTAATGCAAAAATCAATTAGTGAGTTTTTGCATTTTTGTAGTAAGCTCGCTTAATTATTGTCTGGACTTTCAGTCAGCGTCTTTGCAATTGCATATTGGAGTTTCTTTCACCTTTTGTATGAGTTTTGCACTATGAGCTAGCTCAAATGTACCCTCAGCTAGTGTCTTACAGATGTTGGTAAAGTAGTGTTTAAACAAAGTCTTTCTTTGAATTATCGTCTGGAACAGTGTCCTTGATGGTAGTTGAATCAATCTGCTCTTCGAGCCGTGTCATAATATCTGACTGCTCTCCGGTGATCTGATAATCCATGGGGATCACGTTTTCCACATTGGCTGCTTCAAGTGGGGCTGTTGGGGCGGTCGATTTTGGCGAGGGGGCAGGTTTAAAGGTTGCGGTAGATTTTGGTGGAGTGCTGGTATTTGGCGAGGGGGCGACTTTACGGGTTGCGGCAGATTTTGCTGGTGTGCTGGACTTAGACTTTTTGGCGGTTTTGGCTGATGGGGCGGATTTGGTCGTTGTGGTGACCCTGCGGGTTGACTTTCGTGCTACTTTCCCTTTTGGTGATTTCTTGCCATTGTTCACATTGCTCTTTTTGGGCGTTTCTGGGGCTTTGGGGGTTTTAGGCAGTTCGGCAGGTTCTAGCGGCAGTTCTGCTGAGGGGGCCTGGTCAAGAGGTTGGTTCTCGATTCGATTGTCCTCCTCGGACTCGTCATATTCCGTGTCCTCATCGTAGTACTCCCCTTCACCTTCTTCCTCATGTTCGCTCTGGCCGTCACCCTGAAGTCCGCCTTCCCCTTCGCCCTCAATTTCGCCTTCTTCGTCACTATACTCCATTATCTCACTGAGCATGTCGTCGTCCACATAGTTGTAACGTTCTTCCGGTCTGAAAGAAGTGTTATACGGGCTGTCTGCCATATCTGCCATTACCTCGTCATCGTAACTATCCATTTGGTTGGTGTATGTGAGGTGTTCGAACTCTGTGGTATACATCTCTGGTTGAGAATAGTCATCCTCTTTAGAATGGGATATGATTTCTATGGTTTCAACACTGTTGCCGACCATCACCACGTTGGCGTTGATAGGCATGAAAGGGATCAAGTCTTCTATGCTGGTGGCAATATCGACGTTCAAGGCAGCACACAGTTCCCCACAGTCGATGTTAGCAAACTTGACCCCAGTAGGGCCTTGCAGGACACATTCGTATCTGTTGTTGGTCCCTGACAGCTCTATTCCGACGATGTTAACGGTGTCATTGGTGGTTTCTGGCGGTAGAATCTGTTAACAAGATTGAAAATACACTGAATTATTATCCGATCGGTTAGACAATTGAACAGTCATCTGTTACAGCTGATATACTGATTTCCTTAAAAATTGTTTAGAAATTAATTGGGTTTCTCTCATTGTGTTTGTAACCATTGGAGCATGACATTATAGTATTGAACCAATTCATTCAGTTATTTATTATAACTGTTTTGAGAAATCTGCTGTCGGCTTTCATTTTAGTATTATGGTTCAACAGTCATTTAGTATGAAATTATATTTTTGAACAACCCAATTTAGTTATTACCATATAGCTATTTTAATTTTAATGTGTTGTCTGTTTAAGCAGTATGTCTCATGTCGAGAAAAACCTTTAAGCCCATTATTCTGTAGACAGGTAATTTTCACACTGTTTATGTGTTTACTTACCATAATCTGGTCCGAGAAGTTACAGGTGAGCGTCGCCGCATGGTGATGAGTTGACCAAACGACTGACACGTCCGTGGCTTCAATCTCATCACCGATGTGCAGGTCGGTGTATGCGGCAGCTGCGTCCCATAGTGACAACTTCATAGACGTGTTATCCTGCAGTAAAGTCAGCTCTTTCACGAGTTTCTTGTTACCCTGTTTGTCAGTGACAGTTCTGACCAATTCGGACTGCAAGTGGAAAATTTGTTAAGGTGAAACAGTTGTAACATTTTTTTTTATGTGAGCAATTAAACAGGCAGCTTTTAAAGTTAATTAACCAGCGACTGATATAATGATCAACGTCTTCTTTTAATTATCAGACAAACCTCTGTGCTTAATGCTAACGTATTAGTCGTCTACAGGTGATTGATCCAAGGTGTGTTAATGTAAAACTTAGTACCTGGATGACACGGGCTCGCAACGATGTCTGGTGCCCTGTTCCTCTGGATCGGATAGCCTCAATAGTCAGGAACGGGGTTTTTGGCGTCCAATACAGGTCGTCTGCTGCTCCGATTTGCTGGTCGCTGACATTGGGCTTTGGTGTCCTGAAATGTATACAGTATTTCATTGCACTGATTGGAAATTGTTTTTGAAACAGTTGTTCTTGCATGTTGCAATAGTCAGTAAATTAATTGTGACTCCGATATTTTGTAACTCTAAATCTCATATGGCGAAACTTATTAATTCTGTTCCTGTGAATTAACTTGGTTCGCAATTTAGAAGGCAGAATAATATTTAACATATCTCTGAAGATAGTCAGAGAATTCTAACAATATTACGAAATAGTGATTGTCTGGAGTAAACAGTTGAAGTAAATAGTAAATGACTTACCGCCAGATTGCGGTCTGGTCGTGGATGGTAATTTGCTTGTTGTGTATTCTAAAGTTTGACATTATAATGCCATCATCCTCTTTGAAAGCTACGATTTCCGACCGTTTGACGAATCCCAGGAGGACCCCAGTGTGGTCTCCAACTACTAACTTCCGTCTGTTCTTGTTGACGGTAGGGTTTTTGGTCATTTCATCCTGTAGGATGATGACCCGGCAGGTCAGTTCACCCGCTACGGCTTGCGGTCCAGGAATTGCCAACACTTGGGCCACCGTAATTTGTTGACCATAGTTCGAGAGGGTGGGGGCCAAAGCTCGGGCCACTCCTCTGTTGACACTCCTCTGTCGTGAGGGCTGTAATGTATTAAACAAATATATATTATTCTGTCAATGAGTTATACTAAATTCAGTTCAGTCTTTAATGTTTATTGAAGGTAGCTGATCTTTTATCTGTACAAATCCTACAGTGGTAAGTGACTAATTGATGTCAGAAAACTGTTCTAAGTGTAATTCTTATGTAGTAAATGGGGTGATTACTGTAATGGGTGAACTGTTGACAGAAAACATTTATCCAATCTAAACTTAGTCGGGCTATTTCTTGGCCTTAAATCGAATCAACTGTCAGTGGGATTTCTCTTTATATCATTTTTGTAAAGTTGAGCAGTCAATGAGAATTACTGGTTTAAGTGTCTGGTAATAAGTATCTATGTTGTAAGTATAACATTTCTAGGATTGAGCGAGTGAGTGAGATTGGCTGCTTAGCGCCCGTTGGAACACATTTAATATGGTTATTTTAACGGCGGCTGAGCTGAGAGGGAGACAGCTTTTAACATACCCAGGTAATCAGAGTTGAGAGAAGGGAGAGCGAGACAAAGAAAACGCCTTCATGATCATACCGAGGTCGTCAACAGTTTTAGGCACATAACAGATTGAACATTGTACTGTTTGAGAAAATTTACTTACAGTGTGTGACCTGCTGGAAGTGGTGGCTGAAGAGGCGGAAGCTGAAGAAGCGCTAGCTGTTGGATGCGAGTATTGTGTCTGCCTTGGTGGAGTCCATTTGTTGGTAGGGGCCTTGGGACTGTTCCTGGTGGCGTTCAGTAAATTTCCCTTTGATGGAGTTCCTAAAAGAGTCTGGTTGGCAGTTGACCGTATTTGGTTTTGTTGGCTTGGAGCTGTAGCCTGTCCACGGTCCACGGTTTGTCTCGCAAAAGGGTTTGGAGTTGGTGGCCTAGCTGTAGGTGTAGGTGTAGACGGTTTTTGGGTTGTAACTGCTGCGCCGGAGCTGCTCGACAGTTTCGGGATACGGTATCTTTGACTTGGAGCGAAAGCGGCTGTTGGCGTAGCAGCCTGTCTTGTTGGCAAAGCAGTTGGTCCTTGCTGACTTGTTACTGCACTTCTAGTGCGTCGTCTGCCCCTGGAGACTAAGGGATCCGACTGTTGAATCGGCGTCCCCCGGCCTCGTCCGACCAAAGGGCTTGGAGGGCTTGCAGTTGGGTTACCCCTTCCTCTGCCGACAGAACGGCGTTGGCTTGTTGCTGATCGTACTCCAGGCATGGTGTTTAGTGGTTGTGGTTGTGGTGAATGTTGTCTTAAACAGTTGAATGTTTGTGGACAATAAGACCGATTGGTGTGTGTCCGTGTCTTATGTATGCTTTCATCCACGGTTTACTGGTTCTGTGATTGGCCCTTTAACCTCTAGACCTATCTCATTGGCTGATGGTATGTTAGGCTATCACCCACTGATGTAATTGTATCATTTGATTGGTCAACGGACGCACAGGTAGTGGCTGGGTGGGGGTATCTTGTTGGGTGGGGGTTTAATTTTGCCCGATACATCTTTCCACTGGACATTGTGTATTTTCAAAAAGAATAGTTTTACTTCCAATTATTTGAGTTTCGTTCGTGAACTGAATGTGTTAATTATACCGCATTAGACTATTTGAACAAGTGATCAGTGTAAAAAATAACTATTACTGTAGTTCAGTATCATGTAATACTAGACGATTTCAATCTTTTTTCCAGTCAACTTATTTTTTCGTCCAAAAAATAAAGTACTCGATGTTCAGTATCATGTAATACTAGACGATTTCAATCTTTTTTCCAGTCAACTTATTTTTTCGTCCAAAAAATAAAGTACTCGATGTTTTGTCCTTATACAATTAATACTATTTAACTTCTTTTTTTTTCAAAGAGTCTTGACGTATGTTTTATACTGATTGAAGAAATGTTCAGATGAACGGGTGTCAAATCAATTGGAACTATTCATCTGATTAAATTTAGTCTTCCTGATATACTTTTTGCTGGTTTTACTAATAGCTTTTTCTAAACGAAGTTTACCTTGTATTTTTAAACAAAACAGATCAACGATCAACTTTCTCAATTGATTACCTGAATTCACTTTTTAACTGTCTGCTTTTTTTGATTATACATACCGAAATAAACATCTTGTTGATATTTATTTTAAATCTTTGTACTTGGTTCATTGAAAGTGGCTTGCTGCCTTACTGTTGGCCCTTTGTTCAATTTTATTGTACACCCAGTTTTCTTGTAACCTGGTGCATCAGAGAACTTTTAATTGATTCAACAGTGTAACTGTCATTCGTCTGGCGGCAGATTAATTTCTTACACATTAATTAGTTACTCTGTCGGCAGTATCGGACTTTGTCGGCAGGATTGGGGCAACAAGTACTCTTTGGAACCAGTTTCCATTCAATCAGTTATTCTACAACTTAATTCAAGTGTAGTGTTTGATGGTACCTAATTCATCTGATAAACGGTTTGTGACATGTTTCAAGCCAATCACGCTTTGCCGCTTCTCTGGTGAACAGTTGTCAATTAATTAGTATCTTAGGAAGGGAGCTTTGAGGCGGCGCTTGAGAAAGTTTAATGGCTCCATTGCATCCGTAAAGAGGTCGGTCATCGGAGACTTATTGTGCAACCCTTGCAATGGCCACTGGGATACACCTGTTTACATCTGTTTCATCTTACAGTAACGACTGTGCTGTCAAATGTAATAGTATTGGCTGTGTTCAATTTTGCTTTTGAAGCACAAACTTTATTACCCCTATAGTAATTGTCTGTGTTCTCGCCGGCCTCATAAACTTTAGATGTACTACCGTTTCTAATAAGTCAGGTCCTCCTGTACATTTTAACAGTTAAACACTTAAACAATTCTACTCAATTTTTCTTTGCTTGGCAACAGTTAAACATTTACAGATTTTAACTGATCATCAGATGAACTGTTTCCGTATTATTCTAATAGTGCTGCCACCAGTGCAATGCGGTTGAACTTTCGCGGTACTATGCGCACTTTGCTAATAAACTTCTGGCCCTATTCATCGGTTTCGCCAAAAAGATTTAATACTTTAGACAGGCCCATATGGTGAGACCAGGGCAAGTAGTGTGTACCTATATTGGATCTAGAACTGGAAAAGCAGTAGTCTATTAGTGTATTCCACCGAGTTGTGACTTCGTCAACTAACTGGTAACATTCTAGAATTGATGCCAATTTGTCAATGAACTGAACATTTTGATCAAGTAGCCAGTTTACATTTAAATCACCGAACAGACCTACAATGAAGCTGTCTTTGGTCTGGACAGCAATTTCTTTAAACAATTGTACAATCTCAGCCCGTTTTGCTGATGGTTTACAGTAAAATACTCCTATATATCCAACGATCGGTTGTGTCACATAAACCATTAGGCATTCACACTTGGTTCTATTGAAACGGTATTGTGATGTTACTGAATATCTGTTATCAATTAATATTAGCAAACCGTTTGAGTCTAGACTTTCTGTGTCTGAGTCAGTTCTTACAATTATCTTATCGGCCATTAGCTGAGAATGGATCACATGATTTGACTGTAAATGTGTTTCACTTAATAGGATGATATTCGAATTTTGAGCCTGCAAGTCGTTTATGACACACTCATCGTTTTTGGCTAGAAACTGTACGTTCTGATAGTACATATTTAACGTTTGGGGGCATTTTCGTATGATTGGGTGACACAACGTTAGTTTTCTCTCGTGGCGTAATCGGATCATTTCTTCTTTTACACTAATGTCGGTCATTATTTGGTCTTCACTGAAATTTATCAGAGATAAACCAGTCACCGAGGTCACACGGCTAAGGGCCACATAAGCAGCGTGTTTCCCTAAACTGCCACACTTTTTCCCACCTGCCAAAGAAACAGTGACCTCTTCGACAGTTGAACCTTGTGACTTATGAACAGTTTTAGCTGTAGCCGGTTTGAGAGGAAACTGAGATCTGTACATTGTACAGCCACCTCGACCAACGGGGAATTGTTTTGTTACACTGAAAATGGGAGTCCAGTCTGACTCTATATCATTTGTGAAATAACTGTTATACAGTTTTCTTTGTACAGTGCCTATCTTTTCATCTTGAAACTTCATCCACAATATTGCTGGTTGACTGAAACCTTCTTTATACTGTATGAACTTTAAGACTCCAGAACAGCCATTCGCTAAACCATCAGATACATTGATGTTATACACTATGTCATATATTAAACCAGTACACAGTTCAAGTGTTTTGGTCAGTGTTGTAGAACACATCTTTTCATTTTTCGCCGATTCCAACAGTTTTGTCTTCGATGCGGCTGAACCATTACCCAATATTGCATCTTTAGATGTTACACTTGCTTTGACCTGACCGTCTGTACACTGGTTCACTACTGCAGTATTTAATTCGTCAACTTCTCTGTTGAGGAGAAATAAATGAAGTGATTCGGGGTGTATGTTTGTCATATCTAGGTTGACATTTCGTTTCTGCAAATATTTTATGTCTCGTTGTGTTTGTCTACCTTCTCTGATCCGGTTCAACACTTGAGCAAATTCCAAGTCTTCTTTTTGGCGCATAATTTCAGTCAGTTCATAGAAAAGGAATTCTTCCTTCCAAATGTTCGACCCAAGGGATTGTACACCAAAAGTTAGATCGTTGAATATCCAGCTGTCTTTCACAGGTGACAATTGGAACAGGTCACCTAAGGCCACTATATGAATTCCACCCAATGACTGATTACTGCCCACGACATCTTGCAATCGTCTGTTAATGTATTGGAAGAACTTGTTACCAATCATTGAGATTTCATCGAACAGAACCACTTTCAAATGGCGCAGTTCTGACCGCAATGTATTCATCTTGTCAGCGGATAAACTTTCATAGGACAAGTAATTGTTCATCATTTTCATGTGAAGACCTGTATGGACTGTCTCACCATTTATCAGATAGGCAGCCTTACCCGTAAATGCGAGTCGAATTACACTTTGTAAGTTAGGATCAACATGTGGTAACAAATTGAAGTGACGTGACAGTCCTTGGTACAAACACTTTAACAGTTTGGATTTACCAGTCCCTGCCCCCCCTGAAATAAAAAGGCGGACTGGTTCATCTTTTGTAATAACCGATTTGAGAACATGATCGAAAATTGTTCTTTGTTTTTCGTTCAAAGTGTTCACCTCATCTTTCAACAATTGGGCCGGCCATAGGCGTTCAACTGTTTCTGCTACTCCAGCAGTCCTAATATTAGACTCTCCGGGGTCAATGCCCTCTGTATAATAGTCTTTGGTTTGCACTGGACTGAAGAAGTCTTCGTCCCCTAAACTAGTTGAGCCAAGCTCCGCATCGGCTGCATTGGCCTCATCTGACCCGGGTGCTATCCCCGTTCGCTCATTGTCTCTCACGGCTTCAGCCAATTTAGTTATTTCGCTAATTTTCTCTTTACTGTAAAAACTAGCTTTCTCTTCAATCTGACTTTTCTCTTCATCTGTCAAAGCAGAATAAGCTAGTTCGTGAGATGCATTTGTACCACTGAGATTGTGTTCATCTCTCCAAGGCTTGAACAGTAATAAACGTATACGGAAATAATTCTCTCTATCTTCTGTCTCAGTTGGGCAGTAAAAAGATAAAACCTTTTCTCTGATTCTCTTTCTGTACGTAAACCCATTATCACTGCACAAGAATGTCTTGGTCTCTGTGTTATCAGTTCGGTTATTTGTTTTGGTATAAACAATCATACTAACAAAGTCACTGAACACCCAGTCCTCTAAAAAAGGTGGTCTGTCGGCGTACATGTCAAATTTATCAGTCACATAGATGTCAGTGCTATCAACGTCTTTTTCCAGCAAAAGTTCCAGCTTTTGAACTACTTTAGTCCGCTTTTCAGGTGTACTGGTACAAATTGTTTCTACATCTCTGCTCAAATATGTAAGCGGTATACCTAATAAAATGTAAACACATTCCTGTACACTAACCTCAGATGACTTTAAGAAAACATTTCCCATGGCTTTAACAGTGTCCTGGATTTTACTTTCTTTCTTTTTACTCTCTTTCATTACTTCACTTAGACCAAGACTCAGACCGCGTTGTTGTTTGTTTATATAGTTTACTATGTAAGCTACAACGCTGTAAGGTTCTAGACAGATTTGGCAGTCTACATTAGCTTCCCATACATGAAGCAAGTTTACCATGTACATGTTTACCCGGCACTCGTTTACTTGTCTCTTAAGAAAGGCCTTATCACACTTGAGGCTAGATCGGACAGCTAGAACATATTGATCATAAGTTAAGCCTAGAACAGTCAATAGGTCTGTAAAACTGAAGTTTTCGTCATAATCGCCATGGTCTAAAAACTGCTGAATAGCTTTATAGTTTTCCCTGTGTTGGTTTTCGGCCTCCTTGTTTGGTGTTAGAATAACTGTTTCAGGAAAAGGTGGCAGTGGGTAACCAAAACGGCAGACAGCTAACTTGTTATTCTTTTGATTCTTTCTGCACGTTACAGAATGTCGGTGAACTTGGTACTTTACGAATGGTGCATTGGCTTCACCAGTATTTAAGCTACAACTGATATATTTGTCAATATATTTACACAAATCAACATTGTTTGCATTTGGACTGTATTGTGGACAGTCGGCACAAAATACGAGTGCGTGAATATGAGGCGATCCCCTCATCTGGAACTCAACACGGTAAAACACATCTATTATTTTGCCTAATGGATTGCTCTTATGGTACATAACTTTGTTCAGGAATGTCTGAAAACGGTTGTCAAAAAACCTAGCACAAGTAACGGGGTCTGCGTTTAAAAGTCTGCACTTATCCAAGTAGTGCATGTTATCAATTTGTTCATCTGTATATTCCACATTATCAATCAACAGTCCAACTGTTCGTATCAAACCCTTCCAATGTGAATCGGCAGAACTTAGAGATATAAAAAATGTGGGCAAACCTCGCTGTCTGATTGTGGCATACAGTTCCAACTTTTTACTCTTTAAGTATTGTGGACTATTTCTCAACTTTCGAAATATGTAATAACCACTGTCTTCTGTGGCCATTTGGTCCCGTTGAACATCATCAACAACCTGCCCTGCTGTAAATGTCTGACCCCCTTTAACTCGCCTAAGAGCAAACATGGAACCTTTGTACACAAAGAGAGTTTGGTATTTTTTGTATTTCAGAAAAATCAGTTCGGTATTTTGAGCTACTCTGCGGTCTACGTTTTTCAGTTCCCACTTACACCGGTCGAAATAGGTCACATCATTTGGGAAAATATCTTTCAATCTTTTCCCACAATAAACTGATGGATAGCTCATCTCTTCACACTCTTCATCATATACAATATTCAAAGGCCGATTGTTTTCGCCCGGAGCTATGTCTAAGTATGGAACTCCTCCCTCGTCGTCTAGCAACGTGTTTAAACAGCTAAGGACTTCACTAGGGTCTACTTCAGAAAAACCATCGTCACTTTCTTCACTAGAACTATCATCCCCGTCGCAATTTGATCTTTCGTTGCTGACAGTATCATTACTGAATTGAATACTAGAACTGACAGATGGTTCGGCTACCACTGGTGTATTATCCGATTCTATACCTTGAGCCGAATCATCACTTGTTTTATTGAATTGATCAGTCGGATCTTCGTCAATATCCATGAAACTTACTGCATCAACTGGGGGTTCTGTATCTGATTCCCCACACTGTAGGAGACGAACTGTTTCAGACAACCAGTCTTCGTTAACACCAATCTCGCTCTCTTGGTATATTTCACTATTAGTCATTAGATACTTTAAAGCGGATAGAACTTTGTCTGGTCTGATGTTCATCCGTCTATAAACTCCACGATACTGCAGTTTTCTCTTTAGTCTGACACAAACAGAACCTTGAGAGTTAATGTACCTAGGTAGCAACACGATTCCTCGTTCAATCTGGGTAGGGACATTAATGATATTACCATATATCTGTAACTGACTACCCCGCGGTAATACACGAACTTGCATGAATGGTAGTCGCAGGGCAATCAGCTGTTCCTCATCGGGGTGTAAACTTAATTCCGGAACAATGTCTGGGAAGTGCATCCCATTTTTATAACTAGTCTTGGGATCGCGTCCCTTAGATATGTTTGACTTACAACAATGACAAACAACTAGGTTGAGACAGTTTTCATAGTCGGGCCGCAAATATTTTGTGTATTGCCAGCGGCAGTTTTGTGAAATGCGAGTCACATTTCGTCTGAAACCAATGGAGTAGCACACACAACAGACAAAATTTGGCCCTTCATTCATTACTTGTTGAACACTTTGGAATACAGTGTCATAATCCCAACTACCGCCACTATCATTATCACCGACATTTTCAACAGTCTGATCATCAGTATCAGACAGTTGTCTGTCAGATGTGTCACTTTCACTATGAGAACAAAGATTTTCAGCCACTTCACTGAATTCCTCCAGAAGACCGTCAGCAGTTTTTGCTTTTCGCACAGCTTTGGGTTTAAGTGTTTTTCTGGTTTTCCTTGGCGCTTTTACAAATTTATTATCGACCTGTGCAGACTGTTCTTTTGCAGGAGCAGACTGTTGAACTTTGGCTTTGTAATCGATCGGATTGGTGGATGTTATTGGTGGTATACTGTGCAAATAACATTCCACTCGAGTATCTGTCGACTTGACTTTATTCGCTTTAATTGTACAAGGGGTTAGTTCAAAGTATTTGCCAGTAGCACTACCAAACAGATCCGACAAATGCTTTATCAAACAGTTAAACGAGGCAAACTTTAAATAGCATCCATTGCCGTCTGGACATGGCAGTCCTTTTGTGTCCCGACTATGGGAATCAAATAGGTAGTACATTCCACCGTCAAACTGCATACACACACAAGTCAAATTACAGATGAAGAAGACATGTCTGTATCTGCCCAACAGATCAACTAAAAAAAGTGTCAACTGTTGCCAGTCTGGTATCATGCCGACTTTAGAGTCACCTGTACTTATATCATATCTAAATTTTCCGATTCTAATTTGTCTAGGCAGTTCATCTATACACAGGTATTGGCTTCCAACAAAAGGACTAACTTGACTGTATATCTCGTTACCCACCTCTAAAGCATTATCTAACAAAGGCCGGTATACTCGGCGCAAAGTTTGATAGTTAGTAGTTAAACACAACACAGCGACACAGTTAGCCACACACTGCCGCCCAGCAGATTTACCGAATTTAACATCTCCTTGATGAGTACTTGCGAGAACAACTCCGAAGTCTGACTGTCTTTTACGTTTTCCAGCCATAGTCACTCTAAAAGTCTTAGTTTATTCACTACTTGAGTTTATTCAGGAGAAAAACAGTGGTGTTCTCCGAATAGGTAGAAACTATAAAACAGTACAGTATAAAACAGTACAGTATGTAAAATAACTGATATCACATATAAAACAGTAGCTCGAAATCGGTAGGAACGACAGTATGTAAAATGACTGTTATCACATGGGGCAACAGAACAGAAGCACTGGGTTAGATAGTTAGCACAGGGTAACAGCTAGACAGTGGTGTGAATGGCACCACGCATAGCGATGCACTGAACACTGAGAGGAGCGTGCACTGAACACTGAGAGGACGCAGGCACTGAGAGCACTGGGAGGCGCAGGCCCTGAGAGCACTGGGAGGACGCAGGCAGCGAACAGTACACACCAGAATTCGGCCGGTAGAGTACACCAGCAACACATTCCGGCCGGGGCACCCCACACCCCACATTCCGGCCGGAGCACCCCCGTTGCGCAACCCACCGCAGTCCACAGTATAGCACGCTTAGGCGGCACGCTTAGATATTTATATCACACGGTAGGCGGTACATCAGACAGTAGGAGGCGGCGGTATACATCACACAGTAGGCGGAGGCGGCCAAAACGTCAACAAACGCACGTGCGATCATGCCCTCCAGCCGTGAGTATATCGATAGACTCCAATATGAGGCCCAGAAGCAGTTATATCCAGTTATAACAGTTGTTCAGTTAAGCTAATCTGTCCCTCATAATAAGAGACATAGGATACTTCCTTATTTACCCACAATGTCCTCACTCTCTCACCCTAACATCCATGTACACACACAACTACTGAACCCTAGGTCCAGGGTAGGGGGAGAAGACACAGGGGGGGGGGGGGAGAGAAAATGTACAATTCACGTTCACCAATCCTTTCAAATAACCCAAATTTAAGTGAAAAGTGACGTTCAAAATGCAGTTTAACACAATGAAAGAGATATTTTTAATCAACACAATGCCAAAGATACTCTGATACACCCATTATTTTTCATTTTTCTGTTTAATTTAATAGAAGTTACCAAATTTGTAGAGCTGCTGATTGTACATTTTCTGAAAATCTGACCCATATGGAAAGAATAAAGACAAGGGACAAGGGATATGTTTTCACTTTATGGGTCAGATCGTCTGAAAATGTACAATTGGCAGCTCTATACATTTAGTAAATCCTGCTAAATGAGGCTTGACAAATGATGAATACCGAGTATATCAGAGTATATTTGGTGTTGTGTTGGTTTAATATATTATCTGTTCTGCTCTGTTAAACTGCATTTTCAAGCTCATTTTTGTCTTAAATTTGGGTTATTTGAGGGGATTGGTGAAGGACAATTGTACATTTTCTGAAAGTCTGACCCTTATGGTTATTGAACAATTTTCAAACTTTAGAAATATAAACGAAATAGGATCTTGTTAAAAATATACTCAGATATACCTGACCCTATAACGGTGGCCCCATAATTCTACACAGTGCTAAACTAATCGTAAATCGCAATAGTCAGAGTCACAGCGACAAAAAATGTTTTGATTACTTGCATGAGAAATAAATCACATGTTGGTGCGAGACAGGTCTTACATAAAGGTGGGCCCCCGGGGGCAGTGGGCATTAATTACAGGTAGGTTTAAGGTGCATCATATTTCACTAGTGGGTCAGACTTTCAGAAAATGTACAATTGGCAGCTGTACACATTTAGTTATTTCTGCTAGATTAAGCTGCAATTTGGTCAATACTAGGTAACTTCAATTATATGTGGCATTGGATTGATTCTAGCAATCTGTTTGGTTAGGTTGAACTGTATTTTGAACTTTATTTTCGTCTGAAATTTGGGTTATTTGAGAGGATTGGTAAAGGTGAATTGTACATTTTCTGAAAATCTTACCCTAGTTTACCTGGGGCTGGCAGTGTGGGAAAGTAGGGGCAGCCAAGCGTGACGCGTCATGAGGAATCAGTGTTTGATGTATTGTGGAAAGTGGAGTTTTTGTGTGGATGTGTATGAAGAGTCGGTTTGTATGTGTCGCCATTTTCTGTCCGTGCAAGGAGTTGTCGTTTCTATTTTCACCTGTCCGTCTCTCTCTCCGCCTCTCTCTCTCTCTCTCTCTCTCTCTCTCTCTCTCTCTCTCTCTCTCTCTTTTCACCTTTCACTATCTCTGTCATTCTCTCTCTCTCTCCCCCCTCCGTCTCTCCTTTCTCTCTCTCTCTCCCTCCCTTCCTCTCTCCTTTCTCTCTCTCTCTCCCTCCCTCTCTCCTTTCTCTCTCTCTCTCCCTCCCTCTCTCTCTCTCCCTCTCTTTCTCCCTCTCCCTCTCTTTCTCTCTCCCTCTCTTTCTGTCAGTCTCTCTCTCCCCCTGTCTCCCCCCTCCCTCTCTCTCTCTTTGTGCCTCGGTCTCCCTCCCTCCATCTCTCTTCCCCCTCTCCTAAAGTCCTTCCTCTCTCTCTCTCCACCCTCTCCCTTCGTTCTCTCTCACCCTCTCTCTCCTCCCCATCTCTCTTTTTGTCTCCCTACCTCTTAGCCGGTTCTGTCTCTGTCTTGCTGTCTCTACGCTCTTCTTTCCTCTCCTCTCTCTCCCTACCACACAAATGCCCTCTATACCTCCTCCCCCTTCCACCCAGAGCAAGGCATCGCTTGAAATATATCGATATCAAACATAAAACACAAAACAATCACAACACTATTTTGAAAAACAGAGTTACAACAATAACTCAAAACAAACCCTTGACCCACACAGGACTCGAAAAAAATCTACCAACATAACTTGCCCATTGGGCAAGTAGCAGCCAAGATTTACTTGCCCAACATTATTTCTCACTTGCCCAAATTTATTTGCAGAATTATAACCGAAATCACACCGATCTGTATGTAACTTGTTTTAACAAAAATCCTTATTTCTATTCTATCATTTGTATTTTATGAATGGAGATCATCAATTATCAGTGACACTGTGTGATTTGGTGTCATTGGATATATCTTTTCAATGATGGCGGATGCAGTAAACAGTTATTGATATGTTAGTCGGCGTTGGGAGTTCAAAGCTGAGATTTTAGACACTGATTGGGGAGATGGGGGCAAGATTTCCACTTGCCCAATCGGGCAACTAACATTACATTTTACTCACCCCAGAGCTACCACACTCTAATTTATGTTTGAATTTTATATTTTACATTTTCTACCAGGACTAGATCACCGCAACTTCCTCTAGTACCTGGGGATGGGAGGGGAAATTGTAGCCTAATGGGAACTAGCAGGGTGTCTATGTAAACTCCCCTATAAGCCTAATGGGAACTAGCAGGGTGTCTATGTAAACTCCCCTATAAGGGAACTAGCAGGGTGTCTATGTAAACTCCCCAATAAGATTTTCACTTGCCCAATCGGGCAACTAACATTACATTTAATCACCCAGAGCTGCCACACTCTAATTTTTTTCATTTTCTTGTTTTACATTTTCTACCAGGACTAGATCACTGCAACTTCCTCTAGTGCCTGGGGGTGGGAGGTGAAATTGTAGCCTAATGGGAACTAGCAGGGTGTCTATGTAAACTGCCCTATAAGGGAAATCCCCCATCAGAGAGTAAAAAGCGGGAGAGGTGGTAATCTGTAGGAGGAGATTAATGGTGTAGACTTGTGTTATAAAGTAAGCTTGACGCCCCCACCCTCCACCGAGTGTGGGAATCTTCCCCCGCCGCGCTTAATGGAAAGTATAATGAGGCTGCAGGAGTACATATATATAATACAGGCTATAACTTACCTGTGTTAGGATGAGTTATTAGTGTAGGCTTAGTAGTAATATACAAGTGTAGGGGTGGGAGTGGGAGGAGGAGGAGGAGGTTGATATTGCTTGAAGGATAATCGTGGGTATTTATTCTCAATTGCCAAAAACGGAGGTGGACTTTACGATATGAGCAGGAACTAATATATATAAACTTGTGCAAGTGCTTGATTCTTTTTTTTGTTTAAAACACAATATTAACAAAAATATATTCTCATGTTAGAGTCACTACGACCTTGACTGACCATCAGTAAGGCTTTTGCTGTGTGCGCCCATTGAGTTAGGCACAGGGTCTTGATGCTAGTCTAACATATATAATACAGGCTATAAATTACCATTTAATATTGGAGTTGTTCGCATGTAGGGACTGCACTGTTCAAAGTAGAATGAAAAAGCTTATCTACTGTTCAGCCTTATCAAGGTATTTCACCTCCTTTTAATACCCCCCCCCCCCCACTCTTTATTTTAGTTAAACCCCCACCCCCCCGCCCCCCGCCTAAAGTGCACATGTTATGTACAGTTTCATCCATCATATTTACGGCTATGAAATGTTTCATCATGTCCTCGCCTGGGGAAAATGTCAGTGTACTCGTTTTATTAGTATTTAAGTATTAACCATAAACACTATAGCCTCCTCCCTATAATAGCGGATATGTTATATTGCATGGGTCTGGGCCCGGGTCTGGGTCTGCGTCTGTCTGGCTGTCTGTACAACCAGTACAACATTGCCCTGCACGGATGTGTCTCTCTGTCTATGTCTCTGTCTCTTTTCTCTCTCTCTCCTCTCTCAGTCTCTCCCTGTCCCTCTCTTTCTCTCTCCCTCTCTCTCCTCTCCTCTCTCTCTCTCCCTCTCTCTCTCTGCCCCTCCCTCTCTCTGTCGTTCTCTTTCTCTCCCTCTCCCTCTCTATTTCTTTCTACTTAATGGATCAATATAAAGGTCGAAGGTCGCTAGATTGACCTTCATGAGGGCATGTGGAAGAAAGGGCCTGTGTTTGTGTTGCTAGGGTTGGAGTCGCTCATCTTTCTCTCCTCATAGACCTATTATAGGACACAAGGTCAAGGTCACCAGGCCAACGGTCAAGGTCACAGGCAAGGTCAACTTATACCCTGGAGCATTTCCCCATAAATACTAGATAAGCGCGACCATTGCCCCCCCCCCCCGCCCCCCTCCCCCCCCCCCACACACACACAGGTCTACATCTCACCACTGCGCATGTCAGTCACATTGCATGGTGGGATAGATCAAGGTCACCAATCTCACATGCAACGAATATTTGCCATTTTTTGTAGTACGATGTGCGTGCGCAGGTCTTTACTGTAACGTTAAATCTGAGGGCATGTCCCCTATATAATTTAGCTTAGTTCAGTCCCTATATAATTTAGCTTAGTGCTCCCTGTCATTGTAACCTCATGAATGGTAGGCTATTATAGCAATAATACCCGAGGTTTTGGATGGTCTGGGTGGTCTATAGCCTGGTGGACAATTCGAGGGGCGTTAGCCCCGAGAATTTCCACCAGGCAATAGACCACCCAGACCATCCAAAACCGAGGGTATTAGTGCTTTTAGACCCGATTTGGTCAGATTCGACTGTTATTTACCACTTACTGACTTTTATTTACCAGTTCTTTTGACATCTATAACCCCGATTTCTTACCGGAAGTTGCCGGAAGTGATTGCCGTGGTCTGTTGTGAAAAAATACACCCCAGAATCTGACCAAACTGGGTCTAATGGCTTTGGGCAGCCCCTTTGCACGCTTGAAGTGCCAAGTCAAGACAACAATATAGTGTTGTTTTGATTTGCTGATATTGATGTGATTTTTTCTTCGGCTTTTGACGATGAAACCCTAACTTGTTATAAAATAAGGGGAGTATAAAATCGCCGCCGGAGTAAGAAGCAATGATTGCGTGTCAGGTTGCTGTATTAGTTTATTATTCAATAGATTTGATTATGTCTTGCTTCGTCCTGTTTAATTAAATCTTTAAAATTCCAATGAAATTTAATGTACTGAACAACATCATGTTTATAATATATTGTTTGTTTCTAATATTTATGTTCGTATGGTTGAAACGTATCACAGAACATAAAATACCTACGAAATAAAAATTGTAAAAAATAAGAGTAAGGATTGAAATCAGAGTCTAGGCTCAAACATGAGTGAGCCCCTTCAAACAGAGGGAAAGCCTCTCGCCTCAAACCGCAAAATTTTATATTTTCATTAAGACCGCAAGATGTCATTATAATCCCTTTAGGACGCCTAGTCCTAGGCCACGGAACCGATTGGCGAAGTAGGCGTCCAATCACCGACTAGACTGCCTCCTCACAATAGTGAATGAATCTAGAAATCTAGTAACACGCTGGGACAAGAGAACCCACAAAACATTCAAATGCACAAAACACACCACACACAACCACACACACATCAACAGCACACCATACAAGAAAACATAAAACCAGACACCTGGTGTACCATATGTATATATGTTGATAGATACTATCATTTCAATGTTATTAGTTCTTATTTTTAGTTACATTATATAGCCATGCACCTAGTTAGTTAAAACCACACTAGACACAACGCCAGGCAGAATATCATTAAAGATGCTGTGAGCTTTGGTCCTGACAAATAGACATGTCTTGCTGTATAAAAATGTTGAATAAAAAAAAGAAAAGAAATCACTGTAACACAGGTGTATGGATCGGTGGAGGGCGATAGCACCAGTAACGTCACACAACTATCAGAAGTTTCAAAGTTCTTCAAATTTCATAAAACATACACTTACACGACCCTGCCCCTACCCCCGCACACAGATATAGGTCAGAATTTCAGAAAATGTACAATTCACCTTCACCAATCCTCTCAAATAACCCACATTTAAGACAGAAATGAGCTTCAAAATGCAGTTTAACTTAGCCAAACCGAATGGTAGAATTAATGCAATGCCAAATATACTCGAATTTACCTAGTATTGACCAAATTGCAGCCTAATTTAGCAGAATTTACTAAATGTGTACAGCTGCCAATTGTACATTTTCTGAAAATCTTACCCCCCCCCCCCCCCACACACACACATATAGGACAGTACACACAAAGGCCTGCACAGCTATATGGGTCAGATTGTCAAAAAAATTACAATTTCACCCATATAGCGTCTGGTCCTTTAATGATTTATCATAATAATGTGACATTACTTCTAGGTGTGGCCTACTTGGCTACTGAATCGTGATATCTACTCACTCGACTATAAATTAGTATAACGACATTGCTATTAAGTTGTTATTTACATTGTATAAATAGATCCAAATTCTGTTAACGAGCTTTAGCTCACCAAGATATTCCTGTAATTGTATGTCAATATAGTTAAATATCTCTTAAATTATTATATAACAACATGAAGGAATGGAATCAGCTCAGTTAAAAACACTTCCCAGGAGATTCGTTGTATATAGCAGTTTCATTTAGCGACCCCTTTAATGTAAAATACTGTAACTGATAACGATTATTTCAATGGACAATTAATCAGAATGTGCATTTAAGGAGTGAGTGACCGGAGTAACACTAATAATTATAATATAGATGGACAGAAACTCACAATATAAGACTAAAGTGAGTGTATTATGGTGAGAAATGAAGTCAATAAACCATCCGATCAGACTGCCACCCCTGCTTCTCCTCCCCCCCCCCCCCCCCACACACACACCAGACAAACTCGACCCCTGCACTTCTATTCTTACAGGTGCATTACGGTACATTGTGCCCATGTTACTACCTGAGGTGTAGCGTTAGGTGGGGTCGTTAATGGTACATTTAATCAATCTTATTACCCATTTACGAGTTGATCAAAAGCATTAAAGAAGTATCGGGGGGGGGGGAGGTTGCTCGGTGTCGCAAAATGTCTTTAAAATTGATGAATAAATTAAAAGCTACCACTGCCTCTGTGTATATATAACAAATCAATCAATCGATTCAAATATGGTGATACCTCAAAATCCATTTTATCGACTTGTGACTCATTCTCCTAAAACACATCACAAATGTGTGTAGGAGCCCCTTGCCCCCCCCCCCCCCCCTCCCAGCAGCACGTTCTGTGCTTGGATCCACCACTGACCTCACGTATAATGAGGTCACACCTGGAACATGTGACAGCATTAGACGCTATGACGCGGGCCTTGGCTAAGGTGATGGGTCTGGAAGAACTGTCTCTCCATAGTAGATGGTTTGTGCATTTTCCTGCTACGTTTATGCTTTTTGGCGAAAGTAAAAAGACTACCTATTACTTGGCACATTGCCTATTATAACGTAGCCTTAACGTCACTGAAAGTCACTGCATAGGTAAACTTATGTCCTTTCCTCAAACCGCAAAGTACCATTATAATTCCATTAAGACCGCACAATGTCGTTATAATCCCATTAGAACGCCTAGTCCTAGAAATCGATAGCGAAGTAGGCGTCCAATCCATTCATATCTGATCTAAGCGTTTGGGTCTTTTTTTTGCATTCTATTGAAAAGATTTAACCATTAAAACTTGGCTCGATATGGGTCAGATTTTCAGAAAGTGTACAATTCAACTTCGCCAATCCTCTCAAATAACCCAAATTTCAGAGGAAAATAAAGTTCAAAATACAGTTCAACCTAACCAAACAGATTGCTAGAATCAATGCAATGCCGAATATACTCGAATTTACCTTACCTACTATTGGCCAAATTGTAGTCTGATTCAGCAGCCAATTGTACATTTTCTGAAAATGCGACCCATATATCCCTTGTATCGGATGGTATATTGTGATGACTGATCATTATATACTGTATCAACATGTACAAATTCGTTATTGTCACCTGGGGCAAGTGAAAGCCCTATTGCTGGGACTTGATCTACCCAGTATAAATAAAAACTTTTAAAAAAATCATCTAGTGAAGTAAGATCACCGTAAGCCCAGCTGCAGTGTACACAAGTCATTTACACGACGTAACGACGTACTCGTGACCCGCACACCGTCCCAGGAAGGGACGACGTGACGTCACAGACGCTACCAAACATCTGGTCACGTGCCACCAACATCAACAACCAATCAAATGCCGGCAAGTCTCTTAGCCTCCAACCTCAGGGGCAGATTACACATTTGGTCCTGGGGCGGAAAGATGACTTTTATTCTCCTAATATAAAACAAGTGAGACAGTCTAGGCCCAAAGTTGATAGAGCCCCTTCAAACGAAGGGAAAGCCTCTCGCCTCAAACCACAAAGTGCCATTATAATTCCATTAAGACCGCAAAATGTCATTACAATCCCATTAAAGCGCCGACGGCAAGGAACCCAATTAGCGAAGTAGGCTGACATATCATTCTTATCTGATCTGAGGGTTTGGACCTAGAGTGGGCCCTAAATATGACTAAAATGCATTTTGTTATAATCATAACAATAAATTACAATGTGTGATATATACACAAAATTAACTGTAACTTCTTCAAGGAGAGAAATATAAAATGATAAATCAAATAAATGAAAAATAAGTAATTTTCATTTTTAGGAAAAAATGAGTCACAAGTCGCAAAATTTATATTTTTTAAAGTGATTTATTCACAGGATCTCTTTGTAGGAATGTTCCCATCTTTGGGGTAACTACCCCTTCCAGTCATATGAATACATGTATCAAAGCACAGGACAGTGCATTAAATATATCCCTGCGTTTCTAAGGTCATCATATGGAGTATATTCCCACTCTCAGAACATCCAAATCCTCCCCCGGTCCCTTTATAAAAAGCCTGTGTTGCATCAAGGAAACCTTTGCCCAAACACTAACAAGTTACGTTCCCTTTCATTCTCAACCTCTGCCCTTTGTTAAGACACAAGCCATCTGACAGCCATCTGACAGCTATTCTAGAGGCTTCTGTCACATCAACTGACAGCATCACACATGATTGACAGCCAACGTCGACCCACTCGAGAAAAAAAAATCACATATGGGTCCGATTTTCAGAAAATGTACAATTCGCCTTCACCAATCCTCTCAAATAACCGACATTTAAGATAGAAATAGAGCAACAAAATGCAGTTTAACATAACAGAACTGATACTTTAAATAAATGTGATACCAAATATACTCAGTATTCATCATTTTTCAGCCAATTTTAGCAGACTTTCCTAAATGTGTAGAGCTGCCAATTGTACATTTTCCAAAAATCTGACACATAATATGGTGATAAAGCGGGAGAGGGCTCACTAAGGGATCAGTGATAAAAAAAACCACTGATTTTCTTTTATATAAAAGTTGTAAGATGGCATTCATTCTTTGTACACAAGTGCTAGCAGCTGTTGCTATGGTTACCCAGGCACGTGCCGAGCATCTGCCGCTAGTGTCCTGCCCCTGGGACAGGCGGCGCTACGGTACTTCCGCTTCCTGTCTTGAAATAGTTCCATCTTAGATACAAAGCTTAGGCCCAAAAAAAATTAATAGGTGTGTTTCCGATTTATCTGGCTGAAAACTAGGTAGCGGGGGTGATACATCTTTTTTTTAATATTCTTTTTTAGGGAACCACCATCCAAGAACTGAAACAAATCTATTTTCTGTCTTTTTTTGTCAAAAAATCATTTAAAAAATTAGGGATGGTACAGATAAATTGTTTAGGGGTAGTAGGTTCTCTAGGTATGGGGGTGGGGTGAATCGGGGGTATTTTTCCCTCAAAGTCTAGGTTCCCCTACTAGTTTCCTATGTGATTCTAATCGTCTGACTGGTTACAGAACCATTCAGAGATTGATAAACTTGACATGTCTTCATATAATATGTCTTAGATCATAGATGGCATCAGAATAAGCCATCAGAGTCGGACTACTGATATATATTGTACTAGCTCAGATGACCCAATCAATTATTGAATGGGTCGGTCATCTGCATAGAAAACATCTCCGATGCCATGCTTTTCTATGCAAGAGCGAGGCAATGCTTGTAACATTGAGTGAATGGTCTGATACTTCTGCTCTAATCTGGCTCCCTGCTTGTGTGTTTGTTTTACTCATCTTTTATTCCTCTTGGTGGAAGCGACCAGAGACTCTCCATTATAAGGGTGCCTGAAGCGACTGGGCGTGCGGGTAGAGGCAATGTTTCACCCGGCTGAACAATAATGTCTCCCCCACCCCCGCCCCCAGGCCCCTTGTGTTGTTTTATATGTAGCCTATATATGGGCAAGGTCTTCAGAAAATGTACAATTCGTCTTTACCAATCCTCTCAAATAACCCACATTTAAGACACAAATGAGCTTCAAAATGCAGTTTAACATAACAGAACGTCAATGCGATACAAAATATCCTCAGATGTATCGGGTATTCTTCATTTTTCAGCCCAATTTAGAAGAATTTTCTAAATGTGTCGAGCTGCCAATTGTACATTTTCTGAAAATCTGACCCATGTATATGGGTCAGATTTTCAGAAAATGTACAATTGGCAGGTCAACACATTTAGTTAAGTCTGCTAAATTAGACCGAAAAATCGTCAAAACTAGGCATATCTGAGTATATTTGGTATTGCCTTGATTCAAACAATCTGTTAGGTTATGTTGAACTGTATTTTGAACCTGATTTTTGTCTTAAATGTGGGTTATTTGAGAGGATTGGTGAAGGTGAATTGTACATTTTCTGACGATTTCACCCATATATCCAGCTCTCCATCACCATCTATGATATGTCCAAGACTGAATGCGAGGTGAGATGGGGGTGGGGGACGGGAGATGGGGGGGTGGGGTGAGATGGGGGGTGGGGTGAGATGGGGGGTGGGGTGAGATGGGGGAGGTGAGATGGGGGAGGTGAGATGGGGGAGGTGAGATGGGGGTGCACAATAATGATGAAGGGTGTAGGAAACGAGTAAATAATGAAGAGACAGTTTCTTGTCCTTGGTATTTCATCACTCTTTGTTTGCTAACAGATAGTCATCTTTTCTATGGACCACCAGACAATAGGGGAGTTGCATGTCTCCCTGCGCATGTCTACTGCAGTGCATGCTGGGATGGAATCTGATGAAATCTGACATACAAATATTTGGCAATATTTTATCGAAAATTGCAAGAATGTATTCACCAATATCTTAGCTTGTATAAATCATCTATGAAAGCCAAATGCATGATGGGAAAGATGGAGACTTGTGTCATGGAAACATGTATAATACATGGATATTGACATTAGAACATTGATAAATAGTCCATGCTGAACATGGCATGTTTCCTATAGATTTTAGACTGTACCATTAGTCCCATAATTCCATGCGAATCTAGATTCAAGATGGCGGCTATGCAAATCCCCTATTGCCAAAAACTGCACCAAAGAAGTGCAAAGCTAGAGCTGTGTGTATTCCCTGAGTGGGTTAGATTTTCAGAAAATGTACAATTCACCTTCACCAATTCTCTCAATTGACCCACATTTAAGACTAAATTGAGCTTCAATTCATAGTTTAACACAGCAAAACAGATACTTTAAATCAACACGATACCAACTATACCCAGATATACCCGGTACTCATCATTTCTCAGCATAATTCAGCAAAATGTCCTAAATGTGTAGAGCTGCCAATTGTACATTTTCTGAAAATCTGACCCCCATCTCCCCCATCCTCTAATTATCCTAAAGACCCAGAGGCCTCCATCAAGGTGCAATGAATGTCCTCAAATCACAGCAGGAGAAATGATTGGTAGTACCGACATATAACTTTTATAATCTATAGTCACTGCGAATCAACTTCTCCAGTAAAGCCCCAAACATTGTGGTGTTCTCAGGAGCAGAATCAAGAGACAGGTAGCAGAAACAATATCCTATGAATTATACTGACTCTTCCAGAGAAAACAGGAGTCGGTCATCTGGCACCAAGATTTAAAAATAATAAATCGGATAAGACAGTTTAGATTAGATTATATTGCATTGTACTGTGTTAAATTCTATACACCTTGCAACGTACTGTACTATACGCTGGACTTGAGTCCTCATTTATGTCATCGATCGTATCTTTGTTGTTATTATTATCGTTATTAATGTATTAGTGTTCTCACTAGCAAACCCTCTTCTGTAAAGGTAACGGCTGGAAGAGCTGCGAGTATTCCAGAAGCATATTTGTCAACCTTCTTATTCGTGTATTTTATTGACAAATAAAACGATTTTTCAATTCAATTCAATTGAACTAATGTGTGATATACTACTGTGGTATATGGTAGTTTACAGTGCTCGCGGTGACACACACACACACACCCCTTTTTTCCCCTCACTCACTCACCCACCCAGAAAATGCACAATACACATTCAGATACACCCCCAATTAACCCGAATTTTATGGAAATATGAGACTCAAAACACAATTCAACAAAACCAAACACATCCTTTGAATCAATCCAATACCAAATATACTCATATATACCTAGTATTTAATCATTTTTCAGTAGAATTCAGCAGAATTAGTAAATGCGTACAGCTGCCAATTGTACAGTTTCTGGTGACCTGACTCACTATATGGGTCAGATTTTCAGAAAATCTACAATGCACCTTCACTAATCCTCTCAAATAGAGACAGAAATCAGGTTCAAAATACAGTTCAACATAACCAAACAGATTTATTGAATGACTACAATACAGAATACACTCGGATATACCTAGTATCTATCATTTTGCACTCTAATTTAACAGAATTTGATAGATGTGTAGATCTGCCAATTGTTCATATTCTGGTGACCTGACCCACTATACGGTGACACACACGACTCACAACAAGCCTGGGGTAGACCATGCGTGTAGCAGGACCAAAACTTTCCCACGGTCCCAAACTCCACACAGCGAACGCTACAGCGGCTAAATGAATGCAAACTCACTCACCGGGGTTTTCTTGGAGCAGTAGAAAGCATTGTATATTTTGGTAAACAGTTTGCTGGTCGTAGTGTCCAAGCCAGCCGTAGGGGAAGGTAGTCCAGATCTTTTCATGGAGCGGCGGGTAGATCGCCCCTGTTTGACAACTTGTGTTGAGGATGGAAACTTGCCGCCGACTCAACAGCTGTGCTGTGCTACTGAAGTTGGCAATGCTTCTATGACTGACTGTGTCCCTCGGAGACTCTGTCTCTCTCTCTCGCACTCCGCACTCACATACGCATGCACCGTAGTACGCTTCAGCCACTAGTTGTTGTTGTTGACACAGCGCGGCGCTAGCAGCGTGTCGGTTGCGTGAGGATGAAATCACGTGGGTTTTCTGAGTAGTAGTACCTTGTTTCCACACTAGGGGCAGACCAGGTTGGAGGATGGGGAAGATGAAGCTCGCGCCATCTGGTGGAATATTTTGTAACAATGGTTTGTATAGGGCCTACATTAATTAGTAGTTTCAAAATTAAGATGGTATAGAATTGACACAATACCCAATAAGACACTGAGAGATGAAGTTTTTTTCAGTTGTTGTTTATTTAGGCTTGACCAAACAGGTTTCGCGGATTGGTTGTCCTCTTCATCTGTGATCAGTTTCAAAATGAACTGAGATGTTTTCAATGTCTTAAAATATTTGTAGTCATTAAATTTCGTATTTCTCCCTTAAAAGTCATTCAAAACTGCACAACCCAGCACCTAGCTTGGGGAATCAAGACAGGGATACAATAGCTGGTATTTATGATTTCTCGGCCTAATTTAGCAGAATTTCATAAATGTGTAGAGCTGGCAATTGTAGGCCTACATTTTCAGGCGATTTGGCCCCAAGATTTGACCCCATAATACAATATGTAGATTTGATTTTATAGTAATCATGGTACACGTACATTAACTAGGAATACAATTTCTGCAAGCTGCAGATCTTCCAATTGACCCTATAGCATACTCGGACTATAAAAAATGGTCTATCTACAATGTATTGTAAACCATCTTTGCATTATACATGGGTCAGATTTTCTGAAAATGTACGATTGGCAGCTCTGCACATGTAGGAAATTCTGCTAAATTTGGCTGAAAAATGTTGAATACCGGGTATATCTGAGTATATTTGGTATAGCATTTGATATAAACTATCAGTTCTGTTTCGTTAAACTGCATTTTGAAGCTCATTTTCTTTTAAATGCGGGTTATTTGAGAGGATTGGTAAAGACGAATTGTACATTTTCTAAAAATCTGACCCATTAAACACAGTGAATAATCCAACTATTCCCAACCAGTTCCATTCTGGTTGGGTTAACATTTTTACACAAATGATCGTGGCAGCCCCGCTTTATATGTGGTAGATATGCGGTAGACATATATGTGTTGTGTTCCCGTAAAATGAGTCACAAGTCACAAGGGACTTTTTCACAAGATCTCTTTTTTTAAATGTTTTGATTTTTGAAGGGTCTAGCCCTTATAGTCGTATGAATCTATACAACAAATTTCAGGACATTGTATTCAATTTATCCTTGCGTTTTGAAGGCCTTCGTATGGAGCATATTTAGTTCAGTTAAAAATATCAAACTTAAGATAAAAAAAATACTTATTGGTGTCCTAGTGTTTACCATCATTGGAATCGTCTTGATCTCCTCTTTTGAAATATGATGATATCTCAAAATCCTTTTTTTGCGACTTGTGACTCATTTTCCTGAAATGGATCACAAATGTCTCCCAAAATACTCCATTTTACACCTGTATGTACCAACATTTTCTCGAATTTCCATTTGTCAGAATCATCGTTGGTACCTTTGTATGGAAGTGGCCATCTTTTTATGAAGAAAAGGTCATCTATAGAGTAAATATGAAACACATTAAAAACGATTGTAATATCTCTTTACTTTGTCTCTAAGAAGTTATTAAAAAGTCATTAAAATCATGTAAAAAGTCATTGGATTCGATGTGCTCTGGGCCGCGGGAACCATGCTATATTATTAGCATAGGTCGAAGCATGGAAAATATAGTATTCTTAAATAGTTAGACACAGCAGCGGGCGGAAATCCATGGCAATTCCTCGTTGAATTAAACCCGAATAAAAAATAAATAAAATGAAAATAAATGGATGTTGGAATTCTCTTGGTTTAATAATTTTCGCTATCATAGCATGTTTCTTATCGATATTCATTCTATTGTAGTAAAGGACTGGTACTGGTCAAGACTCATTGAATCAATGGATTTCTAGCTACTACGGTATCTGTAGTTATTAATTGTCCCCAAATTTTAGATATAAAGTCCTTATCAGGGCTCGGCGATTGTGTATACATGTATAACATAGACTATGGAATTGTAGCATTTGGATACAAATGTAGATCACTTGATGATACTGTGCATTTATTGCAATTGTACTGAGGTTTATTGTTTTCTAAGTATTAGCTTGATATGTTGTAGTATATTATATGTAAAGGCCGTAATAATCGATAATAACTTCTTCATGTATTGGAAATTTATTGAAATTCTAAATATTGATAATGGTAAAATTGGATAAGGGTAGAGGCGACGCAAGAACACATCCACATGGTGGACAGGCGTTTTTTTGTTAACCATTCATAATTGTACGGCCATATTGGTAATAAAAAAAAAAAAAAAAAGGTGTTGGAATTCCGACAATAGGTGGTTTGCATAGCGGCCATTTTGAATCTCGATTCGCATGGAATTATGGGACTAATGGTACAGTTGAAGCCTATAAAAACCTGCCATGTTCAGCATGAAATATTTATCAATGCTCTAATGTCAATATCCATGTGTTATACATACAATCATTTACCACTGATCTGCATAGCGCTATAACATTGCTTGCAATACAATAGGGGACGTGCATTGCCGCCATTTTGATTTTTGATTCACATGGAACTATGGGACTAATGGTACAGTCTAAAATCTATAGAAAACATGCCATGTTCAGCATGGAATATTTATTAACGCTCTAATGTCAATATTCATGTGTTATACATGTTTCCATGACACAAGCCTCCATACCTTTCCCATCATGCATTTAGTTTTCATGAATAATGTATACAAGTTCTGATATTGGTAAATACATTCTTGCAATTTTCGATAAAGATCTTGCCAAATATTTGTATGTCAGATTTCAACAGAATTAATCCATCCCAGCATGCACTGTCACAGACATGCGCAGTGACACATGCAACTCCCCTATTGCTACGCATGGCCCCACTAGACCCACATATACAACCCGGCAGCTGATTAAGTCATCATTCATCATGACACCTGCAATCAATATTCTTTTTTAACATATTTTATTTCGATAAACAATTCCACACAAGTGGTACGTTTCAAGTCACCGAAAAGACAATAATGTGCTGTGTTCCAGGAAAATGAGTCACAAGTCGCAAAATTTTTCAAATTGTTTCATTTACAAGATCTCTTGGTTAGAATATTTTCATTTTTGGAGTGTCGAGTCCTTGTGGTCGTACGGATACATGTACCAAATCTCAAGACAGTTCATTAATTATATCAGTGCATTTCTAGATCATGATATGGACTATATTTAACTACTTTACTAGTAAATGTCCACCCAGAAATATTGCAAACGTTTTTTTTTTAAAATAAAAATACCAAACTGAAAAGATAGAACTACTTCCCTCATACCCTTAATGTTTATATTCATAGGAATCGGTTTGACCTCATCTTTTCAAATATGATGGTCCATATTTTGCGACTTATGACACATTTTCCTAAAACGGATCACATATCATGCTAATAATGTAATATACAGAAATAGAAATTTTTATACCGAGGCTAAATTTATCAATACAAAAGATATTAGCATATATTATGCGAAAATCAGAAGAAAACACATGAGTGTAATATACATTATATGAGTAGGAATAACAGATAGGTATACTTTTACATATCAGTCGATAGATATCTTACCTACCAAGATAGGTTAAAACATGAACTTTTTTTGTACATTTTTGGCCATAAATATTGAATGCATCGAATGCTATCCGCTGAGTATAAAACAACAAGGTTTGTACGGAGATTAACCAGTTGGTTTTGATAATTCAAGTCACATAATAGTACAGTACTGCCATCTGTGTAACAGATTGACAATAATATTCATAGAAATGTGGGTTATTTGAGGGGATTGGTAAAGGTGAATTGTACATTTTCTGAAAATCGGACCCTCTAGTGTTTTATAAATAACAAGTTGCTGGTATGTGATGATGGTGGAGTCAGTAGATGGCACGATAGAAACCCTCCCAAATAACCCGAATTTAATACAAAATTGAGACTCAAAACACAGTTCAACATAATCAGGCACATCCTTTGAGTCAACTCGAAACCAAATATACCCAGGTAAACCCCAAATTGTACATTTTCTGAAAATCTGACCCATGACACCTGCAAGCAATATACCAGCCAGGATACTGTATGGTTGTTTACTCGTATAACACAATAATTATACCGCATTGATTCTTGTAATAAACCATGCATACATGTATCGTAAAGGGAGTTGCACTTGGTCGCGCATCAGCAAGATTATTATTATCATTATTTTTAAGTTAAGTTTTAAGTTTCTTTTGTAATTTTCTGTTTTCTGACTACTACCTCTACCATAAAAGACGAATTATTATTATTACGTGTTTATGTAAATCTCATGTAGCTCCTCATGAAGACCGCACCTTGGTTGGAACATGTTGTGTAAAGTCTACTTTATGGGTTAGATTTAGATTTAATAAACTTTTATTGTAATAAGTTTGCCATAAAAAGAGCGACTCTCCGACTGGCGGGAGGTCTTCGGCCTCTTCATATAGGAAATAATAAATACTTGGTATATCTGAGTATACAATGTATGGGTCAGATTTTCAGAAAATGTACAATTCAACGTCACCAATCCTCTCAAATAACCCACATTTCAGACGAAAATAAAGTTCAAAATACAGTTCAACCTAACCAAACAGATTCCTAGAATCAATACATACATAGAACTACCCGGGATTCAAGGCGGGAGTGAATATTCACCGATGACGGTCAAGCGACGGTAGTCCCGCGATCGTCATCGGTGAATATTCACGACGCCGAGAATCCAAGGGTTGTTCTGTGTTTATTTCACCCCGCACACTAAACTAATGTTAAATTAACATGATATACAGCGATTTTGATAAATAAATTGTTAAATAATTAGTTCTTTAGGTCGATTCGCTTCGAAAACGTAGCCCCGAATAAGGACCGGAACTGGGGAAGATCACAAAGCACGCATGCGCACAGTGTTAAAAAAAAACTAGGTGGGCGGTGTATTGCCCGTAAGCAATATCAAATCAGTTACTGACCAGCTAAACAATATCCAGACCCTATGTTATCTCTATGGGCTCAGCATATCGAGGGTGAAATAAAATACCAAATATACTCGAATTTACCTAGTATTGACCAAATTACAGCCTAATTTAGCAGACTTTACTGAATGCGTAGAGCTGCCAATTGTACATTTTCTGAAAATCTGACCCGTATATATACTGATTCAAAGGATCTGTTTGGTTATGTTAATGTCCGTAGAGCGGGGACACTACAATAAAGGATTACTTCTATTGGAATAGGGAGTTACTCTAAATACTCGGATCTCACGTGATGTATAGATAAATGGGGATAACTTCGAATGGATTGATGTCTTGAATGGGAATTATGCTTGGCTTGTGATGTATGTAGATATAATGTAAGGCGTGGAGTACAGAATGGCTTCTTTTATTAGTCTTCTAATAACACAGTAGTCATGTATAGCAAGTCAGTTATATCATGGTCAGTGTTCAAGGTAGCAGAGCTTCCAGTCAGTCAGCTTAATTAGGTCTTCATTATACAGCATTGGGTAGTAGATCTCTCAGGAAAGGTCTGACTATACATAGTATTCACTGACTTCACGGCACTAGCCGCGGCTTGCCATAATGTGGGTCAACTTTAGCTGGACATGAGTGCTCCAAGCCTCAAAAATGCAGTTTTCACCTCCAAAAGTTTTAGAGAATGTTATATACAGTATGCTGATAGGTTATATGGTCATTTTTGTGTCATGATGGAATAATGAGTATAATTGCAATTAGCAAACATTTGAAGCGGGAAATCCTGTCGATCTAGTGTCTCCCGCTATCTAGGCTGCCACACATTATGGCTGCCAGTGAGGATAGCCGCTGACTGGGGTGACGTCATGTGAATACTATGTATACAGTGACTGGGAACCCTTATATACTCTAAACATTTCAACAGATTCTGGATACATTTCATCATCCCTTCTAGGCGTCCTGCAATGTACAGTGGACATTTCATCAGCAACTCAGGTTGCCGAGGGAGCACTGCCCATTGCATCAGCCTCGGAGTTAATGGCGGAGTAGCTCACATGCAATGTCACTGGGGGATTTCATCGTCCAGCTCCATTGCATCAGCTCGCTCTCTCCAGGGGTCAGATCGCCCCCCTGCCTACCACCGATCGACCGATCGACCAATAATACAATTAAATAAATAAACAAGTAACACACACAAATGGATAGGTACAATTACCCAAATATCATTAAAAATAAAAGGGATATGCATTAACAGTTATGTTGAACTGTGTTTTGAGTCTAATTTTGGTCTTAAATTTGGGTTAATTGAGAGGGTGTCTGAAGGGGAATTGTACATTTTCTGAAGATATCACCCCAATACATCTTTTCTGACAAACACAGCATCCAGAGGAAAGTTGGCGTGAGAAGGCTCGCTAACATACTGCGGTGCATGGTATAACCCTAGCCCCTGGAAAAACTTGCTTAACGCCGACTTACGTTTCTGCGTTTCTGCGGGCTTGTTGGGCACATATATCTCAACCGTTAACACATCCACCCTTACCTCTTCAAATGGAAATGTTTTCAGAATCTCTAACTCCGCTCCTTCTACATCGAGTGAAAAATAATCGACGTGGGAAATATTTAGCGAGCGTAATATAGCAATGAGCGGAATACATTGGATCAACTGCGTCTTGTTTTTCTGTTTCATCATTACTCTGTCATCAACTAAAAACTGCGGAATTCCGCCTAAAGTTTGTGCATGTTCTGCGAAACGATATTCTTCCATTTTTCCCGAAGGACTTAGGCAAGCGTTTACACTAAAAGTGTTCCTATGCTTTGATAAGAGTGTTTTGTATGCGATCCGATTAGGTTCAATCAAAAGTCCGGTCCAATTCCGCTCCAATTCAAAATACAACGAGTTGGATATCTTTTCTCCGTCTGCAGCACCGCATTCTATAAAGAAACCATTTCGCCTGTGGTTGAGTATTTTGTCTACTAATAACGACTGGCCCGCCTGGGCGTGATTCTTATTCCTCGATATCAGATGTAGTTTCCCTCCGTCTGGTTCATCTATCCATTCCTCTTTAAGATAGGCTAGAAATCCTTTGTTTCTCAGGTCGGAATAACGAGACAGATAATCTGGTGTAGGTGTAGGTTTCCCCAACACGTTAGTAATCATATTTCCCAGGAAATGCTCTCTGTGTTGTGTGATTAGTATTAAAAGAATAAATATAGTTAATGAAATGATGAGAATTAAAAGTAGTTTTTTCATGATTTTTTAAAAAGAAGTACTAGGATGATGTTAGGCGCTCCAGTGAATGTTTAAATATTTATATGCTTTTTGTAATATCCTTTTCGTAAATTTAATGTGTATTGTAAATGTATTTATTTTCGCGCAGATATTTTCGCGCACTAAGGACTTTCACACCTTTTCGCGCGGATTTAAATTCGCGCAACAATGAAGTCTCAACCTGTTTATGCAATAATTATAAGTTTTGCGCAGGATTTATTTTCACGCACTAAGGTGGGTGCGCGAAAATAGCGAAAATAAATACTGCGCGAACATTAATATGTTTACAGTATCAAACATCACCATATATGGTCATATATACGTATACTCGTCCTTAATCATGGATAGCGTCAAGAGGAGGTAGAATAGATCCAACTAGACTTAGGAGTAGGCTATATCGATATCTCAACTACTGTTGCAGGTTTATTATTTTCCTTTTGTGAGCCTATGCCTACTCAAGTATTTCGGAGTCTGTATGACTTTAGGATAGGTAGAAATTGTTTGATACTCTTTGTAAGAAGTCCTCCTTGAGAGGCAGAGTTATAAGCCCAGGGCACCGTATGAAGCACGTCCATGGCGAACACTACGTTTTTACACTTGAATGATATCGATGTTAAATGTTTTGGCCCGTAAGCGAATAAAAATATAAAAAAAATCTCTTCCAATGGTTCTACGATGAGTTTAGTCTAGGCCCAAAGTTGAGAGAGTCCCTTCAAACAGAGGGAAAGCTTCTCGCCTCAAACCGCAAAGTACCATTATAATTCCATTAAGACCTCAAAATGTCATTATAATCCCATCAGAACTCCTAGTCCTAGACCAGGAAATCGATGAGCGCAGTCGGCGTCCAATCACTGACATACCATTCTAATATGATCTGAGGTTTGGACCTGGACTGAGTTGAGTTTTACCATGGTTTAGTGAGCACTTGAATCCGTATATTATTCTTATAAAGGACACCACAGTTATATCCCTAGTGATAGCACCTTTAAAAAGGTGCTATCATGGACGGATTTTGTTCTAAGAATAAATGGAAATCCTGATTTTGGACGAATCCAGCACATTTACACTGCAAGCATCGAGCATCCGATATAGTAGACCATGACCACATCTAGAAGGCAAAAGGAATATGGGTCAGATTTTCAGAAAATGTACAATTCGCCTTCACCAATCCTCTCAAATAACCCACATTTAAGACTAAAAGCTTCAAAACATAGTTTAACACAGCAAAACAGATACTTTAATCAACACGATACCAAATATACCCAGATATACCCGGTACTCATAATTTTTCAGCCTAATTTAACAAAATGTCCTAAATGTGTAGAGCTGCCAATTGTACATTTTCTGAAAATCTGACCCATAATTATAGTCAATAACGGTTATGAATAGAAAGGAGACATTTTGCTATACTTCATGGTTATGGTTTATAATCTATAGTGCGTCCCCTACTATTGATGAAACAAACTCATGCAAGGTTGCTGCTAGAAGTTCGCCTTGATTAAGATTTTATTCAGGATTTTCGAAGCGGATCTTTCCCGTTCATTGAGTAGCATGGAATGTAATAGAGTGGTTTGGAACAACAATACAAACAAAGGCTATACAAACTATCTATAACATATTTAGTAATGGTCTACTTAAGGGTGGTCTCCACTGGCTGCGGTAAGCTCTGCGGTAAGCCTTGCGATGGTGCTGTGTTGGTGAGAAGTGGCGAGGACCTGCCTACATGGCCAGTGATCCATGTAGGCAGGACCTTCTCATTCCATTCCATCTACAGAACCAGCACAAACCATCGCAAGGCTTACCGCAGCCAGTGGAGACCACCCTTAAGTGTACCATTTGTAAAAGTAGGTTTACTATCTAGAAATGGCTGTTGTCATGTGAAATGTTTTGTTGAATATCGACATTTGGTGTTATCAAGCACGAACAAGACCACATATATAGGCAAATGTTCATATGGCCATTATGATCATGCATGAGTTATTGTTTGGTCCAACAACATAGACTGTTACATGGATGTTATACATGGGTTAGATTTTCAGCAAATGTACAGGTGAGTGAGTGAGATTGGTGGCTTTACGCCCTTATCAACACTTTGAAGTGTTATATCAAGGGCGGGAGAGCTGAGAGGGAGGCAGTTTATGATCATACCAAGGAAAGAGAGATAGAGAAGAAGGGAGAGAGAGACAGAGAAAAGAGACAGAAAGGCACTTTAAGGTCTCACCCAGGACCAGAAAATGTACAATTCAACTTCACCAATCCTCTCAAATAACCCAGATTTCAGACGAAAATAAAGTTCAAATACAGTTCAACCTAACCAAACAGATTACTAGAATCAATGCAATGCCAAATATACTCGAATTTACCTAGTATTGACCGAATTGCAGCCTAATTTAGCAGAATTTACTAAATGTATACTATTGCCAATTGTACATTTTCTGAAAATCTGACCCATATATTTCGTCCTCATATCATTATGGTTAAGTTGAATACCGCACATATAACTAAAACATTGATTTATAATTGCTAACAAAATTTATCAAATATTTATATTACGTTTTACTGTGTTACAGGAAAATGAGACACACATCGCAAAAAATGGATTTTGAGATATTATCATATTTGAACAGATAAGATCAATCCGATTCCAATGATAGTAAACATTAATAACATCTAATAAGTAGTTCTTTATTTTTTTATGGATGAGAAAAAAGTTGAAATGAAAATATTCTGAGCAAGGATTGTGGAAACACGTTTGAGAAGTATCCTTTGTTTGCGACTTGTGACTTTTTCTTTCTGAAACACATGACATATGTCACAAAAATGAATTTTGAGATATCACCATATCTGAAAAGATGAGATCAAGCAGATTCCAATGATAGTAAACAGTAAGACATCTCATAATATATATTTCTATATTTTAAGTTTGATATTTTTATTTATGAAAAAAAAAGTTTGCAATATTTCTGGGTAGACAAATACTAATAAAGATACTAACTATCTTTATAGAATGACCTTAGAAACGCATGTAATTATTTAATACACTATCCTGAAATTTGGCACATGTATTCATACGACTGGACCCTCTGAATACCCTAGAAATGAAAACATTTTTACAAAGAGATCCTGTGAACCAAACACTTTGAAAAATGTCAATTTTGAGACTTGTGACTCCCTTTTCTGAAACACATCACATATATGCACGTGATAATTAAGATATTTACAGAATTCGGCTTTCAAAATTATTTTAAAGTTACCTAAGCTAGCAGATATTAAAGAAATTCATAAAACATTAAACCTGCCAACCCTCTCGACAAGGAGAGACAGTCATTTACTTGACTTGGCGTTTATGAGGACAAGGGAGGAGGGAAATGTTGATAAATTAAATTTAAGAAGATTAGCCAAAGGTAAAAAATTGATAGTGCCACAGCCAAAAAATGAAATATTTAGGAAGTCATATGTGTACGTCTTAACAAATTTGTGGAATGATCTTCCTGCTGATATCCAGAATACTAAAACGAAAATGCAGTTAAGAAATTACCTTCGGACAGCTTATATAAATGAATATGATGAATATCTGGCAGCTGATTGAAATCAGTAGAAAAAATGACTAAAAAATGATTAAAGAAATAGTCTAAGTATTGAGAGAAGTATAGATGGTTTATATTGTTGAACAAACCAAATAATATAAAAGGCATGTAAGTCCTTATTGTATGGTCGATATACCGACAACACTGTTTTAACTCTGTTTAACTGTTTTAAGAATATTATGATATGTCTTTTGAACCTATATAGCATTGTTGTCATGTAATATTGAGGTTTTCATTGTTAGCAATTTAAGAAGAAATTTTTGGGATTGGCTCAATAGAAACGTGAATAGAAAGTTCGACCATTGAAAATAGGAAAATGGAGAATAGTTTAATAAGAGACCGACAGGACATTGACACTGAACTTTTATTCTAGCGACTAGCAGGTATTAAGTATACAGGATCCCCCAGGAAGACCTCCATTTGGAGAGGCTGGCGTCCTATTCTGAAATGATGTAATTGATTGAACCAGAATAAAAATACGATATATATATATATATATATATATATATAATATATATATATATAATTATAATTAGTGTTACCTGTGTTATATGATCGCTGAGGAGTACACCTTTCCACCTGTCCATTGGGGAACGTCCCTCACCATAGAAAGGGTTGTCGATGAGATTGGAAATGATGTTGCTCTTACTTTAAGGCTTGACCTCCTCTCTCACCCGATAAATATTGGTAAACCCCGAGGTGTTGATAGCGAGTTTCCCCGTTCAAGTCAGACGTAAGATTTTAGGGAGATCTAGCAACCACAACGCACCAACACAACACTAACGCATCCACTAACTATTAGTACATTACTACCGCTGTGGGGATATCTCGAGAGGTGCTAGGCACTCCACCTATATACATGTATTAACACCTGTTGTTAGTTTTAAAAGCTCATGTTCACTTCAGCTGCTGGTTACTGAGGTGTGTCTGGTACATTATTGATCATATTATACATACACAATTGATCACCATTGCTACACTCTGTTTGAAACCTACTTAGAGTAAACATCAAAGCAACCCAATGGTAACCCTACGGCAGGCCGCTCCAACTAGATCTCAAATAGAGTGTACACAAAGCTGGAAAGGCTATACAGTCTAGGCCCAAAGTTGTGAGAGTCCCTTCAAACGAAGGGAAAGCCTCTCGCCCCAAACAGCAAAGTGCCATTATAATTCCATTAAGACCCGAAAATGTCATTATATTCCCATTAAAACACCGAATCATAGGCAAGGAAACTGATTAGTGAAGTAGGCTGACATGCCATTCTTATCTGATCTGAGGGTTTGGACCTAGACTGTATATCTGGCGCATCATGATGAATTATTCTTTGAATTATGGATTATTGTTTGACTTACTGACCTACTATCTGTAAGCTCTAATTAATGCTGGTAAAGTAAACCAGCACATCTTAAACTGAAAAGCCATTCACTTCAAACCGCGACCTTTGATAAAAAAAACCTAATTATTCTTCTTTTTTAAAACATTTTATTAGGCAGATTTTCACAACCTATAAAGGTATGTACAATTTTAACGATTAACTTCATTACATGATGACGAATATAGTGAGTGTATTCTCCACATTTTTATCGTTAGACAAAGTATTTTACATATAATAGTACATTACATCAACGATTGTTTTTCCCATTTAGGCCTCTATTCTAAAAGAAAAAAATCACACATACATTTCATGAGAATACATTCGCTGTCGATAAGAATAACTGATACATAATTTAACACCGATTTCTTTATAAGAATAACAATCTTATCTCGTTACTTCATGGTACTAACTAAAATTCTCAATGCCATTTTGTTTCAGAATTCAAAACAATATAACATCAGTTCATCCAGTTGTCAGACATTTTGATGCGTTTTCAACAATGGCCATGTCATTTTCTTGGCATTTAAAGGAAGTTTATTCCAAATTCTTGGGCCTTGGTAGTGTGGCGACTTTCTAAATTTTTCAGTTCTTGGATTTTTCAACACAAGATTGACACCCTCAGCCTGTCGAGTTGCTCAAGGCTTGTCCTGCATCATCTTTTCATTTTCTTTAAGATTAAACAATTCTCCCACCTCGCTACAAATTATACTCTAGTCAAAGATAAACCATTATTACCCAACCTATAATTTATTACAACTTGTGTTTCGAAGAATTAGAGCTTGAGCTGTGTAATTGCAGAAAAAAACCTTAGGCCATCAGCTGTACCAAAAAAGATCTTCATCTTCATCGTTCCAGATCTTGGGCAATACTTTTTGTCAGCATATTTCAATTGCTAATACCCTATATTATAATATGCCAAAAGTTCTCCATGTTATTCCTGCCATTTGAGAAATTCGGCATCGATTCGACGGTGCAAAGCCTATGGAACCAATGGCCTGGATTCATTTTTAATAGCCCAGGTGCAGAATATCATGCTATTTGGGGAACCTTGCAATTTTGGTCATACCAATGTTTTTGATTGGTTCTATATCTCTAATCTCCTGATTCCAAATCTGCCAGTTTCCATTTTGTAACCACAGAGGAATTTTTCGTTCTCCATGTTGGAAAAAAAAGTAAAAATAAATAAAATAATCAATAAAAATATTGAATAAAAAATATTTACTAGATTTAGAATAAAATGATTTATATCAATCGATAGGAAATAATGTGACCTAATAGAGGTCAAGGTCAAAGGTCATTTTGAGGTCTGTTGCAAATAACTCAGGAGATAATGTACTGACACCTTAGGTCAAATAAAAACTATTTTAAGGCACACTATTTCCTATTGATTGAAATCAGTCACTTAATTCTAGAGCCAGTAAATATTTTTAAATTGATTAAATTTTTAAAAAAAAACATCAATAAAAAAACACAACAAGAACTAGGACCTGCATTACATAAGAAGACTAAACGTAGTAGTTCCACCTAGTGAAATGTGGAGGAACTACCTACTAAATACCTAAACTATAGGTTTTAGGAAAATGAGTCACAAGTCGGAAAAAATGGATATTGAGATATCATCATATTTGATAAGACGAGATCAAGCCGATTCTATTGATAGTAAAGAGTTTGACATCTAATAAGTGTTTCTTTATTTTAAGTTTGATGTTTTTGAACCACAAAAAGAAACATGATACCCATTTTGTTTAAAAATTTATTGCATGACTATTTAAAGTACGCGTACAGCGAAGCTCTTGAGACATCTAGCGTTGGTGTCAGGTCGCTCGTTGTGCTGATTCCTGGCGTAGTAGAAGCCAGTGTTGAAGTGGTTGCTCCTGGGCCTGGCATCCCACATGGAGATGTAGTACTTGCCTGATGTTCCAGAATTGCTCCAGATCTTGCTACCAAAATCACAGTATTCAGTAAGTCTTGAAACTACACAACGGAACTTGTCAAAGAGCTCACTTGGTGGTGAGGACACACGGTTCTTCCTGGCAAGCATGTCTCCAAGCGCCTCATATCCTGTAACAAAGCGATCATGGAATTCCTCAAACTTTAATATCCAATATCCAGGGAAGTAATATATATTCATAGGTGTACAAACAAATAAAGTAAAAATCAAATGAAAAAAAGAAAAAGGGGGAGTAGAAATGATCCTTATTGGATTCTATACTTCAAAATGCTTGTATCAAAGTTGCTTAGACTAGCTTACCCCTGGGGCAAAGAGGCCTCCACACTGAAGCATCATCATAGTAGGTGCTGCCACGGTCATCCCAGATGAAACGGAAACCATCAGCACGACGGAGGGCATCACGGCGGTTTGAGTTGTCCCTGTGGCAAACATGAAATACCATCATTTATGCCTTTTCTTATATTCATATTGCTCATATATGACAGTATGTATTGACTTGAGATTAATGACTTAAAGCTCCCTTCCCAACTGACTTAATTATTGATTGAGCAAATTTTACCTTCAAATTAGTTACTAATACTCACAATCAAGAGACATAAAGACAAGTTTGCTAAAATTATTGATTCAATGATTTTTTCAGTTCCGCACTTGTCAATTTTGAACTGCTTTGGGTGATTTGTTTCCATATGTGGCAATAGGTGACAAAAGGTCTATTAGAAAGTAAACTTCTTTTGTTTGATTCAATTCTGGTCCCAATGCCAACATCCCACCCTGGCCAGCCTATAACTTACTTGAAGGAGTGGATTTGTTTCTCCATTCTGTTGTAGTTGGCCTGAGCACGCTGTCCAAGGATGAAATAGTCAGATCCAGATCTCACTGGTTCATAGACGGTTAGATCTCTACCACTAGTGCCTCCACGGTCCCTCCATAGCTTAGAGCCAGCTGAGTCCCTGATGGCATTCAGGTCAGCGGCCAGGGCCTGTAGGCAAGTCAAACAATTATTACAAATGGCTTTATCAAAGTGAATGCAATTTTTCATTATTACTGGAAATCTATTCACTGCTAAAAAAAACAGCATAAATATTGAATAATAATAAATATCCATGCAATAAACAAATTATAGGAAATGTATCGTACTAATGATGCTCTTGAAACAATTATAACATTTTATAGAAATAAAACATTTTGAATTAATAACCCATAATACCAATAAGAGCATATGTTGCTAATCACACATTTGTCTAAAATACAACTGTTCATCCTGATGTTTCCCCACAATGTTGTCCTGAATATAGTTAAGTTTTCCAAAAGGATAAAACAAAGAATGGCAATGAAGAATTCAGGGTCATTCTTCAATTTCTTCAATCACACCTGACCAATCCCAATCCACACCTTGTCACCATGTCCTGGTCAGTTTGTCATCTCCTCTCCCTTCTCCCTCCCACTCTTAATCAGTAGGCTCCCTTTGCTGACCTGCTGGCCATTTCCCTTCCCCCTCCCTCCCACATGATCACAATTTAAGATAACATTGACAGGGACTTAGGTGGTGGTTTGGAGGATGAAAAAGAAATTCATGAGTGTGTGGCAGGAAGAAAGGTGGTTAGGCCTCTGAGTCAGTAGGGTGCGTGGCAGATACATCTTTCAATAAGAACCCAAAATAAAGATTCAAAACAACTCAAAGAGGAGTCCTGAATTTTACAACAACATTGGTCCTAGTTAAGAGTACCAGTATTAAGTGGGGTCTCCCCTGGCTGTTGCAAGCCTTGCAATGGTATTGTGCTGTAGGTGGAGAGGAGTGATGAGGTCCTCCCTACATGGTTCACTGGCCACCTAACCACTCCTTTCCACCTATAGAACCACCACAACAACATTGCAAAGATTACCACAGAGCTTACTGCAGAGCTTTCCACAGCCAGTGGAGACCTCCCTTTATGCAGCAGAAGCTTACTGCAGAGCTTACCACAGAGCGTACCACAGAGCTTACCACAGCCAGTGGAGACCCCCCTTTATGCAGCAGAAGCTTACTGCAGAGCTTACCACAGAGCCTACTGCAGAGCTTACCACAGCGCTTACCACAGCCAGTGGAGACCTCCCTTTATGCAGCAGAATGTTAATTATAATTTGCTTCCAATTGACTTACCACATAAGCCAGGGCGAGAACAACCAGTGTCTGGCGAAGCATCCTAGATCAATAGATGAGTAGTCCAGGGACAACTGACCAACACCTCCTCCTGTACTCCTTATATACTCAAGTCTTATCTCTGCCAAACTGGACAACACTCACCTGGTTCTCAAGGCCAGGCAAAGTACACATGTGTTTAATGAACCACATTTTCAGATAAGAAGTTTGTTTATTGTCCCAAAAGAAATTTGAAGCTATTATTCTGATTCATATGAATCAGGTGGGGTAAGAAAGTTAGTGAAATAATGTTATCTTATGCTATGATTTTACAACTGGTACTCTCTTGTATCCAATCTTTATAGTAACAGACCTTAGTAGAACAATAGCTAAACATTTGTTTCTCAGACTCTATAATAAACCTATGATTACTTCTAATTCTGACCCACATACAGCAGTTAAGTGACATATTGGAAGACCTGGATTATATAAATAGATGGAACCTAGCAAGGGGGAAGTCTGTACACTTGTTATTGACCGAGGGAGCGCGGGAAGTTAGAGGGCGTTAGCCCGAGATCTTCTGTGCTCCCGAGGTCACTAACAAGTGTACAGACTTCACCCGAGCTTTGTTCCATATTTATTACACCCCATTAATAAATAAAAAATATAAATAATTAAAAATAAAAGAAGTAATTTACGCTTTGGGCAGACCTACTTGTTGTATGTCCCCAGGGTGACATAACTCACATGTTATGCACCACTTTGATCAAGTGTGACATACAATGCTGAAGGTATAGGAAGCAACAGCACAGGGGTGTAATAATACATGTTTCCATGACACATGTTCCGCTCTTTCCCATCATGCATTTGGTTTTCATAGATCATTTATACAAGCTCTGATATTGTTGAAAACATTTTTGCATTTCAATGAAAAAAAAGTTGCCAAATATTTGTTTCATCAGAATCCACCCCAGCATACACTGTAACAGACATACATAGTGGCAATGCAAATCCCCCTATACACTACTAGTATAATCCGCCACACCTAGGTCACACCTTGCATGGTGTTATCTACAGTTAAGCCATCCTGCCTACACATGTGTTTCTTAATCAAAATTATGATGCAAAGATTTAGATTGAGTGATAGCTATCATCTAGGTTTCTTGTAAGTTGTCAATGTCTCTTTCAAATTATGGTGCAGTAATAGAGTATATTTATTTTTTTTACTCTTCATGAACACACTCTAGTATTTTGTTTTTATTTTTCTTTCTTGGCCAAAAATACCGAAAAAGAGTGTTTTCTATCATTATAACATATGTAACTTCTAATCATTCTTTGTCAACTAGTGATGGTTCATAGTAACTTGTGTAAGTCATATTATATGACAGGAGTTCCCACTTTATTCTTTTCTCTCATTGTATAATATTGTATTTGAAACTATGCTTGGTATCTAAAATCATCAAAAATTTATCCTAGATGTATTAACTTTTGACCCATTTTTTTCTTCTCAAACACACTTCTCAGGAAAATCACAAATGTGTTGCAAAGTCCAGGAAATAAAATCATTTAAAAAAAATGATGTGAGGCCAACATATGGCACCATTCATCCAACAACCTATGGGTCACATCCTCAGAAAATGTACAATAAGCAGCTTTACACATTCATTATATTCTGTGAAATTAGGTGGACAAATGATAAATATTAGGTATACTATAATTGATTCCATTTGGTATAAGGTTTATTCAAAATAACAGTTCTGTTATGTTGAACTTTAATTTAACCCTCATTTTACTCTTAAATGTGGGTTATTTGAGTGGTTTGGTGAAGGCGAATTGTACATTTTCTGACGATCGGACCCATATCCTCCATGCAAAAAGGGAAAAACCCAAGATTGGTGGCACAAACCTGTACTTTTCAATATTTGTTTTGATCAATACTAGTAATGCATCCAATCAGGGATATCTAATTAAATGAAGAGACTATTAGAGGCAATGCTGGGAGAAGGATTGAGCAATATCGGTGGAAAAAGGAAAACACCTCCAGATCATATTTGTCAAAATCAAATTCCTTTTGGAATGATTTGCTGCTGGAGATTAGGGACACTCTTGACCTATAAAAATCGTTGCGCTTATTTTTATTTATTTATTCTGATAAACCTAGAAATGTATGTATTACTTGTAAATCAGCGAATACAACTGTGATCCATTTCAGGAAAATGAGTCAAAAGTCGCAAAATAATATGGAATTTGAGATATTACCATATTTGAAAAGATGAGATCAAGCCGATTCCAATGATAGTAAACACTAGGATACCTAATGAGTATTTCTATATTAAGTTTGACATTTTTATTTTTGAAAAAAAAGTTTGAAATGTTTCTGGATGGGTAATTACCAGGAAAGTAACTAAATATACTCCATACAAGGACCCTCAAAACGCAAGGATATATTTAATACAATGTCTTGAAATTTGTTACATGGATTAATTTTACTATAAGTACTAAACCCCCTAAAAATCAGAGCCTTTCAATAAAAATATCTTGTGGAAAAAACACTTCAAAAATATCAATTTTGCGACTTGTGACTTGCGACTTGTGACTCAACTTGTTATATGCAATGAACTCCTGTTGCTGAGTCATCAGTTCTAGATGAAACTATCAGGGGGCGCCACCTATTCGCACATAGGCATTGCATTCATATGATTACGGACGATTGTTTACTGACTGTTGATTACTAATTTAAATGTTAACAATAATTGTCTATTACTATTTTCTGTTAGAATTTCGTGATATGCTGAGAACTGTTATCTGTATGATAAAAGGCGGTCAATAAAAAAACAAACAGACAAACTATAACTGGGGCGAAAAACATTAATAATTGGTAGTAATAGTCATATCACTAGTTGATATTATATTCTGACATCATGATACAAAACTAAAATACATGGTTATCTATATATTTCACTCTCTTTATAAATTCCTATAGGATTGGATTCTAATTTTCCCCCTAATAGCTGACATTTGTGATGTGTTCCAGGAAAATGAGTCACAAGTCGCAAAATATGGATTTTAAAATGCCACTCTAGGCCCAAACCCTCAGAGTCAGATCAGATAAGAATGGCATGTCAGCCTACTTCGCTAATCGTTTTTTGCTAGCCTAAGACTGGGCGTTTTTATGGGGATATAATGACATTTTGCAGTCTTAAGGCGAGAGGCTTTCCCTTTGTTTGAAGGGACACTCTTGGCTTTGGGCCTAGACTGATGCGATCATATTTGAAAAGATGTCATAAAGCCGATTCCAATGATGGTAAACATGAAGGACATCTAACAAGTATTTTTATATTTTATGTTTGATATATTTCTGTTTGAAAAAAGGTTTGCAATATTTTTGGGTGGGCAATTACCAGTTAAGTAGCTAAATATACTCCATAGGATGACCTCAGTAATGCAATAATATATTCATTATACTCGACATAATTGGAGCCTTTTGCAGCCTTAAGTGTTACAAAATCACTGAAATTAGAGGAAGTTGTTCCCTGCACAACCTTTTACCCTCTGACATCAATTACACCTATATAGGGGATTAGTATGTGCTACTGCGCATGTCTGTTACAGTGAAATTTGCAAGAATATTTTCACCAATATCATAGCTTGTGTAAATGATCTATGAAAACCAAATGCATCATGGGAAAGATGGGGACTTTTGTTATAGACACTTGGACACATGACATATGGATATAGAAATGTTTTCTATAGATTTTACGCTGTACCATTAGTCCCATAATTCCATGTGAATCGAGATTCAAAATGGCGGCTATGCCAATCCCCTAATGATGCATCCCATCATTCATATTTCGGGTAACATCAATTTAGTGCACAAGATGTCCAAGAGCCCTCAGAATAATTTTTAATGAAACAAAATATGAGAACGTTGACCAAGAGCATAGAACCCTGAATATCTGGCCACTACAGGCCCGTAGGGACAAACACATATTGGACATGTCTTTTTACCTTTCACAAAACCCAGACAATCTAGATGACAGGAAACTCTCCACCAGGAGCCATGCCCCGGTAGAAAAAACCTGAAAGTCTTAAATTCAAAATCATCAAAAATTAATAACTCAATGATCTATAAATGCCAAAAAAGATGGAATGAACTTCACACCAAAGCCCACAGAATCGAGGACAAACATACATTAAAAAAATACACAGAAAGAACCCTATCGCCCTTCATACCTTAAACACCCTCATAGGACCCCTCAACGGTGACTGTGCCCCTACCTCCCCTATCGGAAGCGGGATGCCCATGGGTGTGGAAAGGTAACTTGATTTAGTACCTGACACTGCCCCGGCCCTTTTGTTTCTGATCCTACATCACTGGGACGGGAAGGGTAACTTGTTCTAGTGCCCAACCTCACCCCAGTTATCACACTACCTAAGCTGTACACTACCCTGCAATTTTTTACCGAACTGTACCTCCACCTCTGTTAGTATTACAACACTAACAGTGACCAATTATGGTATACACCTTCACTGTGAGCCCAGCTCCCATGTATATTATCACTGTAAAGTCAGAAAGTACAAAGGCAGTGGAAAGTTCAACACTGCCTAAACCTGAACCTTACTACCCACCAAGAAACCCGATATCACCTTGATATCGGCCCGATATCAGACACTCCATCGGCCCTATATCAGATCTGATATCGATCGATATCAAACTGCACCCTCAAATTCGGTCGGCCCGATATCAGATCTGATATCAGATCTGATATCGGGCCGATATCAGACCGATACTATTTCTGATATCAGTTTCTGATATTCAGCCGATATCATACCGATATTATTTCTGATATCAATTCTGATATCAGACCGATATCATTTCCGATATCAGTTCTGATATTGAGCCGATATCAGACCGATATTATTTCTGATATCAGTTCTGATATTGAGCCGATATCAGACCAATATCATTTCCGATATCAGTTCTGATATTGAGCCGATATCAGACCGATATCATTTCCAATATCAGTTCTGATATTGAGCCGATATCAGACCAATATCATTTCTGATATCAGTTCTGATATTGAGCCGATATCAGACCAATATCATTTCCAATATCAGTTCTGATATTGAGCCGATATCACACCAATATTATTTCTGATATCAATTCTGATATTGAGCCGATATCAGACCCATATCATTTCTGATATCAGTTGTGATATTGAGCCGATATCAGACCGATATTATTTCTTATATCAGTTCTGATATTGAGCCAATATCAGACCGACACCATTTCTGATATCAGGAACTGAAATCAAACTGATGTCATAGGAGTATTGTTCCTGATATCAAGAACATCAGAATCTGGTAGATCTCTAATATCCGGGGATCTCTGATATCCAGCTGCTGTCCGGGGATCTCTGATGTCCATCTGATGTCAACCAATATAACACTTCTGATTTCATCAACCAATATATAAGACAACTAAATAATGGAGATATCAGACTGATAATCTTGCAGTTTTTATTACATAATAAGCTTCATCCTTACTAGGAAATGCACATGAATGTCTTTCATTTGGTTATTAGGTTCTTTATTTCTTGTCATTACATAAAGTCTACAAGAGACGAGGAAACAATAATGTTGCAAATAATAATGACACATTATGGTTACAAATAATGACACATTATGCCATGATAGGCGTGCGTATCCACAAAAACATGGCCAGATTAGCCCATTGCATATGCATACATAGATTTCACTACTGGGGGCTGCTTTTCGAATGCAACCAATTTACTCCCCTCTTTTGATTGGTTGCGTAAATTTATTTGCACCAATCAATGACGCTTATTTATGACGCTCATTTCATGATGCAACGTTGTAGGCACTTGCTTTTGCCGAGTCGGAGGGTTGCGAGACATTAACTGAAGGTAAATAATGATTAAATAAGGCTAAAATATATATATCATGGCATAAAAATAGAACCTAACTCGAGATGGATATAGGATGACGCATTCACAAAACACTTGTGCGTTATTTTTTTGTTTTTCCCACGCTTCGCCATGTTTTGTGAATATGTCATCCTATATCCATCTCTCATTGAGTTCTATCTTATTATTAGCTAATGGTCCACGGCTGGAAGTTCACCAGAAATATTTTAAAGAATTTTGTATTATGTAATTTTTATAAACATTGATATAACTTGCCCTAAAACTTAAATGTCAGCTGAATATATTTTAACCTGACACCCAATACCTAGAAGATAGAAATAGGCTGTCTGTGTGTTATCAAAATGCTATAATAACCTATATTTGGTCATCCAGATACAGAAATCGGATCTCAAAATCTCTTAAAACATTAATTCTAAAAAATGTCATTTCCTAGACCGCCTGGACATCCCTTAAAATACCAATTTTGAGTGTAAAAATACTTGGCATAATACCCGGAAGACCTGCGTGGTGTTAACCTATTTTTTTTTACCCAAATATGATGCATAAATTTTGTCCGACCAGTCTCAGAAAACATGTCTAATCATGTGTGTTAAAACACCTAAAATTAATTAGAAAAGTCCCTGCCGTTAAAACGTCACAAAAAACGCCCAAATTGACGCCCATAATGACAATGTCCATATATACCTGGCGTTGAATACCATATGAATATCCTTAATATAAGGTAAATTGTTTCACCTTAACCCTCTTATATGGGCTTTTACAAACCTGACGCCAAAAAGGCTTAAAATACTGACTGCAAAATTGTATATCATTACAGCGCTATACAGAATCCCTCACCTGTCCATATATGATTGAAAAAAAATATAATGCACTATCATTCATCTATGATTGAATGGAAAATTGAGGTTAACCTATGGATAACATAATTTTTAAAACTTGTACCTGATACATACAGTAATATCATTTAAAACCAAAATCCCTCTTAGGATCGTGAATTTCTCATACAAAAACCTGTTGAAATGCCACCATAAGGTATAATGCATGGTTCAGAGTTCATTTTTTGAATTGCCAGTCTATAGCATTTTCTTATTTAAGTTGTATTTTCTGGGAACATTGTAGTTGTCTGGGATCCATACATCCAATTTCTCCAGGTAATTGTCATGTTTTAGTACTCTTGCTTTTAGTTTCACATATCTAGGTGTTGGTCATCTTACATTGAGGCCTTGACTAGGTGAGCTTCTGCCCATAGATGAGACGACCGCTGTACAGCTCCCTGGTGTATTGGTGCTGTTTGATCCTGAGCTGGTGGAGTTGGGGTCCTGTGTCATTGGGCAGTGGTATTACATAACAGGTCTTTCTGATGAAATAGTTGTCATATGTCCTTAGGATTTAAGGCTGGTAAGTCCTGATTGCCCAGTTTCTCTACTCAAATGGCCACGCCAAGTAGGTTCACATGAGTATTTTTTTTTTTTTTTTTAAACAATTTTATTAGGAAGATTTCCAACAAAGTGGTAGGTCTCATCTCCTACAAAGGTATTTACATAGTTTAATTTAACACAAATATCGTGACGAATCAATCCTTGTTATAACCTACATAATTTACAACAAAAACATTCTAAATCGACTCAGGTATACTATATTATATAATTAATGTGGATGTCAGCATCAAATCCACTTGATTACACCTATTACAGCTTATATATCAACATAACTCACTTTTTTGTTTTTGGCCCATAATTAAAAACTAATACATCAATCTCGCTTAGATAAAAAATAATTGGTTACATATTAACACCGATTTTGTAGTGCATACAATAGTTCTCATCATGCATAGCAATGTAAGACCTGTATTACAGGTTATCTAGACATCATATTATCCAATTTTCAGTTACCTTCAGATGGGTTTTAAGGTTCGGCCACGACATACTTTTTACCATTACATGTAGATTGTTCCACGATCGAGGGCCCTGGTAAAGAGGAGATTTCCTCAACTTTTCAGTTTTAGCAACTGGCACCACAAGGTTTATTCCTTCTGCCATCCTCGTTGCACGTGGCATATCCTGTACATTTTTTGTGACATCTTTGAGATTGAACATTAGGTTTATTACTGCAATGTCACCTTTCTTACGAAATTTCGTAACTCTAGTAATCCTATACATCTCATCCAATGTATGGTTGTTGTCATGGACAAATATCAATCGTACAGCTCTATTTAATACGCTTTGTATTTTATTTATATAGTTCGCACTTGCCATGTTGTGAAATATGTTACCATATTCCGCAATGGAGTATACATGGCTTTTTATAATAATCTCAGTCATTTTCTTACTCAAGCAAGAGCGAAGCCTATATATCTTGGACAGTTTGGTTTGCAGTGTGTACCGCATTTTAACGAAGTGGTCGTTAAAGGTTAGGAAAGGATCAATTTGATACCCTAAATATCGTACAACCTTAGTCATTTTTACCTCACTACCATTGATATAATTTTTACCAAGATTTTCCATTTTTATGTGTTTTAATTTAGATCTTGTACCTAGAATTTGCAGCTGGCATTTGTTGGAATTTAAGCGCAGCTTATTTGCAGTCATCCAGTTGTTCACAGTGTTAGTTGCAATTTGTGAAACTTCTATACATGCGTTTAAATCAGAGCTTGTTATCGATATGGCGGTATCGTCCGCATACATTGATATATTGATATCTATATCATTATACACACCACGAATTTCATTGTTAATAATATCTACACATGCCGGCAGGTCATTCACGTAAATGAGGAAAATTAGGGGCCCTATCAAGCTTCCTTGAGGTACCCCTTTATTTATCCTAATAAACGAAGAGACATTGTCACCCAACCTGGTCTTCTGGTATCTGTCACGGAGGTAGTTACCTACTAGTCTAATTAAATCAGGATTAAACCCATAGGTATTCATTTTGTTCATCAAGATGTCATGGTCAACACAGTTAAACGCTTTTGCCACATCATAATAAGAGGCTACCGAAATTTTTCCGTTATCCATCCCTTTTAAAATCGGTTCGATAAATTCGTAAACTGTTCTATTAGTAGAGAAATTTTTACGAAAACCACCCTGTTTTGCAGCAAACAACTTGTTGATATCCATGTGATCTCTTAGAGCATTACATACAAAAAATTCCAGAATCTTAGAAGGCATGGGTTCCAAGGCAATGGGTCTCAGATCATTAAACTTCTTTGGGTTAGTACATTTTGGTATCGGTATAACAGTATATTCTTTCCAGGACAAGGGCACTGTACATGATCTGATACATAATTTCAATAGTTTAGTGAACTTCAAACATAACTTACTAAGAAAGAATTTCATGATCTTAGCATTAGTCCAGTCCATCCCACTACTTTTGTGGTCGTCAACTGAGGTAATATATTTCTGCACTTCTGCTTCAGTTATATTTACTCTTGTCGAGACAATGTTAACATGGTGTTCTGTAATATCAGATAGATAATTGTGATCTGCTGTTCTATCCAATATATTTGTCTCTCCCATTTTTTTATACTCATCAGTATATTCCTGAGTATATTGCCACTGCTGATCAAACTCTAACCAAGTCGAAACAAGTGTTTGTGGATGCCTGCAGCTCCTCCATGATTAGTTGATTTGTTTCCAGCAGCTCTGGAAAGCATCCTATAAATAAGGCAAGGTCATGAATTAAACATCATTAACAAGGGACATAGTTATCAGTTGAATACTTGACATTATCTACCTAGCACTTGTAATAAAATCAGAAACCATTGTATGAGGTATACAACATTTGTACATCTCAGGTTGGTTTGTTAAGTGTATATGCCTAATATTACAGATGGAAACTATTTGATCTTAGAATCGATCTGATGAGATTCTGGGAGTTTTTTTTTCTCTATAGATTCCCTCAAACCACTTCCGTCCCCATAGATCAGTCCCTATAGATCAGTATCAGTCCCTATAGATCAGTATCAAGACTTCCATCTCCATAGATCAAGACTTCCGTCTCCATAGATCAAGACTTCCGTCTCCATAGATCAAGACTTCCGTCTCCATAGATAGATATAGATCAACCCAACCCTGTCAATGAAAAAAAAGCTAAAGGACCTGACGAGGCTCGAACCCTCAACGTTCTCCGCAGAAGTCGAGCAGCCTAACCACTACACTACAGAGCTGGTGGAGATATAGCGGCTGAATTTTGCTACCGTACTCCGACCGTACTGGTCCCGCGCACCCGGACCGCTTAGAGTTCAAGGAGACTTTCGAATGAAATCCTCCGTGCGCTATATAGACTACCGTACACAATGCAACGCCAAGTGAACGTGCACATGAGTGGGTATGCCGAAGGGTCTCCACATCTCTTCCGGTCTACGAAACGTAAGCACGTATAGCTTCTGAACTGGCCATTCATTTATTACTCGATTCCCGTCGACTAAATCTTCGCTATTGGGCTCAAACAGTATTTAAATCATTTCTACCGATTCAAATCTTTTATTTATTTCTTTTTTAAGTCCCTAGACACACGGACACGGCATTCGAGAACCGGAAGTCTGATGCTTCATTTGTTGATGTGCGGGTCACTTTCGAATGAAATCCTCCGTGCGCTATATAGGCCACCGTACACAATGCAACGCCAAGTGAATGTGCACATGAGTGGCTATGCCGAAGGGTCTCCACATCTCTTCCGGTCGCACGTATAGCTTCTGAACTCGCCATTCATTTATTGCTTGATTCCCGTCGACTAAATCTTCGCTATCGGGCTCAAACACTATTTAAATCATTTCTACCGATTAAAATCTTTTATTTATTTCTTTTTTAAGTCCCTAGACACACGCAACACGGCATTCGAGAACCGGAAGTGTCCGATGCTTCGCCATAAGCTTGCCGCGTTAGTCGGAATCTAAATGATACCGCGACGGCTGGCCAAGTGAAGTGGGCGGGGCTTAGCGGAGAAACAGCCAATCAGAGGTGCGTATTCGCTAATGTTTACGTTCAGCCAGCCGGCATGTTTTCACAAGGTTCCGCTGCTTGCTTTGGATATCGTTTTCAGTAAAATAGGGAACTCACTTCCGGTCTCATAGAAAGGCTGACGACTCGCATGGCTTTGCATGATTTTTTGGATGTTTTTGGACGGAATAAAGAAGGTTTGTCTATCTTTTTTGCTCTAACGCCCTCGAACTTCCCTCACGCTATAGAAACATCGAGCAGAAAAAACCTCGGAAATTATTCCTTAAACAGATTACTATATTTGCAAATCATGGAATAGAAAAAAGAAAATAACTGAGAACAGTAAATTTCTGTGCAGGTTGGTAAAAGCCTGTATTCAGCAGCCAAATTGCTGGGAAAATTAATTTCTTACACTGCATGTCTAATTAAAAATATATGTCATATCATATCATTGGGATGTTGATTTACGGTACTTAATTTTTTTCATGCTGGATTTGCAGATATCTTGGAAATGAGAGTTGGAATAGAGCTAGTTGCAAGAATTACAAAAATTAGTTTTTTTGTATATTTGAATTGGTATACACCCTCTCATATTTGATGCTTACAATACTGAGTTGCAGGTAATTATGCACCCACCCCATGTCACTTACAGTTTAAATGGAATCAAACTCCTGTAGATAATTTAATTTATAACATACCTTTGGAACAAATCCATGGTAGCAGAGTCTGTGGGCAGGACTTAGGGAGTTCACTACACAGTATCCACCTGTCCGCAGCTAGCAAGAAACGGTTGGGCATACTGTCTACTAATATCTGAAAGAACACAATGTATTTATCAGTCAAACAGATCACTATATTTTCAAGCTAAAGCCAAATTATTTAACTATTTATTCCACAAAATCGCTGTAGATAATGTTAATCTAACATAAGTTATGTGGGAGAGGTCAAATAAACAGAGAACAACCCTTGGATTTTCAGCATTGTGAATATTCACCGATGTCAGTCACAGGCCTACTGGCCCTTGACCGACATCAGTAAATATCCACTGTTGCCTAATCCCAGATAGTGGGCATGAAATGAAATTACATGAAATCTAAAGTATTAACTTATAACCCTAGTACTATATGTCAATATGTCTAAAAATAGAACTTGTTCTAACCTAGCCGAATCATCAACCCTATACCTTGCTACTGTGTATGCATGAATATTCTAAACATAGTGAATGTGAACCATAATTTGCTATATACTAATACAAAATTGTGTTTTATAACACTTTCAATGATCGTCAGCCTAGAGCTGCTGCTGACTTACAGTAAACCTACTGACAGGGATCTAGCATGCATGATTAGCCTAGGCCTACGTATTATGTGCTATCAGTGCCACGCTTATTGTCCATTTCACCGCTGACTATGATCTATTTCAATGATTGTTTTGAGTTGATTATAGTGCCAGCCAGTCAGATTATTTGATATAAACATAGCACAATATGTTATTCACCCAATGCCATACAGCAACTTTTATATGGACATGGGTTAGAGTAATTATTCTAGGTATTTCTACTTTGATATATGTATGAAGGATTGCAGGATTAGAGCAACAAGGCAACACTCAAATATAGTCTGCCGTGCATCAAGCAATTAGACAGACAGAATTGCATTTTAGTGTCATCTGGGGCGGGGGGGGTCATAATACCTTTTCAGAAAGAGCCCATTTTTTAGCGTTTCAGACTCAACTATATGAAAAGCTGGCCAATAAGTATTCATCATTGATAAGGTAAAGCTAATTGCAACTATGTAACATATACTCAAAATACAATGATTTCCATAAAGAAACACCCTGATTTCGAATCCATAGTTAATATCTAAAATTAATTTAATCAAAAATATTAGTATAAAAATAGTATAATAATATGATAGCATAACATAATATTGATTTGCAAAATAGTGTAAATAGTATGGGAGAATGGAGGTGTCTGCCTGCCCCCACCCTCCCCTACGCCTACTAGGAGAGAACCTAATGTCCAGAAGATCATGTAATCATGATTGTATTTTGTTATTTTATACTGCCTTGAATATGGATTGTATATGTGAATGCTGATGTCCGTTTATGTTTCGATCAGATATATGTTGACCTATAGGCTACCTCTGTAAATATTGAAAGGCATAAAGCCTAGGTCGTTGCAAACAGATACAAATGTAATATGTTCCCCAAAAGAAACGAATTACTTAAGAATTTAATGCTTATTATTATCATAATCACTGTCAGTCATTATCAAACTCCTGAGCGTTTAATAACTCATCTACTAGTCACTACGACAAAGAGACATTAGAAAAATAGTCTGTATTTTTTCATTCATTTCATATACCATTAATACTATTCTTTCATCAACCTCAAACTTCATTATTTCGTGTGGTGTGTCAAAGTTAATACTGTAAAATTAGACTTGTACATTGTATCCTATAGCTTGTGAAGCTATAGGATCATTGATTTAACCCCCGAAAATACTTAAAATGCACCACAGAACAAGGAAAACCCTCTGGCTTCTGGGGCCCTAGGCGGGCCCCACACCCCGCACCTTATGACTCAGGGAGTGTAGTAAGGGCTTTGTACTCGTAAATAACGAGTATATTTTGCTGTGGACGAGTACCATTGCTGGTGCACTCGTCCACACTTACAAGTACAAACACAGGACAAATTAAAAGATTGTAAATTCTCACACAAGGTTACATTGAAAATAAAATCGAAAAGGAGCATTACGGTAAGATAAGATATTACTTTATTTATCGAGATTCACATAGCCTACATAACAAAACAGACAATGCAAATATAAAAGACAAAACCAACAATAACAGGTAGGCAGACATCTAGGTAAAATCCAGCTCTCCCAGCCGCTACCATGACTCAGTACAGAGCATATGAATTTAGAAAATAACACAATACAATTGCAGTATAATACAGCAATAAACAGTAAGAATAAGGTGATTTAATAATACCAAATCCGTGCAAATGACTTCCATGTTTTTTTTTGTCTCATTACACTTTATTTCCTTCTTTCCCTCTCATATCTCTTTCCCACTCTCTATTTTCCCTCTCCTTACTCCCTCCTCTTTCTCTGTGACCCCTCCTCCTTATGCACATTTGCATGATTACATTCGATTCAATATTTTATTTAATGATCTGCTAACATGCATTTTATAATGAATACAATTATCAATTATGTTTCAAACAATTTCGAAAGCTTTTTTAACCAACCTCTCCCTCTCCCGTCCCATCCCCTTAATACCCTGCCCCTCACCTTGAGGTTATTCACTACTGGTGATACAATGTAATTGTATACTTATTACAAACAAATGAAACATCCTATATAGTTTCAAGTTATTTACAAATTAATACCAGTCAAGTTATACATACAATCAGTTATTTGTATGGAAATCGATCCTCTATTATGCATTAAGATAAAGACCCTTATCTTGTTTTTACTTCTACAAATCATATTATACATATATGGACGAGTGCTGATTGGTTGTGGACGAGTGCCTCAATCAGGCCACTCGTCCACAATACTATAAGGCTTACTACGACCCCTGTTATGTGCTGGGATAGAGTCCCGCAACCTTTGATGAAAAAGTTGGCATCTCTGCTATACATTTACTCACTCATAAATATAATACTTACTAGAATCAATCAAACGTTCGGGAAATATAGCGTGAACGCTTACGATTCAAATGACACTAAGATTGTAAAATTCGAACAATAATAACTCTCTCAAATATCTGATTATGTTCAGTCAAATTCAAAAACGGGAAAATTTCCGCACATCTAGCGCAAGGACTGAACACCCTATAATATAGAACTGGTTTCAGGGAGGTGTTTTGACAAGTTTTAGGGTCGCAGATATCGGTACCGATCTAGACACGGCATTGCCGTGCTTTGGGCCGCCGTATGGGCGATAATAGGAAAGGACATTGGATATCGTATTTCTCTCAGTATATCGAAATATATATAACTTATTGTTTAGTCAGCATGGATCACTGAACATGTATGGGTCTAGAAATACTGAAAATTGTCAACTGAAATGTACTCACCACTCGAAATATCCTACAAACTCCCAACGACAGCCGATACCCTACTTTTGAAAGTTGCGGTTGGTTGGGCGATTCAGGTAGGTCCCGCTAGGTGGCGGCAGTGTCGTGTGGTAGAGTACTTACCATTTGGCTGTCCACTAGTAGTCCAGTCCCTGAAGGTGCAAAATAGGTCCTATACCCGGAAAAAAAATGGTATAGAAACGCTTTTGGTGTCAAAAGAAGCGGAAATTCGAGGAGAATAACATATCAAAAATCCGCTTTGGGGAAATTTTTGTATACCTGTTTAAATGGCCAAAAATAATTATTTAAGTATTTGATATTTTTCAAAATACCTACCCTGAACAAAATCGGAGAAAAACATGTATTTGATTCAAATGAAGCAGATTTGTGAATATAAAAAGATATCCAACATTCACAACTATCTGTTGTGCTATACTTTTTTTTATGTGCAATAAATATTTTGTTAATATCCTTTTGTTGTGAACTTAAATAGTAATTAACATGTTTCAATAACTAATAACCCACAAACCCTTCTACCTGATTAGTGGTGCATCATTTTTGGAACATCAATGACCTAGGTTCCCACATTGTGATAGGTCAATACAATATAGGCATGTTACTCACCCCCACCCCCATCAAACTCCAATGTGAATGAAAACGACCAAACTATCACAGGATTGGTTTCCTTCATGAATAATAAGTTTGGCAAAGATTGGCAAGGTTGGTATCCCATTGTCAAGGTTGGTATCCCTGATCAGGAAGGGCAGATGATTCTTTTTAACAGTTTATGGTACAGATTGCAAAATACAGGGAATCTTGTTTCAAGAAACAGTGTCTTATGATATAGAAATACAAAACCTCGAAGGATTTTCATACTATCTTAAGAACACTAGGTTATGCATCAACCCAAAATATTACGATAATATACTTCATCATACAGCATAAATTCTTTACTATAACACTGCTCATGCTTTTGTAAACTGATCTAGCATCCATGGAAATACTTGGGATAGAATAGAATAGAGAAATCAAAGTTATTCCATTATGTTGATGAACAGGTCGACAGGCCTCTAGGTACCTTTCAGGATTTATACCTAGGTCTTCCAGCCATTCCCTTGACATTTTATATAAAAGGTTAATATTTAAGGTACATAGTAAGGTTGGGTAAAATCATTTAGGTAAGTTTCTGACTTATTTCGACTTAACAATTGACTATTTTGACTTTACGATACACTATTCTGATTATGATTGACTATTTTGACTTAACGATTGACTATTTTGACTTTACGATTGACTATTCTGACTTTACGATTGACTATTTCAACTTAACAATTGACTATTTCAACTTTACGATAAATATTTCTGATTTTACGATTGACTATTTCGACTTAACAATTGACTATTTCAACTTTACGATACACTTTTCTGAATTTATGATTGACTATTTTGACTTTACGATTGACTATTCTGACTCTATGATTGACTATTTTGACATTACGATTGATTATTTTGACTTTATGATTGACATTTATGACTTAACGATTGACTATTTCGACTTAACAATTGACTATTTCAACTTTACGATAGACTTTTCTGACTTTACAATAGATTATTCTGGCTACGATTGACTATTTTGACAATCGAAATCAAAAATAGTATTGGTATGATATCGGCTCAATATCAGAAACTGATATCAAAAATAGTATTGGTACGATATCTGCTCAATATCAGAAATGAGATCAGAAATAGTATCGGTCTGATATCGGCTTAATATCAGAACTGATATTAGAAATAATATCGGTCTGATATCGGCTCAATATCAGAACTGATATCAGAAATAATATCAGTACGATATCGGCTCAATATCAGAAATAGTATCGGTACGATATTGGCTCAATATCAGAAATAGTATTGGTACGATATTGGCTCAATATCAGAAACTGATATTAGAAATAGTATTGGTACGATATCGGCTCAATATCAGAAACTGATATCAGAAATAGTATTGGTATGATATCGACTCAATATCAGAAACTGATATCAGAAATAGTATTGGTATGATATCGACTCAATATCAGAAACTGATATCAGAAATAGTATTGGTCTGATATCAGCTCGATATCAGATCTGATATCAGAAATGATATCGGCTCAATATCAGAACTGATATCAGAAATAATATTGGTACGATATCGGCTCAATATCAGAAACTGATATCAGAAATAGTATTGGTATGATATCGACTCAATATCAGAAACTGATATCAGAAATAGTATTGGTATGATATCGACTCAATATCAGAAACTGATATCAGAAATAGTATTGGTCTGATATCGGCTCGATATCAGATCTGATATCAGAAATGATATCGGCTCAATATCAGAACTGATATCAGAAATAATATTGGTACGATATCGGCTCAATATCAGAAACTGATATCAGAAATAGTATTGGTCTGATATCGGCTCAATATCAGAACTGATATAGGGCCGATCAAAAATTTTGGTTCTGATGTTGAGCCGACCAACTTTTGAAATAGCATTTTCCTGATCTTCTTTAAAGAAGAGCATGAATTGTTGTCTGTGGGATTGTTTGATTAAGTAATTGAAATCGATGGTCCAAGAAACCAAGACTTAAGACATTAAGTTAGAGTTAGCAATTTTATTTACACAAATAAATTGTATGAATTAGGTACAATATTTTGACTTTATGATTGACTTTTCTGACTTTACGATTGACTTTTCTAACTTTACGATTGACTATTTTGACTTCATGATTGACTTTTCTGACTTTACGATTGACTTTTCTAACTTTACGTTTGACTTTTCTAACTTTACGATTGACTATTTCGACTTCATGATTGACTTTTCTGACTTTACGATTGACTTTTCTAACTTTACGATTGACTTTTCTAACTTTAGGATTGACTATTTCGACTCCATGATTGACTTTTCTGACATTACGATTGACTTTTCTAACTTTACGATTGACTTTTCTAACTTTAAGATTGACTATTTCGACTTCATGATTGACTTTTCTGACTTCACGATTGACTTTTCTAACTTCACGATTGACTATTTTGACTTAACAATTGACTATTCATCCTAACAATTGACGATTTCAACTTTACGATATACTTTTCTGACTTTACAATAGATTATTCTGACTACGATTGACTATTTTTTACTTTACGATCGACTATTTTGACTTAACGATCGAAATCAGAAATAGTATTGGTATGATATCGGCTCAATATCAGATCTGATATCAGAAATGATATCAGTCTGATGTCGGCTCGATATCAGAACTGATATCAGAAATAGTATTGGTACGATATCGGCTCAATATCAGATCTGATATCAGAAATAGTATTGGTGTGATATCGGCTCAATATCAGAAACTGATATCAGAAATAGTATTAGTACGATATCGGCTCAATATCAGAAACTGATATCAGAAATAGTATCGGTATGATATCGGCTCAATATCAGATCTGATATAGGGCCGATCGAAAATTCAAAGAATTTTGGGAAATATATTTAAGGAGAGCTTGAATTAGGTACATAAGAGGACAATCAAAGCATCCGCAAATACTTTCATTTTCATCAGAAATTGATATCAGAATGATATCCATCTGATATCAGATCTGATATGGTAAAAATTCTAAAATCGTTCAAAATTTTTATTTCAGCAAGAATTTTGGGAACTATATTTAAGGAGAGCTTGAATTAGGTACATAAGAGGACAATCAAAGCATCCGCCAATACTTTCATTTTCATCAGAAATTGATATCAGAATGATATCCATCTGATATCAGATCTGATATGGTAAATATTCTAGTCTTTCAAAATTCCTATTTCAGCAAGAATTTTGGGAAATATATTTAAGGAGAGCTTGAATTAGGTACATGAGAGGACAATCAAAGCATCTGCAAATACTTTCATTTTCATCAGAAATTGATATCAGAATGATATCCATCTGATATCAGATCTGATATAAAAAAAATTCTAAAATCGTTCAAAATTCCTATTTCAGCAAGAATTTTGGGAAATCTATTTAAGGAGAGCTTGAATTAGGTACATAAGAGGACAATCAAAGCATCCACCAATACTTTCATTTTCATCAGAAATTGATATCAGAATGATATCCATCTGATATCAGATCTGATATGGTAAAAATTCTAAAGTCTTTCAAAATTCCTATTTCAGCAAGAATTTTGAGAAATATATTTAAGGAGAGCTTGAATTAGGTACATGAGAGGACAATCAAAGCATCTGCAAATAAATTCATTTTCATCAGAAATTGATATCAGAATGATATCCATCTGATATCAGATCTGATATAAAAAAAAATCTAAAATCTTTAAAAATTCCTATTTCAGCAAGAATTTTGGGAAATATATTTAAGGAGAGCTTGAATTAGGTACATGAGAGGATAATCAAAGCATCTGCAGATAATTTTTTTTATATCAGAAATTGATATCAGCCTGATATCAGTCTGATATCAGAATCTGATATAAAAAAAATTCTAAAATCTTTAAAAATTCCTATTTCAGCAAACTTTGAACAGAAGAGCTTGAAACCCCCTTTTTGCATGCATATTTTTTAGTATGTAAAACTTTCTTGCTCATTGGAATCTGATATCAGCCTGATATCAGCCTGATATCAGAATGACATGCCGATCTGATATCAGATCTGATATCAGATTCTGATATCGGGCTGATATCAGCTTTCTTGGTGGGTATGTACTCATTGAATGTCTCATACACCATAAACCACTCTACTCATTTTACCATCTCATTACCAAACCTTGTAATAGTCTTAGAAAATCGTAGTAAATATGTAAACTATTTAAAGGTAAAGAGCAAGAAGCAGGCACTCAACGGAAGACCTATCTAGACGTTTATTTATTTAGATTGCTGAACCACCTTATTGTAAAAACAAATCTGCAATAAAGAATTCTTGAATTGAATTGAATAAATTTTCGATTACAACATTGAGGTCCATTCTTTATTTATTTAATATGTGCATAAAATTTAATCAAATTTCATCAGATATCCCTGAAAAAGTATGAAATAAGAATCAGAGACAGTCCAAGCAACCCCAACACTGTCTATACCCATGGATTTGTTGACGAGGTTCACGGAGAGCCAAGGCACTTGTCTAAGTTGTTAATTTCATAGTTTGCCTACATAGAACTATGAAATTAAGACCTTTAGGGCCATCATATCTCCCTGAAGCATGTCAACAAATCCATAGGCATATGCCTACAGTGTGGAGGTAACATAACAACATTTTTATTGTATACACACCATAAAAATAATTTCATTGCACCCGACTTATTTTTTTTAAAAATATTTTTATTGGCCTTAAATTTAACATCACTGATCTTTAAGAGTTAGAAAATATGCATGACTAACAAATGTAGTTTTCTTTCGGGTGTCACCAAGAAATCCAAATCTCGATTTTAATTACTTTTTCAACCAAGCAGATCTCTATCGGACTCCGCTGCTACCATATATAATAAACAATAGCTTCATTCTAAACTATGTGGCCTTATGGGCCTGGCCGGCGACAAGCTTCGTTAAAACGGAAATAATAATATATAGAGAGAATACTTTTGTGAGTTCAGTTTTATTATGAATCCATCCTAGAGGTGAGGTTGAGGTCTCAACCTGCCAATAAAAGAGTTCCTTGCAGAAGTCATAATTATTTCAACAAGTATAATAAGGTGTTTTAACATAGAATGAAGAACATGTGAATAAATATAATGATATGATAAATATAATATTCAACATGAACAAGAGAATTATATAATGTAAATAATGGTAGACGTTTAAATAATGGAATATTAACCCACAAGTAATTATTGAATGAAATGATAATATTAACAGATATGATTGTTCCTCCTTCTCCTCTGAAACCTGGTGGCATCCGGAGGTATCCTCTTGTCTCCCGGAGATCACACCAGAGATTATCCAGACATATTCCGGAGAATCAAATCAGACATAGAATCGTTACAAATCAATTACTACATAATAATACACATTACATAATAGGAAATCTCTCAAGACATATGTTTCACCAATAGATATTGTCACCGCATTTTACTATTTTAAGAACATGGCTGTTAAAAGAATTCAACGTCGGACAAATTCCCAACTTAAGCAAGATGACTCATGTAGTAGAGAACTGGATTTTCAATGCATACTCAAATAGATATATATCCCTAATCTCCCTTATATGTAAGGGCAAATCATTCTTTTCGGTTTTTGAACCGATCAGCCAAATATGATTTTGGTTCATTACAATTTCTTAGCTCTTTGTTAGTTGTGTCTTTCTTTAGGTAATCTACCCTTTTTGAATGGATAAGATTTAGCATAGACATTTTTTCTTATCTCTAATGGCATGATTTTGGCTTTGGCATATTTCTCCTCTAAAGAGATATTACTACCATATACAATTCGCAACGCCCTGTTAAGGGTACAATCTAATTTTTTTAGCAAGCCTGTGGCTGCTGTGCCGATTAATGCATTTGCATACTCATACTTTTTGCACCTCTCACATGGGATGCACGTATAATAATGTGTATTGATTGGTCAATAGAATGGAAATGAGTTTCTTTCTTGTCCACTTGGGGCATGGGGGCAGCACCTTATGGTGGCTAAACCTATCATATTTGATTACACTGAAAAAAGTTTCTTTCATGACTACTCATTTTAAATTTCTTTTAGCCACTTTAACTAGGATTGTTCTGGTATGCTACAAAGCCAATCTTGAACCACAAAAAGAAACATTATATCTATTTTGTTTAACACATACTGCTGAGTTCTTGAGACGCCTGGCGTTGGTGTCAGGACGCTCAATGTGATGATTCCTGGCGTAGTAGAAGCCAGTACTGAAGTGGTGGCTCAAACAATTATATTCTATGGTCAGTTGCTGCCTACCTGCCCAGAGTACAGACCTGTTATCCAGCCCCCTTGAAAGTTTTATTATATGTCGCAAAAAGTTGCAAAAAATGGATTTTGAGATACCATCATATTTGAACAGATGAGATCAAGCCGATTCTAATGATAGTAAACAGTTAGATAAGTGTTTCTATAATCATTTTAAGTTTGATGTTTTTGAACCACAAAAGAAACATAATATCTATTTTGTTAAAAAATTTATTGCATGACTATTTAAAGTACGCGTACAGCGAAGCTCTTGAGACATCTAGCGTTGGTGTCAGGACGCTCGTTGTGCTGATTCCTGGCGTAGTAGAAGCCAGTGCTGAAGTGGTTGCTCCTGGGCCTGGCGTCCCACATGGAGATGTAGTACTTGCCTGATGTTCCAGAATTGCTCCAGATCTTGCTACCAAAATCACAGTATTCAGTAAGTCTTGAAACTACACAACGGAACTTATCAAAGAGCTCACTTGGTGGTGAGGACACACGGTTCTTCCTGGCAAGCATGTCTCCAAGCGCCTCATATCCTGTAACAAAGCAATCATGGAATTCCTCAAACTTTAATATTCAATATCCAGGGAAATAATATATATTTATAGGTGTACAAACAAATACAGTAAAAATCAAATAAAAAAAAGAAAAAGGGGGAATAGGAATCATCCTTATTGAATTCTATACTTCAAAATGCTTGTATCAAAATTGGTTAGACTAGCTTACCCCTGGGGCAAAGAGGCCTCCACACTGAAGCATCATCATAGTAGGTGCTGCCACGGTCATCCCAGATGAAGCGGAAACCATCAGCACGACGGAGGGCATCACGGCGGTTTGAGTTGTCCCTGTGGCAAACACGAATACCATCATTTATGCCTTTGTTTATATCTATATAGCTCATATATGACAGTATTTATTGAATTGAGATTAATGACTCAAGGCTCCCTTCCCAACTGACCTAATTAATGATTGAGCATGTTTTGCCTTCAAATTAGATACTAAAACTCACAATTAGGGGATTCTAACATAAAGACAAGTTTGCTAAAGTTGTTAATTAAATGGTTTTTTCAGTTCCGCACTTGTCAATATTGAACTGGTTGGGGGGCTTTACTTTTCATATGTGGCCTTTGGTGGGGCATGGTATTTTTTTTTTTTTTTTTTTAAAGATTTTATTTAGGCTGGGTAATCATTTCCCAGAGGGTTTCCGGGTTGATTCTAACATCCCCAGCACAAAAGTAGAAAGATATGAAGAAAAGTATATATGGACAAAGTTACTAACACAGCCCAGTATTAATACAGAAAATACATATGATGACAGGTAAATAACATGGTAGTAATCACTGTCGCAGAGTGTGGACCATGAGCAATTAGAGACAGTATAAGCTGGTTAAGTTGAGTGAAACACGGTTGAAAAGAACATATGAATTACACAATTAATTGAGGAATAATCACTTGCTAGAGTGTGATCCCCACATAACAAAGATTACACATATCGTCAGTGGAGATAGAGTAGAATTTAGAATGGATAAGTAGAGCATGGTGGTAATCACTGTCAAAGAGTGTGAACCATGTAGATTAATATAGTATTTAAAGCAAAGATTGATTAGTCAAGGGTCGAGAGTAGCCATTTCTTTTGAAGTGATTTGAATGTTTCAATTGTGGCTATGTTACGTGTGCGTGGGCTAAGTTCATTCCAAGTTTTGGCTGTTTTGACCAAAACTGAGTTTAGACCAGTTTGTGTTCTACATCTGTGGGTGTTAAGCTTTGGAGCAGTATTGGCCCTAGTATTCCTATCATTATTAGTATCTCTATATGTCGGATTTTTGACTCTATGATAGCCTGTTACTTGAAGATGGAAGATACGTCTATGTTCAAGTAAAGGAATAGCCAGATCTCTGTGGCAATCAATAGTTGAGCGGTTATAATCAAGGTGAAGTATGGCTCTAATGGCTTTGTTTTGGAGCTTTTGGAGCTTGTTAAGACTACCATGATGTGTATTGTGGAAGATGATGTCGCCATAGTCAAGATAAGGTAAGATTTTACTTTTGTATACAAGCAATGCTGATGACTTGGTAAGCAAGTGACGAATTCTAAGGAATAAGAAGATTTTGTGGGAGACAATACGTATTACATTCTTAATGTGGCTTTGGTAAGATAATCTGTCGTCAAGAGTGAGGCCTAGGTATTTATAGCTGTGAACGATCTCGAGCTTAGTGCCATTTAACATGATGTTAATAATGGCTGGTTTACTGTTCTTATTGATAAGTAGAAGCTTAGTTTTTGTTGCATTGATAAGAAAGCGATTAGCATCGCACCAGGATGTGAGATTATTAAGGTCGTGTTGAATTTTGGTGCAGAGGTCTGGTATTGATTTTGAAGATAGGAAAAGGACAGTGTCATCTGCGTAGAGAAGATATTTAGCATGCGTTAAGCATTTGCCTAGGTCGTTTATGAAGATCAAGAAGAGTAGGGGGCCAAGAATTGAGCCTTGTGGCACACCCGTTTTGACAGTAGCTAAATTGGAGGTTTGATTGTTGACTAGAGTTTTTTGTTGACGAGAAGCTAAGTATGAGCATAACCACAGATGTAGATCACCTCTGATACCAATATTCAAGAGCTTAGATAATAAGATCCGATGATTGACCATATCGAAAGCCTTACGGAAATCAATAAATGTTAGGAGGCTTGGGGTCTTATTTTCGACTGCTTGGGAGAGATGGTCAGTAAGAGAGCTGATAGTCATGATAGTAGACTGACCGGGAAGAAAACCAGCTTGGTGGGGATCAAGAATATGGTTAGAGGTCAAGTAATGAAGTAGACGGTTGTGTACAATTTTTTCAATCAGTTTGCTTGGGGTGGGTAGTAGGGATATGGGTCGATAATTATTTATTTGGGTGCAGTCACCACCCTTGAAGAGAGGGATGACCGTTGCAATTTTCCACTCTTGGGGAAAAGTGTGTTTAGAAAAGGATAGATTGAGACAACGGACCAGGTTAGGTAGTATTGAGAGAAAGGAGTCTCTGAGAATTCGATTTGGAATCGTGTCAATCGCGGATGCCTTGTTAATATCAATCTTGGTTATGAGGGGTAAGAGTTCAATATCATTTGTTCTAATTGCATTGATAGAGGTGTTAGCATTTGGTACAATAGCTTTCCATTCAGTCGATAATGAGTCTTTAAGTAAGTGGTCGGTGATGTTAGCAAAATACGAATTAATGTAGTTGGGTAGTTCAGATTTAGAGATGGGTTGTAGTTGTTCATTGTTAAGGTTGACAGTTTGGTTGGATGTTTTCGAGGGAAAAATAGCATTAATGGTCTGCCAGAATTTTTTGGGGTCATTGGTTTGTCTTTGAACATTGAGAAGATAAGACTTCTTAGCATGGAGGATTCTTCTATTAGCCTCTTTCTTGAGGCGTTTAGCTTCAGTAATATTCTCAGCAGTTTTGAATTTGATTGCTTTTTTTCGAGCTGAATTTTTCCTGTTCAGAAGGTCTATTAAATCATTAGTAAACCAGGGGTCATTCTTGATTAGGATTCTACGCTGTTTCAAGGGGCACATCTTATCTAAAGTTGATGTGATGGCTGAGCGGATAAATTCCCATGAGAGATTAGGGTCATCAATGCTGGCAAAGTGTGGCCAGTCAAAGTTGTCTCTAAGTTGTTGTTGAAAGAGAATTGGATTATAACTTTTATAAGATCTGGCTAGTTTGAACTCAAATTCCTTTTTGGTTTTGGGTTTCTTTCTGATCATGAAGATTGCCTCATGGTCGCTTATATTGTGATTAATAGTGCCACTGTCTAAAATATATTTACAGTCAGAGAAGATAAGATCAATAAGACTAGACGTAATGTTATCATTACAGTTTACAATTCGTGTTGGTTCATTAATTAGTTGGGTAAGACCATTTTGTTGGCTGAAGAGTATTAGTTTCCTTTTATCGGGGCAGGTGAGATTAAGATAGTTAATGTTAAAATCACCCAGAATAACACGTTCAAGTGGAGATTTTGTATCATTTTGAGATAGCATATTGTTGAGTGTGTCCAAGCATGGGTCAATAAAACCTGAGGGGGGACGATAGACGGAGATAACGAGTAGGGGTTTCTGATTAGAAGGGATTAATTTGATTGTAAGAGTTTCCAGGTTAGGGGAGGAGATATCAGAGTCTGGGGGGTGGATAAATTTTAGGTCATTTCTGATGTAGCAGAGGAGGCCACCACCACGTTTGATTGAGTTAGTATTAGGGATAAGAAAAGATCTGTCATTTCTGATTGATATGTAGCCAGGGAGAGCAATGAGTTGATCGGGGGTGGTACTATTGAGCCAAGTTTCTGAGAGAGAGATTACATCGGGTTTTAGTAGTAGTAGGTTCTGTTTCAGTAAATCAAACTTGTTATTTAGGCTTTGACAGTTGAGGTGATATAATAAAATACCATTCTTTTTGTTAATGAGGGTCATGATTTAGGGGTAAAAGCAAGGAGGCAGGGACGGCTGAGTGCAAAACGCACAGCCTAGAGGCAATCAGCAAGGGGGAGAGAAGTAGGACCAAGTATTTCCAGGAGGAAATACAGACCAAACGGCTAGTATTGCAAAATGGCATGGACTATAGTACAGAATTAAGCTTCTCGAATCACGGTGACGTGTGAGAGTAGTAATTAGAGTTCAGCTAGGCCCATACAGGCATTCATGTAGACAGATAGCTATAATATAAAATAGAAGACAGAGAGTGTAGATAATAAGTCTATTATACTAGCTACTCGAATCACGCTGACGTGTGAGAGTAGCACTAGGGAGATAAAGCCGTAAAGTTGTCCGAACCACTAATTAGTGAAAGTGAGAGAACTTAACTGCGGGTGCTGTAGTTTATCATTCACAGATGCTATGTATGTTTCTGTAGACTGTGGAGAAGATCTTTCGTACAAACTTGGAATTCGTGTCATCGTCAAAGTGAATACCATCAGTGGTTTTGCTGATGTAGCGATGAGATAGGAAGCCGCGACGAATTTTGTGGATGTGGCTTTCGAAACTGGGAGTGACGAGTCTCATCCATCGGTTGCGTCTTCGGATGGATTTGTTAATCTTGAAGATAGCGTTATTAAGATTGGTTTGAGCCTCAGCTGGCACATCGTCCATAATATTGTAGGACGAATAAGAGAGACCAACTATCTCACAGATTATAACAGCTCTAGCAAGGGCTTGCAATTTCGGTAGAACATTATGAAGTTCTCCAAGCACAATATTGACAAGAGAAGTTGTATCATCAGCAGCTGGTGTAATTTGCCTTCTTCTGAGCTTCACAGAGAGGTTATTGACCCCGCCGCAGAAGTAGAGTAAGTCAAATTCCATGTAGAAAAAGGCTATAATTGCATAATTGGTTAACATGTTGCAGTCTCCACCAGGGATGGACATACATGTAAACTCCAAATCATAGCAATTAAATTCTTCAGAGAACCTGGCAATTAAATTGTTCCATCTAGAGACACGAGAATCACCAAGAATAAGTATTTTGAAGAGGGTCATGATGATCAGGGTCAGGTAGAACGAAGCCAGAGGTCAGAGAGAAATAAGTGGATAAGAGGGAAAGACAGATTGGTCCTCAGGCGTATTCTTTCCGCAGCTTACCAAGAAGTATACCAAAGGTATTTCTTCCTTCTTCAATCCTATCAGCTGTGATATTTTTTGACTCAATTAAGGGAAATCCACAGCCGTGCGGTGACTCATATGTAGCCTCGTATATGTTGCCTGGTTTGATAGACAGGAGAAAGTTCTTAAGGTCGGGGTAGGCATCAAATTTGGCTTTTACACAATCCCACAAAACGTCTGAGTCATTCCAGTCAGTGTTGGCTGGAATCTGGTGAGAGAGGCGCTTGATGGTATATGGGTTTCTGATGACCTTCAACTTGCTTATGAGATCGGGGTCAGCCTTACAGGCTATAGCCTTTTTGACCTGATATAGTTGCTCAACAGAGTAAACAACTTGATTATCATCCAATTTTAGCTCGCAGGGAAACATATTAGAAAGTGGGCTGAGGTGGCCTTGAAAGGCCGTCCCATCTGGGGTGTCCATGGTGGATGCATTTCTAGTAGTAATCCCTAGTGGGAGTTTTTCATACTCACCAGCCAAGTAGGTTTGATTGTCAATAACGACAGAAGTACCTCTGACCACTGCCCTACAGTTATGCAATACACGCGCTGCATTGGCAAAGGTGCGTGCTTCCTTTTCCAGAAGTTGATTGCTCTCACTTAGGTCGTTATAGGCCCGTATGCCTGAGACTAGTGGGTGGTTTCTCTGCCTTGACAGTGCTTTAAATAGGTCCACTTTATTGAGCCCTGTCAAAAGTTGGAGTCTAATGGGTCGGCCATAGGGGGATCTCTCTTCATCATTATTGAATTCTTCAAATAAATCTTGCCTAAATTTGCCAAGTCTAGTAGCCCCAGCGGTTTGGACATATTTAATTGATAGATTAAGATTGGAAAAGAATAGATTGATCACCTGCTCCATATTTTCGTTAGGAAGCTCAGCTATTCCTTTAATTATAATTCGCAGATCTCTAGAATCAGGTGAAGACAGATTTATAGCAGCTTGATCAATCGGGGCTGGAGAAGTATTCTGATGAGACAAGGGAATTTGGGAAGGAGTTGGCCCAGCTAATTTGGGAGGGTCACGTTTTTCAAGATTTTGAATTCTGATTTCATGTGAAGATAGGCTATCTTCCATCAGTGGAATTCTACGGCCTAGATCTTGAATAGTACCCCCTAGGGCTAGGTTATCAGTTACCAAACGTTGATTAATAGCTTGGAGGTCCTGTAATTTCGTTTCCATGCCATCGATTCTCTTTTCAGTGACTGAGCCTGCTGTAGATAATTTATTCAGAGAGTCTTGGAGGATTCTAATCGAGTCATTCATTTTATCAAAATAAGTCCCAACATTAGTATCGTTTACATTAGGGCTTGGAGTTGGGGCATGAGGAGGATAAGGAGGTTGATTTGGTACAGAATAGTGACTTATCTGGTCTTGTGTAGAAGCGGATGGCAGGGCAGGATATATTGTTGCTTGGGCCGGTGCAGCTATTGTTGACGGGGTGGAATGCATCTGTGCCTGGGTCGTAATCACACTTGACATGAGTCCATTCGAATTTGGATATGAAATGCATGAGGATCCATTAGATGATAGGGGGCTGGTTGCAGGTATACCAACATTGGGTCTCTGATAACGAATGCTAAGGCTATGTTGATTTATATAGTCCATTTTTTTGTCCACCTCAGCTAGTCGAAATAGATTTAAATTGGCGTAGTCTGTGTTGGATCTGAGCGGCCGGTGAGACATGAGTAGGCTATGTAGGTATGCACTCAGTGCACTAGCACTCAAAGGTAGCCGTTGAGCCCAGCGAATTTGTGATTAGTGATCTAAAGGAGTAGGATAGAAGTCAACTTTGAGATTTGTTTCAGACACAGCTGGCAAGGCATTGGGAGGTGTTGATTGGAGGTTATCAAAGGTCTGCTAGAATGTGAATTTCTTTTGTTTGATTCAGCTCTGGTTGAAATCCCACCAGCCTTGTATAACTTACTTGAAGGAGTGCATTACTTACTTGAAGGAGTGGATTTGTCTCTCCATTTTGTTGTAGTTGGCCTGAGCACGCTGTCCAAGGATGAAATAGTCAGATCCAGATCTGACTGGTTCATAGACGGTTAGATCTCTACCACTAGTGCCTCCACGGTCCCTCCATAGCTTAGAGCCAGCTGAGTCCCTGATGGCATTCAGGTCAGCGGCCAGGGCCTGTAGGCAAGTCAAACAATTCTTACAAATGGCTTTATCAAAGTGAATGCAATTTTTCATCATTACTGGAAATCTATTCACTGCTCAAAAAAACAGCATAAATATTGAATAATAATAAATATCCATGAAATAAAAAAATTATAAGAAATGTATCGTACTAATGATGCTCTTGAAACAATTATAACATTTTATAGAAATAAAACATTTTGATTTAATAACCCATAATACCAATAAGAGCATATGTTGCTAATTAATCACACATTTGTCTAAAATACAACTGTTCATCCTGATGTTTCCCCACAATGTTGTCCTGAATATAGTTAAGTTTTCCAAAAGGATAAAACAAAGAATGGCAATGAAGAATTCAGGGTCATTCTTCAATTTCTTCAATCACACCTGACCAATCCCAATCCACACCTTGTCACCATGTCCTGGTCAGTTTGTTATCTCCTCTCCCTTCTCCCTCCCACTCTTAATCAGTAGGCTCCCTTTGCTGACCTGCTGGCCATTTCCCTTCCCCTCCCTCCCACATGATCACAATTTAAGATAACATTGACAGGGACTTAGGTGGTGGTTTGGAGGATGAAAAAGAAATTCATGAGTGTGTGGCAGGAAGAAAGGTGGTTAGGCCTCTGAGTCAGTAGGGTGCGTGGCAGATACATCTTTCAATAAGAACCCAAAATAAAGATTCAAAACAACTCAAAGAGGAGTCCTGAATTTTACAACAACATTGGTCCTACTTAAGAGTACCAGTATTAAGTGGGGTCTCCCCTGGCTGTGGCAAGCCTTGCAATGGTATTGTGCTGTAGGTGGAGAGGAGTGATGAGGTCCTCCCTACATGGTTCACTGGCCACCTAACCACTCCTTTCCACCTATAGAACCACCACAACAACATTGCAAAGATGACCACAGAGCTTACCACAGAGCTTACCACAGAGCTTACTGCAGAGCTTACCACAGCCAGTGGAGACCTCCCTTTCTGCAGCAGAATGTTAATTATAATTTGCTTCCAATTGACTTACCACATAAGCCAGGGCGAGAATAACCAGTGTCTGGCGAAGCATCCTTGATCAATAGATGAGTAGTCCAGGGACAACTGACCAACACCTCCTCCTGTACTCCTTATATACTCATGTCTTATCTCTGCCAAACTGGACAACACTCACCTGGTTCTCAAGGCCAGGCAAAGTACACATGTGTGTAATGAACCACATTTTCAGATAAGAAGTTTGTTTATTGTCCCAAAAGAAATTTGAACCTATTATTCTGATTCATATGAATCAGGTGGGGTAAGAAAGTTATTGAGATTATGTTATGTTATGCTATCATTTTACAACATGATTACTTCATATTCTGACCCACATACAGCGGCTAAGGGATATATTGGAAGACCTTGATTATGTAATACATGTTTCTATGACACATGTCCCCATCTTTCCCTTCATGCATTTGGTTTTCATAGATCATTTATACAAGCTCTGATATTATTGAAAGCATTTTTGCATTTCAATAAAAAAGTTCCCAAATATTTGTTTGTTAGATTTCATCAGAATCCATCCCACCATGCACTGTAACAGACATACCCAGTGGCAAAGCAAATCCCCTATTCACTATCATTACACCACAGTGTAATAATCCGCCACACCTAGGTCACACCTTGCATGGTGTTATCTACATTTAAGTCATCCTGCATACACACAGGTTTCTGAATCAAGATTATGATGCAAAGATTTAGATTTAGGGATATCTATCATCTTGGTTTCTTGTAAATTGTCTCTTTCCAATTATTGTGCGTTAATAGAGAACATTATTTGTTTTTAATGTTCATGAACAAAATGTTGTATTTTGTCTTTATTTTTTTTTCTTATCCATATTTCTTATAATACATGTAACCTCTTATGATTCTTTGTTATCTAGTGATGGTTCATAGTAACTTGTATAAGTCATAATGACAGGAGTTTCCACTCTACTCTTTTCTCTCACTGTATAATATTGTATTTGAAACTTTGTAGCATTAGTGAATAGCTAGACACAGCAGTGGGCAGAATAAATATGGCAATTTGTATATAAATTAAATCCGTGAGACTATGTCATACTTATGTTTCACTGTATTGTTTGACTTGCTGTATAAACATCCTAAATAAAAAAAAAACCAAACCCGACTATGTTTGGTATCTAAAATCATCAAAAATTCATCCTAGATGTATTAACTTTTGACTTATTTTGTCCTTATCAGAATGAGGACAACCACAAATGAGAAAAGTTCATGAAATAAAATTATTTAAAAAAAGATGATGTGAGGTAAACATATGGCATTCAGTTCATTTCTCATTTCACATTGATACTTCATAATTGTATCAACATTTAGCAATGTTAGAACATACAATTCTCATGATTATACTTACTATGTGACACATGTACATGAAAACTGATTACCTACTTACTTATTACTGTTTACTGCCAAGTAGATTAGATAAAATGTAGATGTGTAACAAAGAAAAAAGATAACAAGATAAGAATGATTGAGAAGACCTCTTCATAAGATGACCAATACCCATTTGTCGAAACAATCTTATGGCAAATAAAGAATTATCTTATCTTATATGGCACCATTCATCCATCAACCTATGCTCCATGCAAAAGGGGAAAACCCAAGATTGGTGGTAGAAACCTGTATTTTCCAATATTGGTTTTGATCAATATTAGTAATACATCAAATCAGGGATATCTAATTAAATGAAGAGACTATTAGAGGCAATGCTGGGAGATGGGTTGAGCAATATCAGTGGAAAAAGGAAAACACCTCCAGATCATATTTGTCAAAATCAAATTCCTTTTGGAATGATTTGCTGCTGGAAATTTTCAGCTTTAAAATCAAAATGAAAAACAAATTATAAACTTCAGACTTCAGAGAGAATGACGAGATATAACAATGGTGACTTGAATGTTTTTGTGGGGCCAGAACCCGAGCCACTGATTTTATGTTCCTATAGGATTGGATTCCATTCTTTATTTATTTTATATGTGCATAAAATTTAATCAAATATCATCAGATATCCCGGAAAAAGTATGAAATAAGAATCAGAGACAGTTTGCCTACATAGAACTATGAAATTAATACCTTTAACAAGGGCCGTCATATCTCCCTGAAGCATGTCAACAAATCCATAGGCATGTGCCTACAGTGTGTAGGTAACATAACAACATTTTTATTGCGTACCATAAAAATATTTTTATTGCACCCCACTTATTTGTTTTTAAAAAATAATTTTATTGGCCTTAAATTTAACATCACTGATCTTTAAGAGTTAGAAAATATGCATGACTAACAAATGTAGTTTTCTTTCAGGCGTCGCCAAGAAATCCAAATCACGATTTAAATTACTTTTTCAACCAAGCAGATTTCTATCGGACTCCGCTGCTACCATATATAATAAACAATAGCTTCATTCTAAACTATGTGGCCTTATGGGCCTGGCCGGCGACAAGCTTCGTTAAAACGGAAATATTAATATATAGAGAGAATACTTTTGTGAGTTCAGTTTTATTATGAATCCATCCTAGAGGTGAGGTTGAGGTCTCAACCTGCCAATACAAGAGTTCCTTGCAGAAGTCATAATTATTTCAACAAGTATAATAAGGTGTTTTAACATAGAATGAAGAACATGTGAATAAATATAATGATATGATAAATATAATTTTCAACATGAACAAGAGAATTATATAATGTAAATGCTGGTAGACGTTTAAATAATGGAATATTAACCCACAAGTAATTATTGAATGAAATGATAATATTAACAGATATGATTGTTCCTCCTTCTCCTCTGAAACCTGGTGGCATCCGGAGGTATCCTCTTGTCTCCCGGAGATCGCACCGGAGATTATCCAGACATATTCCGGAGAATCAAATCAGACATAGAATCGTTACAAATCAATTACTACACAATAATACACATTACATAATAGGAAATCTCTCAAGACATTTGTTTCACCAATAGATATTGTCACCGCATTTTACTATTTTAAGAAGATGGCTGTTAAAAGAATTCAACGTCGGACAAATTCCCAACTTAAGCAAGATGACTCATGTAGTAGAGAACTGGATTTTCAATGCATACTCAAATAGATATATATCCCTAATCTCCCTTATATGTAAGGGCAAATAATTCTTTTCGGTTTTTGAACCGATCAGCCAAGTATCATTTTGGTTCATTACAATTTCTTAGCTCTGTGTTAGTTGTGTGTTTCTTTAGGTAATCTACCCTTTTTGAATGGATTAGATTTAGCATAGACATTTTTTCTTATCTCTAATGGCATGATTTTGGCTTTGGCATATTTCTCCTCTAAAGAGATATTACTACCATATACAATCCGCAACGCCCTGTTAAGGGTACAATCTAATTTTTTTAACAAGCCTGTGGCCGCTGTGCCGATTAATGCATTTGCATACTCATACTTTTTGCACCTCTCACATGGGATGCACGTATAATAATGTGTATTGAATGGGTATTGTCAGTAGAATGGAAATGAGTTTCTTTCTTGTCCACTTGGGGCATGGGGGCAGCACCTTATGGTGGCTAAACCCTTTCCTGTATTATTACATACGTGTGTGATTACAGAGGTGCCATTCGTGGGTGCCATTAGAAATCTCGTATCACTTATGTATGTGATTCGGGTTGTCATGGAAGCACGTGACCAAAATAGCGTAACATCATTGGTTCATGACGTCGCGCTTCTTAGCGGCAGAAGCGTAGCGCTGCCTTGCATGTTTCGTAAGTTTTCAGACATTGTATTGATAATTCATCAAGAAAAACAGTCATATAAAGGTAAATATAACAAATAAATCGATAAATCAGTATGAAATAAATACCAAATAGCCCTCTGTTTGTGTCAAATCGATCTCGACGTCGGGTCAAATCGCACTCCACCCGGAAGGGGTGGAGTGCCCAGAGTACAGCCCAGAGTACAGACCTGTTATCCAGCCCCCTTGAAACTTTTATTATATGTCGCAAAAAGTAAAATGGATTTTGAGATACCATCATATTTGAACAGATGAGATCAAGCTGATGTTAACGATAGTAAACAGTTAGATAAGTGTTTCTATAATCATTTTAAGTTTGATGTTTTTGAACCACAAAAGAAACATAATATCTATTTTGTTAAAAAATTTATTGCATGACTATTTAAAGTACGCGTACAGCGAAGCTCTTGAGACATCTACCGTTGGTGTCAGGACGCTCGTTGTGCTGATTCCTGGCGTAGTAGAACCCAGTGCTGAAGTGGTTACTCCTGGGCCTGGCGTCCCACATGGAGATGTAGTACTTGCCTGATGTACCAGAATTGCTCCAGATCTTGCTACCAAAATCACAGTATTCAGTAAGTCTTGAAACTACACAACGGAACTTGTCAAAGAGCTCACTTGGTGGTGAGGACACACGGTTCTTCCTGGCAAGCATGTCTCCAAGCGCCTCATATCCTGGAACAAAGCAATCATGGAATTCCTCAAACTTTTATACCCAATATCCAGGGAAGTAATATATATTTATAGGTGTACAAACAAATACAGTAAAAATCAAATAAAAAAAAGAAAAAGGGGGAGTAGGAATCATCCTTATTGAATTCTATACTTCAAAATGCTTGTATCAAAATTGGTTAGACTAGCTTACCCCTGGGGCAAAGAGGCCTCCACACTGAAGCATCATCATAGTAGGTGCTGCCACGGTCATCCCAGATGAAACGGAAACCATCAGCACGACGGAGAGCATCACGGCGGATTGAGTTGTCCCTGTGGCAAACATGAAATACCATCATTTATGCCTTTTTTTATATTCATATTGCTCATATATGACAGTATTTATTGAATTGAGATCAATGACTTAAAGCTCCCTTCCCAACTGACTTAATTATTGATTGAGCAAGTTTTACCTTCAAATTAGTTACTAATACTCACAATAAAGAGACATAAAGACAAGTTTGCTAAAATTATTAATTCAATGATTTTTTCAGTTCCGCACTTGTCAATTTTGAACTGCTTTGGGTGATTTGTTTCCATATGTGGCAACAGGTGACAAAAAGTCTATTAGAAAGTAAACTTCTTTTCTTTGATTCAATTCTGGTTCAAATGCCAACATCCCACACTGGCCAGCCTATAACTTACTTGAAGGAGTGGATTTGTTTCTCCATTCTGTTGTAGTTGGCCTGAGCACGCTGTCCAAGGATGTAATAGTCAGATCCAGATCTGACTGGTTCATAGACGGTTAGATCTCTACCACTAGTGCCTCCACGGTCCCTCCATAGCTTAGAGCCAGCTGAGTCCCTGATGGCATTCAGGTCAGCAGCCAGGGCCTGTAGGCAAGTCAAACAATCATTACAAATGGCTTCATCAAAGTGAATGCAATTTTTCATTATTACTAGAAATCTATTCACTGCTCAAAAAAACAGCATAAATATTGAATAATAATAAATATCCATGAAATAAAAAAATTATAGGAAATGTATTGTATTAATGATGCTCTTGAAACAATTATAACATTTTATAGAAATAAAACATTTTGAATCAATAACCCATAATACCAATAAGAGCATATGTTGCTAATTAATCACACATTTGTCTAAAATACAACTGTTCATCCTGATGTTTCCCCACAATGTTGTCCTGAATATAGTTGAGTTTTCCAAAAGGATAAAACAAAGAATGGCAATGAAGAATTCAGGGTCATTCTTCAATTTCTTCAATCACACCTGACCAATCCCAATCCACACCTTGTCACCATGTCCTGGTCAGTTTGTTATCTCCTCTCCCTTCTCCCTCCCACTCTTAATCAGTAGGCTCCCTTTGCTGACCTGCTGGCCATTTCCCTTCCCCTCCCTCCCACATGATCACAATTTAAGATAACATTGACAGGGACTTAGGTGGTGGTTTGGAGGATGAAAAAGAAATTCATGAGTGTGTGGCAGGAAGAAAGGTGGTTAGGCCTCTGAGTCAGTAGGGTGCGTGGCAGATACATCTCTCAATAAGAACCCAAAATAAAGATTTAAAACAACTCAAAGAGGAGTCCTGAATTGGTCCTAGTTAAGAGTACCAGTATTAAGTGGGGTCTCCCCTGGCTGTGGCAAGCCTTGCAATGGTATTGTGCTGTAGGTGGAGAGGAGTGATGAGGTCCTCCCTACATGGTTCACTGGCCACCTAACCACTCCTTTCCACCTATAGAACCACCACAACAACATTGCAAAGATTACCACAGAGCTTACCACAGAGCTTACCACAGCCAGTGGAGACCTCCCTTTATGCAGCAGAAGCTTACTGCAGAGCTTATCACAGAGCCTACTGCAGAGCTTACCACAGAGCTTACCACAGCCAGTGGAGACCTCCCTTTATGCAGCAGAAGCTTACTGCAGAGCTTATCACAGAGCCTACTGCAGAGCTTACCACAGAGCTTACCACAGCCAGTGGAGACCTCCCTTTATGCAGCAGAATGTTAATTATAATTTGCTTCCAATTGACTTACCACATAAGCCAGGGCGAGAACAACCAGTGTCTGGCGAAGCATCCTTGATCAATAGATGAGTAGTCCAGGGACAACTGACCAACACCTCCTCCTGTACTCCTTATATACTCATGTCTTATCTCTACCAAACTGGACAACACTCACCTGGTTCTCAAGGCCAGGCAAAGTACACATGTGTGTAATGAACCACATTTTCAGATAAGAAGTTTGTTTATTGTCCCAAAAAGAAATTTGAACCAATTATACTGATTCATAAGGGGCAAATGGGGTAAGAAAGTTATTGAAATTATGTTATCTTATGCTATGATTTTACAACTGGTACTCTCTTGTATCCCATCTTCATAGTAACAGACCTTAGTAGAACAATAACCAAACATTTGTTTCCTAGTCTCTATAATAAAGCTATGATTACTTCTAATTCTGACCCACACACAGAGTAGTTAAGGGACATATTGGAAGACCTGGATTATATAATACATGTTACATGTCCCGCTCTTTCCCATCATGCATTTGGTTTTCATAGATCATTTATACATGCTGTGATTTTTGAGAAAATATTTTTGCATTTCAATAAAAAAAAGTTGCCAAATATTTGTTTCATCAGAATCCACCCCAGCATGCACTGTAACAGACATACACAGTGGCAATGCAAATCCCCGTATACACTACTAGTATAATCTGCCACACCTAGGTCACACCTTGCATGGTGTTATCTACAGTTAAGCCATCCTGCCTACACATGTGTTTCTTAATCAAGATTATGATGCAAAGATTTAGATTGAGCGATAGCTATCATCTAGGTTTCTTGTAAGTTGTCAATGTCTCTTTCAAATTATGGTGCAGTAATAGAGTATATAAAATTTTATTTGTTTTACTCTTCATGAACACACTCTAGTATTTTGTTTTTATTTCTTTTCTTGGCCAAAAATACCAAAAAAGAGTGTTTTCTATCATTATAACATATGTAACTTCTAATGATTCTTTGTCAACTAGTGATGGTTCATAGTAACTTGTGTAAGTCATCATGACAGGAGTTCCCACTTTATTCTTTTCTCTCATTGTATAATATTGTATTTGAAACTATGCTTGGTATCTAAAATCAAAAATTTATCCTAGATGTATTAACTTTTGACTCATTTTTTTCTTCTCAGACACACTTCTCAGGAAAATCACGAATTAATGTGTTGCAAAGTCCAAGAAATAAAATTATTTAAAAAAAATGATGTGAGGCCAACATATGGCACCATTCATCCAACAACCTATGGGTCAGATCCTCAGAAAATGTACAATAAGCAGCTTTACACATTCATTATATTCTGTGAAATTAGGTGGACAAATGATAAATATTAGGTATACTATAATTGATTCCATTTGGTATAAGGTTTATTCAAAATATCAGTTCTGTTATGTTGAACTTTAATTTGACCCTCATTTTACTTTTAAATGTGGGTTATTTGAGTGGTTTGGTGAAGGCGAATTGTACATTTTCTGACGATCAGACCCATATCCTCCATGCAAAAAGGGAAAAACCCAAGATTGGTGGCACAAACCTGTACTTTTCAATATTTGTTTTGATCAATACTAGTAATGCATCCAATCAGGGATATCTAATTAAATGAAGAGACTATTAGAGGAAATGCTGGGAGAAGGATTGAGCAATATCGGTGGAAAAAGGAAAACACCTCCAGATCATAATTTGTCAAAATCAAATTCCTTTTGGAATGATTTGCTGCTGGAGATCAGGGACACTCTTGACCTATAAAAATCGTTGCGTTCTTTTTTATTTATTTATTCTGATAAACCTAGAAATGTATGTATTACTTGTAAATCATGGAATACAACTGTGATTCATTTTAGGAAAATGAGTCAAAAGTCGCAAAATAATATGGAATCTGAGATATCACCATATTAAAAAAGATGAGATCAAGCCGATTCCAATGATAGTAAACACTAGGATACCTAATGAGTATTTCTATATTTTAAGTTTGAAAAAAAGTTTGAAAAAAAGTTTGAAATGTTTCTGGATGGGTAATTACCAGGAAAGTAACTAAATATACTCCATACAGGGCCCTCAAAATGCAAGGATATATTTAATACAATGTCCTGAAATTTGTTACATGGATTTATTCTACTATAAGTACTAAACCCTCTCAAAATCAGAGCCTTTCAATAAGAATATCTTGTGGAAAAAACACTTCAAAAATATCAATTTTACGACTTGTGACTCATTTTACTGGAACCCATCACAACTGGTAATAATTATGCAATGAACTCCTGTTGCTGAATCATCAGTTCTAGATGAAACTATCAGGGGGCGCCACCTATTCGCACATAGGCATTGCATTCATATGATTACGGATGATTGTCTACTGACTGTTGATTACTAATTTAAATATTAACAATAATTGTCTATTACTATTTTCTGTTAGAATTTCATGATATGCTGAGAACTATTATCTGCCAAAAGGAGGTGAATGCACGAATTTACACTTGGAACACCTGCCCTTCGGAGGCATAACCTAGCCGACATAGGAGAAGAAAAATTTTCGAGCTCCTAACATGGCTGCAAGAAGAGAACTGGCGCGAACCACTGCTGCGTGCTTGGGGGTCAGCTGACCCGTGACCACTTCCGGTCGCAGATATATTCCCATATACACATATATCGGTAAACCTGTATGATAAAAGGCTGTCAATAAAAAAACAGACAAACTATAACTGGGGCGAAGAACATTAATAATTGGTAGTAATAGTCATATCACTAGTTGATATTATATTCTGACATCATGATACAAAACTAAAATTCATGATTATCTATATATGTAGTGAACCGCAGATTCGTGGGCGCGAGGTTACGAAATTCCGTAAAGAATCACGAATACGAGGAGATTCGTTTGAACCTGGTTTATTTCCCAAAGGTATACAGTTACAAAGGTATTGTTACTGAAGCAAGGGTGCTTAATTTGAACAACAGAAGTATCTCGGTCCGCGGCGCGGCTCGAGTCCGTAGTGTTAAGCGAAGCCTGGATCCCCTTGCGGAGGTAGTAGTATCCTCCGCCTACCGTCCGTCGGAGGGTGTCTGCAGTGTCGTCTGCACGGTGGTCGTATGTCGCCCCCTGACGGAACTGGCCGGAACTGGTGGTAGTCGTCTCCGGCGCTGGTAGAAGTGCCCCCGCTGTCGTAGCCTGGATGGTGATTGGCGATAGTCGACAGCCTCGCTGTATTCCGGGTGGCGGACCCACTACACTGCCCCCTCACTAGTTGGAGTTGAAGGGGTCCACGATAACTAGTTATGTAGGGTCCGCCGTGGCACTAAGGAGATCCTCGTGGCTCCAGATCCTCGTGTGCAGCGGGGCAAATGTTATGCCACTCCGCCGCACGGATCCTAGAGCCAGGCTTGCACTCGCCCCCAAGGTTCGTAGCCTTCATAGGCCTAAAGAGGCCACCGGACATGCCTGTCCGTCCCAGTCTCGCAGCGCGGTACAACTGGAAGCGTACATTCGAAGCAATAAAAAATTTTCGTGCACGAGCTTTATTAATAAAAGCGAGGCTAGTGAGCCATACTAGCCTTGCGGATAAAAACCACCACCTGCGAGGAGGAGAGCCCCCCCCCCCCTCGCTGTGAGATGAACCCACACGAGACAGCCGCCTCGGGGGATCGCAGTGCTGATCCCAAGCCCTATGGGGGGGAGTTCTAGACGAGAGATTCCCAATAAGGGCTTCATCGAACGGGTCGAAACGCGAATCTGGGACGACAACTACGTTGTCTTCTTGTCCCAGATCGTCGTATATTAACGCCGTTTCGGAGTCCGACTCCTGCAGCAGCTCGTGCTCTTCCCCGTCCGATATTTCTACCGACTTGTCAGAGCCCGAGCCTGCTGCCGCCAGATGGTCCACGGGAGTGGTACCTTCGTCCGTGCGAGGCCATGGTAGCGCGATCGCATCACCATTTCCCTCGACCCCTTCCACACTCGTACCCGTGGGCGCGGTGACGGGAAGACTGAACGTATCCAACGAAGGTAGCGCCTCTTTCAACTTTGGGGAGGCCTCACCGCTCGGAGGCGGTGCCGGCCGTGCCACCAAAGTTTTCTCCTCTATAAAGGAGAGGCGCTTGGTCGCCGAGGAGACGTCCCCTCGGGGTGGTCTGTACGAACGGGGCGTGGAGGAAGCAGCCGGAGTTCCCTCGACCGAATCCTCTGCTTCCGCGGATTGGCTACCCGAGGGCATGTTAGGCCCCCACATAGCTGCTGACATCCGCGGAGCTAATCCCGTGCCCGTACACACGCTCTGATTCTCACGTTGCCGAGTTAAGTCAGTAACGCCGATGAGCGTGCCACCCGTATCCATAGGGATCCCCGCGGGGTCCACTATCTGGATGGAGGGAGGTTCTATCCCGTGGGATAGTGGAAAGGCCGGCCGGCGCGAATTGAGAGCCTCAACTCGCAGCCGACTCTCTGTCTCACGGAGCTCTTGAATCTCCTGATTCAGCTTGGCCTGCTGCCGTTCAGCTTCCTCCTTCTCTTCTTCCTTGCGGAAGAATGCCATGTCGTGGGCCGACTGCTCCTTGTCTAGCAGACGTTGTTGCTCGAAAGCTTCCCGCTTGGCCGTCTCAGCTAGACGAACGGCTTCCTCCTGTTGGAGCCGTTGCTGTTCTGCTTGCCGCAGAGCAGCCTCCTCCTGCCGGAGTCGCTGCTCTTCGGCCTCCCGTAGAGCAGCCTCCTCCCGTTGGAGTTGTAGGTCTTCCGCCTGTCGCAGAGTTTCCTCTTCCCGGAGTTTCCTCTCCAAGGCCTCTTTGACCAGGCGTGTCTCGGCTAGAGTCGTCTCCCGTTGGACACGGAGCCGCTCTGCCTCAACCCGACCCTGCTCGAAACGACGCTGTGCCGCCGCCTTCTCCTCCTTTCGAGCAGTTGACCCCTCGTGCGGGTCTACCTCCATCTCTGTCTCCGTACCACAGAGAGGGGTCGCGTTAGCGAGCGCTGATGCCCCCGCGGTAGAGGACACCTTCGTATTCGCGACGCGTGTGGGCGCGCGGGCTTGAGCATGGGTGGGAGTGCCACGACCTACACCTCCGAAAAGAGGTTTGGCGGTCTGACGATCACCCGGACCGAAACCCGGAGGAATGGTCGGCTCCGCGCGCAAAGCTCGATTGAACTTTTCGCGGACCTCCAACTTCCTCTGTTCCAGGCGCAGAATCGGATTCTGCACCGGAGGAGCCGTCTCTACCCTTGGTGGTGGGGGAGACGCGGGTCGCATAGCCCGTTGCGCGGCCTGTGCCCGCAGCAGAGTGACCTCCGCATGCAGCTCCTGGTTCTCCCGGCGAAGTCCGTTGACTTGCGTATTGAGAAGGTTTACCCTCTCGACCAGGAGTTCCTGCTCGTTGAGGGACCTGTTAAGGTCCTCCATGAGCTGCGCGATTTCCGCTTGGCTATCAACCAAACGGTCCACGTTATCGAGAGGCCTGTAGGTCTCTGCGATATCGACACAGAAGCCTTCCAGCGACTCTTGTAGAGCCAGCCGGAGGACCGCTGCGCGATCAGCCACCACCTTTCGGGTACGGGCGATGCCCGCCCGATCGACTTCGGGTGGGGGTGCCCTTGCGGCAGCCGTAGGTCGTGACGGACCCGGCTGAGGGTCCGGCACGGTGGCCCTAGGTGCTCTACCTTCCGCGGCTGCGGGTGCGGGGCGACGCGACTTCTGTAGGACCGTAAGTCCTGTAGGCGCGGGCAAGTTGGGGAATTCCTTCTCCTTTGTGGACGGAATTTTATATCCGTCCAGCCAAGCGTTCCTGTCGGGAATCGGCGCGTCCACGAGTTTCGGACGTTTCTCGGGCCGCTTTTCCGTGTCGGAACGGTCCGATTTGTCCGACTTATCGGAACCCTTCTTCTTCCTCTTCGTCTTCCCCGTTCGTTTAGGCTTGGTAATGTCCTTTTCCAACGGGTACTTGGAGGTGAAGTTTTGTTCCTTTGCGTTCCTCAGAATGGCTTCCGAGGTTGCAGAGGCAAGGTGGAGCGTGCTTTTGTATCCCCACTGTGGGAGATACGAAACGCCCACGCGCTCAAGAACCGGCATAATTTTATCGACAGCCTTTTTACGGGCCATCTTATGCGGCTCCTTTGACCCGTGGGCCACGATGTCGGAGCGACGGTCCCCGGTTACGGGACAATACCCAATCGGACACCGCCAAACCGGTGTCACGGGGGTATGCACTTCACACAGGTGTCTGGTGAAGAGAAGCCGCGACTTAAATATCTGCGGCTTACCGACAAGCGCCTCCGTTCTGCAGAGCAGGAACGGGCACCGCGAACCCTCTTCGTAGAGGAGCATAGCCATTTGAAGCTTACGGTCGGCTTCAAACGAGTACGCTAGGTCTGCCGTTCGCAAGACCTTACGGGGGTTAGTACAGGTTTCAAAGAACCGTTTGTACTCCTCCACGGAGACCGCTTTGTGGTACTCCGGGTAGTCGGGGAAACGATCGACCTCCGATGGGTCACGGACCGCCTCCTTACGCTCTCGCTCATTCGCGGGGAGTAGAGAAAGAACCGGCTTCTTTCCATCCCCCCACTTGAGCTTCTTCGCCGCGGCGTTGAGAGCTTTGTGCCGGCGGTACTTGCCGGCAGCCGCATCGGGGTCTTTTAGGCCATCCGACGGGCTCGCGTCTGAGTCATCCGAGTGACTTGCCGGACCTTCCACCTCACGTTTGAGGCGGCGGTCGCGCTCACGACGAACACGCCGTTTGCGATTGGCTGCAGTCTCCTCGAAGGATTCTGCGGCCGAGTGTCCGCTGTCATCATTTATATCCGTCCAGCCAAGCGTTCCTGTCGGGAATCGGCGCATCCACGAGTTTCGGACGTTTCTCGGGCCGCTTTTCCGTGTCGGAACGGTCCGATTTGTCCGACTTATCGGAACCCTTCTTCTTCCTCTTCGTCTTCCCCGTTCGTTTAGGCTTGGTAATGTCCTTTTCCAACGGGTACTTGGAGGTGAAGTTTTGTTCCTTTGCGTTCCTCAGAATGGCTTCCGAGGTTGCAGAGGCAAGGTGGAGCGTGCTTTTGTATCCCCACTGTGGGAGATACGAAACGCCCACGCGCTCAAGAACCGGCATAATTTTATCGACAGCCTTTTTACGGGCCATCTTATGCGGCTCCTTTGACCCGTGGGCCACGATGTCGGAGCGACGGTCCCCGGTTACGGGACAATACCCAATCGGACACCGCCAAACCGGTGTCACGGGGGTATGCACTTCACACAGGTGTCTGGTGAAGAGAAGCCGCGACTTAAATATCTGCGGCTTACCGACAAGCGCCTCCGTTCTGCAGAGCAGGAACGGGCACCGCGAACCCTCTTCGTAGAGGAGCATAGCCATTTGAAGCTTACGGTCGGCTTCAAACGAGTACGCTAGGTCTGCCGTTCGCAAGACCTTACGGGGGTTAGTACAGGTTTCAAAGAACCGTTTGTACTCCTCCACGGAGACCGCTTTGTGGTACTCCGGGTAGTCGGGGAAACGATCGACCTCCGATGGGTCACGGACCGCCTCCTTACGCTCTCGCTCGTTCGCGGGGAGTAGAGAAAGAACCGGCTTCTTTCCATCCCCCCACTTGAGCTTCTTCGCCGCGGCGTTGAGAGCTTTGTGCCGGCGGTACTTGCCGGCAGCCGCATCGGGGTCTTTTAGGCCATCCGACGGGCTCGCGTCTGAGTCATCCGAGTGACTTGCCAGACCTTCCACCTCACGTTTGAGGCGGCGGTCGCGCTCACGACGAACACGCCGTTTGCGATTGGCTGCAGTCTCCTCGAAGGATTCTGCGGCCGAGTGTCCGCTGTCATCGCTCATGATAAGCGTGACTGCGGAATGCTACCCTACGGTAGAAGGGGGCTCGTCTCAGAGACAGTCCCCACTCGTTTCTTTTCCGTCCGCCTCGTCTCGTCCCCGAACACGAAGTCCGTACCCTGTAATACAAAGTGGAACACTCAATTCACGGGTCACAATGAAATCTCGCACCCGAACGACCTAACCAGTAGTCCGCCGAGATAGAGGAGTACGGCAAACCACGAGTGTTTGCCGAAGTTAATTACCTCTCTCTTAGACTCGGGGCTCTTATATAGGGGGTCATCCGAATGAAACAACTCAATCGCACCCGAGGTGTTGACATCGCTCGCGAACTCCCAGGAGCCGTGTCCAACCGTTCCGGTTGCGTAGTTGACACCACTCGCGAAAGTTCGCGCGCTAGGGCGGCCCTACGAGCCGCCTGCGCAATAGGGACCGACACTACTCGCGAAAAGCGTTATCCGGCAGCATTCGTGTATTCATCCGTGCCCGGCATTTTATTAACAATGTAGCCGGTACCCGTACGAAAACACGAAACTGAACCAGACACGCCCCACCTGGCGACAGAAAAGTCAGCAACCGAAACCACCGGCAGTGCAGAAAGGTCACCTTCACGCACATGGCAGCCTTCGAGTTGACAATTGAAACCCTCAGATTTAAACAACGAAACAGCTTTCCCCCGGGAATCAAAAGTTCCCATCTACTATTTCATCGCTTTACCACGGCAACATTTAGCGAACATCAAGGATAGTTCTCAACGATCCAATTCCATATCGGAAAGAGTTTCATTGAGATGGTCGGCATTGGCACCAGCCTCCTCTTGTTCTCTCGATGCACATGGCGTAATGTCTTAGCACGCTATACGGAAGCGGCCAGAACTCAACAATCGTAATTCATCAATGGTAACATAATGACATGTTTTCATTTTCAATATCACAATGATCCAACAATGAAAGTTAACGTTTGCTGCTACTTACAGTGAACTGGATTTCTCCTTGCTCTGTGTAAAAAGCCAAAAATGCGGTTGATGTGAGCCACTTACGTGTGGCCACCAACTCGCTTCTCGCTTGACTGACTGTCTTGGAGGCAGATGCTCTAAGATCAGTCATGTGATCAACAGATCGCCTGAAGGTGGCGCCCTGGTCGGGTCCAGCCTCCACGAACATTGCTACCCGTAAACCGGATAACTTCCGTATAGTTGATCTATACGAATGTTGTACGTATGTAAATACGTGGTCTTTAACCACGGTTAGTAACACCTTCGTGTTAAATATGTTAATCTGTAGCCCTAGACGGGCCGCTCCAAGGTACTATGGCAGTTTTTCAATGATCAGGGAAACATACTTGGCTTCAGGTTTCTTACTATTAGCGAACATGGTTGATTTCAGCCCGATATCGGTACTGTCCACATCATGGATCCATACTAGCAGTTTCCACCTATCCGCCTCGTACAGCTATTGCCGTATAGGGTTGATCGTTACAGAGGCGTCCACTCTCCTAGCGTATTGACCAAAATGACTTCTCGTTGTGTACTTTTTTCTTAACCCATGTCTTCGACAGACACGACCGGGTTAACAGACCTTTTGTGTTCGTCATTTGAAATAGAGGCTCTAACGGCCGCTCCGAGCTATCCGATCCCAAGCCTGACCGGACGCTTGGAGACTTGTTTGCCAATGCCTCGCGTCGCGACATCGGGCGGCCTCGTGGGATTCGGCACCTCCGAACCCCGTTGTACAAGCTTATCGGGCTTGTCTGCCTTAGGTACCAAGGGTTTCCTACCCTTGTTCTGCTGGTTCGGTAGAGGAGTTGGTCGCTTTGGAGGGGACACGGTCTCCTTCGTACACCCCTTTTTGTGTTTTGGTGGGCGGCCACGCCTGTTCGCGAGACTAACTTTCCGGAGAAGTGTTTTCTCTAACGACTTAGCGAGCTCTTGGCCGGCCACGGCCTTGCCCTTCTCCAGCGACACCACATCTCTACCAGCAGCCACAAGCCTTCTATACTCAGGAGCTTGTTCCAACCCGGTCGTTTTGCGGAGCTCTCCCCTCTTATCAGGGTCAAGAACGGATTTCATCAGATCTCCACTCCACTTGACACTGAACCAGACACGCCCCACCTGGCGACAGAAAAGTCAGCAACCGAAACCACCGGCAGTGCAGAAAGGTCACCTTCACGCACATGGCAGCCTTCGAGTTGACAATTGAAACCCTCAGATTTAAACAACGAAACAGCTTTCCCCCGGGAATCAAAAGTTCCCATCTACTATTTCATCGCTTTACCACGGCAACATTTAGCGAACATCAAGGATAGTTCTCAACGATCCAATTCCATATCGGAAAGAGTTTCATTGAGATGGTCGGCATTGGCACCAGCCTCCTCTTGTTCTCTCGATGCACATGGCGTAATGTCTTAGCACGCTATACGGAAGCGGCCAGAACTCAACAATCGTAATTCATCAATGGTAACATAATGACATGTTTTCATTTTCAATATCACAATGATCCAACAATGAAAGTTAACGTTTGCTGCTACTTACAGTGAACTGGATTTCTCCTTGCTCTGTGTAAAAAGCCAAAAATGCGGTTGATGTGAGCCACTTACGTGTGGCCACCAACTCGCTTCTCGCTTGACTGACTGTCTTGGAGGCAGATGCTCTAAGATCAGTCATGTGATCAACAGATCGCCTGAAGGTGGCGCCCTGGTCGGGTCCAGCCTCCACGAACATTGCTACCCGTAAACCGGATAACTTCCGTATAGTTGATCTATACGAATGTTGTACGTATGTAAATACGTGGTCTTTAACCACGGTTAGTAACACCTTCGTGTTAAATATGTTAATCTGTAGCCCTAGACGGGCCGCTCCAAGGTACTATGGCAGTTTTTCAATGATCAGGGAAACATACTTGGCTTCAGGTTTCTTACTATTAGCGAACATGGTTGATTTCAGCCCGATATCGGTACTGTCCACATCATGGATCCATACTAGCAGTTTCCACCTATCCGCCTCGTACAGCTATTGCCGTATAGGGTTGATCGTTACAGAGGCGTCCACTCTCCTAGCGTATTGACCAAAATGACTTCTCGTTGTGTACTTTTTTCTTAACCCATGTCTTCGACAGACACGACCGGGTTAACAGACCTTTTGTGTTCGTCATTTGAAATAGAGGCTCTAACGGCCGCTCCGAGCTATCCGATCCCAAGCCTGACCGGACGCTTGGAGACTCGTTTGCCAATGCCTCGCGTCGCGACATCGGGCGGCCTCGTGGGATTCGGCACCTCCGAACCCCGTTGTACAAGCTTATCGGGCTTGTCTGCCTTAGGTACCAAGGGTTTCCTACCCTTGTTCTGCTGGTTCGGTAGAGGAGTTGGTCGCTTTGGAGGGGACACGGTCTCCTTCGTACACCCCTTTTTGTGTTTTGGTGGGCGGCCACGCCTGTTCGCGAGACTAACTTTCCGGAGAAGTGTTTTCTCTAACGACTTAGCGAGCTCTTGGCCGGCCACGGCCTTGCCCTTCTCCAGCGACACCACATCTCTACCAGCAGCCACAAGCCTTCTATACTCAGGAGCTTGTTCCAACCCGGTCGTTTTGCGGAGCTCTCCCCTCTTATCAGGGTCAAGAACGGATTTCATCAGATCTCCACTCCACTTGACACCACCGGCCGCGGTATCTACGACATAGGAGTTGCCTCCTAATGCACGGGTTATTTTAAACGGACCATCCCACTTCGCACCATATTTGTTCGCCGCCTTTGGTGGGTAATATCTATATATCCAGTCCCCCACTTCAAATGACCGGTTTGTTGCGGACAAATCAAAATGGCGTTTCTGAGCGATGGCCGTTTTCTTCAACGTACGACGCACATATTCGTGCGACTTCCGTAAATTTTTACGAAGATCCTCGATGAAACCTGAGCCGGAGGGGAAGTCCAAGCCATTTCGAGGTACACCATGAATTAGATCCGCAGGTGTATATGCCTCTGTTCCGAAAACCACGGAATGAGGAGTGCAGCCCGTACTCGCGTTAATCGTATTATTATATGCCGCCGCGATGCATGGGATATAAGTGTCCCAATCATCCGCGCCATAATCCGCATAACACGAGAGCTGTTCCACGAGAACACGATTAAACCTTTCTGCCTGCCCGTTTGCCTGTGGCCTATACGGGAGAGTTGTCTGTTTCTCCGTGTCGTAGAGATTGCAGAGTTCCCGGAATAATTCTCCATCAAACTCTGGGCCCCCATCAGTTTGTATCGCTCGGGGCGCGCCAAACCGCAGGATCCAATTGCGAAATACTGTCCAGGCGACTGTCGCCGCCTTATGGTTCGGTAAGCAGTATGCTTCCGACCACTTTGAAAAGTAATCCACGATGACCAATACACAAGCATTTCCTCTCGTGCTAGTCTTAAAGCCACTAAGGATATCCATCGAGATTCTACTGAACCTCTCTCCCGTGAGCTCTTTTTGCAATGGAGATTTATTGACACCTTTTCGTGTTTTTCGCACATTACACTCGGGGCATAACTGAATCCATCTTTTTATGTCCCCGGACTGAGCCGGCCAGAAGAACCTTCTTCGTAAAGCATCAATGGTTCATCAATGGTAACATAATGACATGTTTTCATTTTCAATATCACAATGATCCAACAATGAAAGTTAACGTTTGCTGCTACTTACAGTGAACTGGATTTCTCCTTGCTCTGTGTAAAAAGCCAAAAATGCGGTTGATGTGAGCCACTTACGTGTGGCCACCAACTCGCTTCTCGCTTGACTGACTGTCTTGGAGGCAGATGCTCTAAGATCAGTCATGTGATCAACAGATCGCCTGAAGGTGGCGCCCTGGTCGGGTCCAGCCTCCACGAACATTGCTACCCGTAAACCGGATAACTTCCGTATAGTTGATCTATACGAATGTTGTACGTATGTAAATACGTGGTCTTTAACCACGGTTAGTAACACCTTCGTGTTAAATATGTTAATCTGTAGCCCTAGACGGGCCGCTCCAAGGTACTATGGCAGTTTTTCAATGATCAGGGAAACATACTTGGCTTCAGGTTTCTTACTATTAGCGAACATGGTTGATTTCAGCCCGATATCGGTACTGTCCACATCATGGATCCATACTAGCAGTTTCCACCTATCCGCCTCGTACAGCTATTGCCGTATAGGGTTGATCGTTACAGAGGCGTCCACTCTCCTAGCGTATTGACCAAAATGACTTCTCGTTGTGTACTTTTTTCTTAACCCATGTCTTCGACAGACACGACCGGGTTAACAGACCTTTTGTGTTCGTCATTTGAAATAGAGGCTCTAACGGCCGCTCCGAGCTATCCGATCCCAAGCCTGACCGGACGCTTGGAGACTCGTTTGCCAATGCCTCGCGTCGCGACATCGGGCGGCCTCGTGGGATTCGGCACCTCCGAACCCCGTTGTACAAGCTTATCGGGCTTGTCTGCCTTAGGTACCAAGGGTTTCCTACCCTTGTTCTGCTGGTTCGGTAGAGGAGTTGGTCGCTTTGGAGGGGACACGGTCTCCTTCGTACACCCCTTTTTGTGTTTTGGTGGGCGGCCACGCCTGTTCGCGAGACTAACTTTCCGGAGAAGTGTTTTCTCTAACGACTTAGCGAGCTCTTGGCCGGCCACGGCCTTGCCCTTCTCCAGCGACACCACATCTCTACCAGCAGCCACAAGCCTTCTATACTCAGGAGCTTGTTCCAACCCGGTCGTTTTGCGGAGCTCTCCCCTCTTATCAGGGTCAAGAACGGATTTCATCAGATCTCCACTCCACTTGACACCACCGGCCGCGGTATCTACGACATAGGAGTTGCCTCCTAATGCACGGGTTATTTTAAACGGACCATCCCACTTCGCACCATATTTGTTCGCCGCCTTTGGTGGGTAATATCTATATATCCAGTCCCCCACTTCAAATGACCGGTTTGTTGCGGACAAATCAAAATGGCGTTTCTGAGCGATGGCCGTTTTCTTCAACGTACGACGCACATATTCGTGCGACTTCCGTAAATTTTTACGAAGATCCTCGATGAAACCTGAGCCGGAGGGGAAGTCCAAGCCATTTCGAGGTACACCATGAATTAGATCCGCAGGTGTATATGCCTCTGTTCCGAAAACCACGGAATGAGGAGTGCAGCCCGTACTCGCGTTAATCGTATTATTATATGCCGCCGCGATGCATGGGATATAAGTGTCCCAATCATCCGCGCCATAATCCGCATAACACGAGAGCTGTTCCACGAGAACACGATTAAACCTTTCTGCCTGCCCGTTTGCCTGTGGCCTATACGGGAGAGTTGTCTGTTTCTCCGTGTCGTAGAGATTGCAGAGTTCCCGGAATAATTCTCCATCAAACTCTGGGCCCCCATCAGTTTGTATCGCTCGGGGCGCGCCAAACCGCAGGATCCAATTGCGAAATACTGTCCAGGCGACTGTCGCCGCCTTATGGTTCGGTAAGCAGTATGCTTCCGACCACTTTGAAAAGTAATCCACGATGACCAATACACAAGCATTTCCTCTCGTGCTAGTCTTAAAGCCACTAAGGATATCCATCGAGATTCTACTGAACCTCTCTCCCGTGAGCTCTTTTTGCAATGGAGATTTATTGACACCTTTTCGTGTTTTTCGCACATTACACTCGGGGCATAACTGAATCCATCTTTTTATGTCCCCGGACTGAGCCGGCCAGAAGAACCTTCTTCGTAAAGCATCTTTTGTTCTGGCGTGCCCAAAGTGTCCCGCTGAGGCCGGGCCGTGATATCGCCTGAACATAGATAGGCGTTGGTCAAACGGCAACACGATCCTTGGGAAAACATGTCCAGTCGAAGGTTTTCTCCACTTGAAAGTGAGTACCCCTTCTTCTAAACACAAATCCGTCTTGTGACTCCAGATTGTTCTGAATTCATCACTTTCACTAGTCAGATTTGCGGGTTCCCGGTTCTTTTCCAGGAAACCCATGATACGATTGATAGTATCGTCCGTGCGCTGTTGCTCACGGATAGTCTGGTTTACAGATACGAGATTGTCGTCCGTGCCTTTCCCCTCCCCCACGAAACCAGCTATAGCGGCTTCGTGTGCCCCACAATCATCGCAATCTGTACGTTTACAACGACTGTAGGGTCTACGAGAGAGGCCGTCCGCATTTTCATGCTTCTTGCCCGGGCGGTGTTGAATAACCCCTTTGTTAGTAACCCCGTACTGCTGTAAGTCCAGCAACCAACGAGCCAGCATATTTTCTGGTTCCTTGAAGGTCATAAGCCACGTAAGAGACGAGTGGTCCGTACGGACTATGAAGTCTGCGCCGTATAAATAATGTTTGAATTTCCGCACATAATATACGACCGCTAGCAGCTCCCTGTACGTAGTACAGTAGTTTTTCTGCGATTTCGAGAGCAAATTACTGGCGTATGCGATCACCCGCTCTTGCTCGTCCTGAACCTGCGATAGGACCGCCCCCATGGCCGTACCACTCGCATCCGTATCCAGAATAAACTGGCCAGACGCTCGTGGATACGCCAAGACGGACGTGGACAGCAAGGCTTTCTTCGTAGCCTCGAATGCATCATCGAGCTCACTATTCCAAGTAAGCTTATACCGTAGTACCTTTTGCCCGGCTGTTGCAGTTTCCTGCAATGGCCGCACAAGATCATTAAAACTCGGAATGAACTGACGGTAATATGAAGCGAAGCCCAGAAATGATCTGATGTCCTTCACTGTCAACGGAATAGGCCAAGTTACAACCGCTCGCGTCTTCTCCGGATCCGCCCGTATCCCCTCCTTAGATACGATGCGACCCAAGTACTGTACCTCTTTACGAAAGAGGCGACACTTTTTCGGTTTCAACTTAAGGCCGTACGCCATCAACCTATCAAACACTAACCCCGTGTTCGTAATCGCATCATGGATAGTTGCACCATAAATGATCACATCGTCTAGATAGACGACGCAGATCTTGCCATTAAGCCCCCGGAGAACCTCCGTCATCATTTTCTGAAACGTGGCCGGGGCGTTGCAAAGACCAAACGGCATCACCTTAAACTGGTATAACCCCGTGGAAGTAGTGAAAGCCGTTTTCTCTTTACTGTCCGGATCCATGGCTATTTGCCAATAGCCACTCTCCAGATCTAGGGTACAAAACCACGCATTGCCACCAAGCGCTTCTAGACAGTCGTCTATCCGCGGTAGTGGGTACGAGTCTTTTCGTGTCACATTGTTCAGTCTCCTGAAATCAACGCAAACCCTAGTTGAACCATCCGGTTTCGGAACAAGAACCGTGGGGAAGGCCCACGGGCCGTTTCCCTCCTCGATCTTATCCTCCGCTAGCATTTTACTGACCTGGGAGTCCAGAGCCTCCTGTTTTGCCAAGGGAACTCGACGAAAAGGTAACTTTATAGGCTTAGTGTCACCCGTGTCGATGGAGTGTAGAACCCTGTTCGTAAACCCCAAAATTTTTTTTGTTCACCTTGCAATCTGAACACCCGCTTTTTCGCGTATACCAACTCGCGCACCTCTTTCAAGGTTTCAGTATCCGCTACTTCAGCGCCCTCTATGATAGATTCCAGTTCCGGGATGCTAGTAATTGAACAGCTATCGGAGGTCAGCTTTCGCTTACCCCCCGTGCTGGACCCGTTCACGGATTCTGCTCTTGCATCCGCCAGATGCGAATAGTCACCCGTGAAGTTTGCCGCTACCTCATAAGCGGATGCCACGGGCGTCCCGTGTGGCATGACTATTGCAAGTCCCGTTGGATTCATAATAGGAAGCTCGTGGCAGTGAGCAGACGATACATATGTATCGCAACCCTCCACGAGACCGTCTACTTGTAACCCTACATCTGACTCCATGATATAGCCCACGTCGTTCTCGGGTAGGGACACGTCCACAGACGCGACCTTTACCTCGAACGCGGCCAACCGCACATCCTCTCGTAGGAATGCAGTCGATATCGCTCCTTTCCGTCGACAGAATACGTGATTCTTGCCTCCTTCCAAGAGCATCTTCCCAGGCCCCGTCATGCTAGTATCATAGCGCCACATGAAGTCTTGGCCCAGCACGGCCTCCTCCCCGCCGCCTAGACCATCGACTACGAGACAGGCATTCGGATACGAACGCCCTGCGATCTCAAAGTCAAAGACCGCATACCCCATCGTCACTGGAGTACCACCCGCAAGTGGTTTTACCCGAACCCGCGAAGCGAGCAGGTCGGGCTTGCGAGCTAGCGATTCATAGAATTGTTTAGACACTAGTGAGGTAGTTGCACCTGTGTCGTATAAAAATTCTCCTCGCCTAGTACCCACTGTGACGGGTACGTACCATCTATCCACTATCGCTACCACGTCGATAGGAATAGAGAGATCCCGGCTGGCCGCAGAACTAGTCAAATTCTTGACACAGCGTTCCCCACCCACGGTAGAGCTAACCGCGAGCAGCGCCGTGCCAGCGTCAGTATAGCGGCCGTCCAAACACATTCCACGATCGCGTGGAATGGCTCGAACGCTACTAACCGACTCCTTAGACCAAGGTTTCGTGTCTGCGGGCCTTGTCGGGTCCTCACCCTCCATCACCCCAGTTTCCTCCTTGTTTCGTTCTGCCTGCCTACCTGACCTCCCCAGATTGTACGACCCTTCTGGAGGTCTTTTGCCCGAGCGGGCTACGGAAGGGTTCCCCCTCCCGTCACGAGTTCCGTCGAACTTGCGGGTCTCGTCACCGCTTCCTTGCGAGACCCACGTCAATTTCCCTTAGTTGATTTATCTTCCAGGGAATTTGAGTCGTCACCATTTTCTTTCGCGACGAAAGCGCGAAACTTTTTCAGGTATTGACAACTGGCTTGCAGGTGGGTAGTTTTCCCACAAAGCCAACAAGCTGGCTCTGGACGAGTCGCTTTCGTGTCCTTCTTCCTGTAGTCAGTTTTCGTGACTATCTTCTTGGAAGATTTGGACAAAGTCTTGGTTTTATCCCAAGCCTTTTTGGTGCTACGGTCTGACTTTTTACTGTCATCCTTTCGCACGTCCTTCCGCATAGCCTGGAAGGCCGCGAAATCGGCTATTAACTCCGATTCCGAATCAGAATCCGGGACTTCGGTCCCTGTAGACGCCCCCGAAGTCTCGTCCGCTGACGAGTCAGAGTCGGACTGCGCTTCTGCTTCCGCAGCCGCGTAAGAAGCCTTCCGCTCCTTGTCCTTTCTCTGTCCGTAGAACTTATATCCCCTAGCTTTAAATTTAGAGGACTGTCCCGGCGTGGAACCCAAGACGCGCTGATATGCTTCCGGGCCACCTGCTCGCACGAAAACTGTTGCGAGATCTACGCAATCTTGCATAGACTTTGGGCGATTAGTTTGCACCCACATGCCCAGAAATTTGTCTTCTAAGCCCGTGCAGAAGATTCGGATAGACTCCTTCTTCATATGTTCAAGGTATTGTCCCTCGTACGCACGTTTGCACAAGGTCAGCAGAGCCTCACCATAGTGTTGAAGTGATTCGCCAGGTTGTTGAACACGCTTGCGGTATTCCTCCTGGCGTTGTTCTTCGGTCTTTGTGTCCAATATGACACGAAGCCTCGTCACAACGTCACTTAGCGTTAGGGACCTAGAATTTCCCCAAGTAGACTGGTTCACATGTCGTGAAGTCGCCATAATGAGTTCGCGCATCAGCGTTTCCTCCTGCCAACCGCAAAGTTCGGCATAGTTTATCGCAGATGCGAGATACTCTTCCCAATCCTCCCCATTGCGAAAAGGTTTGAGATTTTTAGGTTTAGGATTTTCTCCCTTGCCCGTTGATCCGTATAAACGAACTTCCGCAGGGCGGTCTTCGTTATACACAACACTAGCTTCCATTTCGGGCATCATCGAACGCCTACACTTAGTAGTGCTCGTTGGTCCCGTCGAACGGTAGTCTGGTTCGTGACCAGTTGACAAACCCTGTTTGGCCTGTACATCGTTGTCCAACAATGGAATCGAAACATTAGTCAACGAGTAGTTGAGGCCATTGTCCGAAGGAGACGACTCTACGAAGTCGACTCTTCTTCCTGCAGTCTTAAAACCTGCCGGAGTGCTAGGCAAGCCCTGGGCTCGCATTTCCGTGCTGTCCGTATTCTGCGAAGGCTGTTGCACTCGCGGATCCGGGCTACCTTGAGGCAGAATCGCAGGATATCTCCGATCCAACATATCGATCAGATATTGAGGGCAAACCGCATGTTCGTGTAGACCACGATACAGCCGCTGCACACGCTTCAACGGAAGTTGTTCGTGCATTACCCACAGTAAGTCGAGTGTTCCTCGAATTTCACCTTCAGCGATTTCGCCTGGTGGTTCTCCCGTCTTGTCGTAAGAACAAAGAACGGTAGTCAACTGGTCCATCATGACCTTCGCGTCATCGCTCTGTCCCAGCGGGACTGCTGTTTTGACGGTTTCCGGCGGCTTAACATCGGAAAGCTCCGACCCATCCGCCTCGCCTGTTTCGACGCTGAAACCCGCACGCTCTACGAGCTTGCGAAGATTGTCCTCGTTGTAACACGAGCGCAACCCTAAAACAATAGCTATTAGTTTCTCAACCAAGCTTTGTGTGTCCGGATTGACAATCAATCCGTTGGCACGCATATTGTCTATGTGTGCAACTACTTGCTCTAGTTGAGCAAATGAGTCGTTCGCAAAATTTTGCGCATCGCCCTGACGTCTCGTTAACATCTGAGCGAGAGCCTCGCATGCTCGCTGCTCGGCTTCAGCCTTGGCCGCGGCCTTGGCTGCTTCCTCGTCGCCAAGAGTCATCGTCTGACTCTCAGCATCGGGGATCCTTTCGGGAACTTCCCTACTCGGCCCTAGGCTCACGGCACCAATGTAGTGAACCGCAGATTCGTGGGCGCGAGGTTACGAAATTCCGTAAAGAATCACGAATACGAGGAGATTCGTTTGAACCTGGTTTATTTCCCAAAGGTATACAGTTACAAAGGTATTGTTACTGAAGCAAGGGTGCTTAATTTGAACAACAGAAGTATCTCGGTCCGCGGCGCGGCTCGAGTCCGTAGTGTTAAGCGAAGCCTGGATCCCCTTGCGGAGGTAGTAGTATCCTCCGCCTACCGTCCGTCGGAGGGTGTCTGCAGTGTCGTCTGCACGGTGGTCGTATGTCGCCCCCTGACGGAACTGGCCGGAACTGGTGGTAGTCGTCTCCGGCGCTGGTAGAAGTGCCCCCGCTGTCGTAGCCTGGATGGTGATTGGCGATAGTCGACAGCCTCGCTGTATTCCGGGTGGCGGACCCACTACATATATATTTCACTCTCTTTATGAATTAGAATCCAATCCTATAGGATTGGATTCTAATTTCCCCCCCTAATAGCTGACGTATATAATGTGTTCCAGGAAAATGAGTCACAAGTCCCAAAATATGGATTTTGAAATGCCACTCCAGGCCCAAACCCTCAGATTCAGTTCAGATAAGAATGGCATGTCGACCTACTTCGCTAATTGGTTTTCTAGCCTAAGACTGGGCGTTTTTATGGGAATATAATGACATTTTGCTGTCTTAAGGTGAGAGGCTTTCCCTTCGTTTGAAGGGACACTCTCGGCTTTGGGCCTAGACTGATGCCATGATATTTTAAAAGATGAGATCAAGCCGATTCCAATGATGGTAAACATGAAGGACATCTAAGAAGTATTTTTATATTTTATGTCTGATATATTTATGTTTAGTCAGGTTCACTGTGTTCATTTTTTAACTTTCGTTGGCATTTTTTGGAGATTAGTAAAACTATACATTTTTGGAAACGTCAGAACGTTCGCAATCCAAAAGTGGATGATGTCATTTGCACCAAAGCCTATTTTGCAAATTATCAATATTTTTGTAAAAAAATTAAAAAATTAATATGATTTTAATTAATAAAAAAATTTAAATCATTAGGAGATTAGTAAAACTATACATTTTTGGAAACTTCAGAACGTCAGCAATCCAAAAATGGATGATATCATTTGCAACGAAGACTATTTTGCGAATTATCAATATTTTTTTAAAAACAAGTGAAAAATATGATTTTTAATTAATAACAAATTTCAAATCATTAGGAGACTAGTAAAACTATACATTTTTGGAAACGTCATAACATCAACAATCCAAAAATGAATGATGCCATTTGCGCTGAAGCCTATTTTGCGAATTATCACTATTTTTGTAAAAAAAAAGTGAAAAATATGATTTTAATTAATAAAAAAATTTAAATCATTAGGAGATTAGTAAAACTATATATTTTTGGAAACATCAGAACGTCATCAATCTCAAAATGCATAGTACTATTTGCGCCAAAGCGTATTTTTGCAAATTATTGATGTTTTTGTAAAAAAAAAAGAAAAAAAAAAGTGAAAAATAATATTTTAATGAAAAATAATCATGCAATTCAGTTAAAGGTTTCATGTTAAACAGCCTATTTATGAGTGTTTCAAGTAATTTCAGATGTTCTGAACAACATATCAAAAGTTGGAAAAAATCGGAGCATGGAAAGTACAAAAATACGCAAAACCAAAAAGGCTGCCACTCAAATTTGGCATCGTTAAGATTGTCTTTCTTTTTTTCACTTCTTTTAATGTCAGAGTTAATATTATGACCAATATTCAAATATATGATCAAAATAGATCAGGAGGTATGTTGCATGATAAGTTTCAATTGAAAAATCTGCAGGTCTCATCAAATTTATCTCTTTAAATTAACAAAAACTATGAAAATCTGCTTAAACTGGGCTAAATTAATATACTTATTGGTGTCTGTCCCCTGAATAGTTGAGTATTTCCCCTGATACATTGCAGACATGTGGGACTTGAGAATCAATCATCCTGAGACTTGGAGGGAACTTCAAGTAGGCAAACTTTCAGTATCCAAGGGTGACATTCCATTTTTGTCTATTGGTGCAGATCAGGCATGTGAACACCTGAACAAGCTAATGAAGGTTAGCTCTGGACTGGTTGGCATTTCTAACGATGCAAATGCTAGACAGCGATTTTTCATGGCTTCACCAGAAATGTCCTGCCTCTCAAGAGAGTTGGATTTATGGCAGGTTGATGGTCCTTGCAAGATCCAACCGAGAAATCAACCAGAATTATGCCATAGAAAACTATAAGTTCACTTTAACCCAAAGGGCACTATTTTCCCTTGATGGAGCAATGCTGCCATGCACTGACAAATCAAAGTTAATCAATGCACTGAAAAATTAGACAAGTGTAGATAGCCCACATCAAAATTCTAGATTCCTGCTATACTGCCCTGTAACTACAGACTCAATTTAAGCAATTCCTACAGATGATGGATATCCAAGTCGCAAGATTGCTCTGGTGGATGGTATAGTAGTTTTGGTATAGTAGTTGTCCAGAAGTTAACTAAGTTGTGACAGTAAAGGACCTCAGTGAATAGTTTAATGACCAACTGATATCTCTAACAAGAGACTTTGATGAGATAATTCTGGTGTTTGACACCTACAGGGCTGATTCCCTAAAGCTTGCCACAAGAGAGAAGAGAAGACAGGGAAAGGATCCAGTATCAGGTAAAAGATGATACAAGCATCAAATACATTCCAATGAGTTGATTCCTTTCTCATGACCAAACAAATGCTGACCTTACTGGATATCTTGTTACCAAGATCCTTAAATATAACAAAGACTCACACAAAGTAGTAATTTTTCTGCCTCAGGATGTACTAAAAGCAACCATCCATTACATTTTGAAGACAACAGCCTTGAAAAAGCAGACACATTGTTGATCCACCAGGCAGTGTAGGCATCTCAGAGAAACCCCTTGGACGCACCACTGATGTTCTTCTCCCCAGACACAGAATATTAATATTAGTTATAGTCAATTATGAACTCTTGCTTAGAAATACATTCATTTCATTGGCATCTGGGGTTGTGGAAATAAAGCCAGGATGGACATGTCTTGGTATGGAAGGTGCAAAGGCTTTGCCAGTGTTCCATGCATTCACAGGTTGATATATAATAAAATCCAGCAGAAATTGAAGACAGAACCGTCATTTATACATGGAAAACTATTATTGCATGTTTTCTATAATATCTAATATTAATTTTCTTTGACACCAATGCCAATAATTTGTAACTTTATTGTAATCTTTAACAAATATGGTACCTTAGTTTATATGGGTAATCTTTATGTGGTGACCTCATTTGACCTTAATATCTTACAAGATATCAATGTATAATTAAGTCCACCATGCCACTGCATTATAAAGTCCAAATGCCATGAAAATATTAGTTTTGTACCTAGATTTAGAATTTTTATTAATTAAAAATCATTTTTCACTTTTTTTACAAAAACATTGATAATTTGCAAAAATACGCTTCAGTCCAAATGACATCATCCATTTTAAGATTGCTGACATTCTGACGTTTCCAAAAATATATAGTTTTACTAATCTCTTAATAATTTAGAATTTTTTATTATTTAAAAATCTTATTTTTCACTTTTTTTACAAAAACATTGATAATTTGGAAAAATACACTTCGGTTCAAATGACATCATCCATTTTAAGATTGCTGATGTTCTGATGTTTCCAAAAATATATAGTTTTACTAATCTCTTTATGATTTAAACGATTTAGAAGTTTTTATTAATTAAAAATCATATTTTCCCTTTTTTTACAAAAACATTGATAATTTGCAAAAATATGCTTCGATCCAAATGACATCATCCATTTTAGAATTGTTGACGTTCTGACGTTTCCAAAAATGTATAGTTTTACTAATCTCTTAATAATTTAGAATTTTTTATTAATTAAAAATCATATTTTTCACTTTTTTAACAAAAATATTGATAATTCGCAAAAATAGACTTCGGCGCAAATGACATCATCCATTTTCTGATTGCTGACGTTTTGACGTTTCCAAAAATGTATAGTTTTACTAATCTCCAAAAAATGCCAACGAAAATACATAGTGAACCTGACTAGTTCATGAAAAAAGGTTTGCAATATTTTTGGGTGGGCAATTACAAAATCACTGAAATTAAAGGAAGTTGTTCCCTGCATAACCCTTTACCCTCTGACATCAATTACACCTATATAGGGGATTAGCATGTGCTACTAGCATGTCTGTTACAGTGCATGCTGGGATGTTGAAATCTGAGAAACAAATACTTGCATTATTTTTATTGAAATTTGCAAGAATATTTTCACCAATATCATAGCTTGTGTAAATGATCTATGAAAACCAAATGCTTCATGGGAAAGATGGGGACTTTTGTTATAGACACATGTGTGACATGTTTTCTATAGATTTCACGCTGTACCATTAGTCCCATAATTCCATGCGAATCAAGACTCAAAATGGCGGCTATACCAATCCCCTAATGATGCATCCCATCATTCATATTTGGGGCAACATCTATTTAGTGCACCACAAGAAGTCCAATAAATTTTCAATTACGACGGTTAATTCCATTCTCTATTTATTATATATGTGCATAAAATTTGATCAAATATCATAAGATATCCCTGAAAAAGTATGAAATAAGAATCAGAGACAGTCTAAACACCCCCGTCTATGGCCATGGATTTGTTAATGGGCTTCACGGAGAGCCAAGGAGCTTGTCTAAATTGTTAATTTCATAGTTTGCCTACATGTGAACAGATCCATAGGCATATGCCTACAGTGCGGAGGTAATGAAAAAATATTGTTCGCATACCATGAAAATATTTTTATTGCACCCCACGTTTTGCACCTCTCAAGTGGGTGTTGATTCATCAATAGAATGGAAATTAGTTTCTTTCCTGTCCACTTGGGGCATGGAACAGCACCTTATGGTGGCTAAACACTTTCCTGTAATGTTGGTAGTCAATACTTCAGATATTGCTAAACCTATCATATATGATAACACTGAAAAAGTTTCACAAGATTTCATGACTACTCATTTTAAATATGTTTTAGCCACTTTAACTATGATTGTTCTGGTATGCTACAAAGCCCATCTTAAACCACAAAAAGAAACATGATATCATTTTGTTCAAAAATTTATTGCATGACTATTTAAAGTACGCGTACAGCTGCCCTCTTGAGACATCTAGCATTGGTGTCAGGACGCTCATTGTGCTGATTCCTGGCGTAGTAGAAGCTAGTACTGAAGTGGGTGTTCCTGGGCCTGGCATCCCACATGGAGATGTAGTACTTGCCTGATGTTCCAGAATTGCTCCAGATCTTGCTACCGAAATCACAGTATTCAGTAAGTCTTGAAACTACACAACGGAACTTGTCAAAGAGCTCACTTGGTGGTGAGGACACACGGTTCTTCCTGGCAAGCATGTCTCCAAGCGCCTCATATCCTGTAAAAAAGCCATCATGGAATTCCTCAAACTTTTATATCCAATATCCAGGGAAGTAATATATATTTATAGGTGTACAAACAAATAAAGTAAAAATCAAATGAAAAAAAAGAAAAAGGGTGAGTAGGAATCATCCTTATTGAATTCTATACTTCAAAATGCTTGTGTCAAAATTGCTTAGAATAGCTTACCCCTGGGGCAAAGAGGCCTCCACACTGAAGCATCATCATAGTAGGTGCTGCCACGGTCATCCCAGATGAAACGGAAACCATCAGCACGACGGAGGGCATCACGGCGGTTTGAGTTGTCCCTGTGGCAAACATGAAATACCATCATTTATGCCTTTGTTTATATGTATATCTCTCATATATGACAGTATTTATTGAATTAAGATTAATGACTCAAAGCTCCCTTCCCAACTCACCTAAGTATTGATTGAGCATGTTTTACTTGTCATTACCTTCAAATTAGTTACCACAACTCACAATCAGGGGACTCTCACATAAAGACAAGTTTGCTAAAGTTGTTAATTCAATGGGTTTTTTTTAAGTTCTGCACTTGTCAATTTTGAAGTTGTTTGGGTGATTTGCTTTCCATATGTGGCAGTAGGTGGCAACCCCAAGTGGGAGTTTCCACGTTTGTACAATAGAGCATATATGGGCTTTTCGGTGGGACCATTACTCAGTGCTGCCACCTATGGTTAGGAAAATGTAGCCTGTTTCAATGAGTGAAGCATTTGAACCTGTAATTAATGTCTTCAAACATTATGAAATAAAATCAAACTTGTGGGATATTAAAGGTGGGGCATGGTATTAGTGATCTAAAGATACAAGTCAACTTTGAGATTTGTATCGGACACAGCTGGTAAGGCATTGGGAGGGTTGTTGGGAGGTTACAAAAGGTCTGCTAGAATGTAAATTTCTTTTGTTATATTCAGCTCTGGTTCAAATGCCACACTGGCCAGCCTTGTATAACTTACTTGAAGGAGTGGATTACTTACTTGAAGGAGTGAATTTGTCTCTCCATTTTGTTGTAGTTGGCCTGAGCGCGCTGTCCAAGGATGTAATAGTCAGATCCAGATCTCACTGGTTCATAGACGGTTAGATCTCTACCACTAGTGCCTCCACGGTCCCTCCATAGCTTAGAGCCAGCTGAGTCCCTGATGGCATTCAGGTCAGCGGCCAGGGCCTGTAGGCAAGTCAAACAATTCTTACAAATTTACATGAAAAAAGTGAATGCAGTTTTTAAACATCCATAAAATGAACGAATGATAGGAAATGTATTGTACTAATGAAACTCTTGAAACTAGGATGACATTTATAGAAATAAAACATTTTGAATCAATAACGATAACAAATTGAATACTCTATCATCATCTTACTCTAATTGTCTAATTGCCTGAAGAGCGTGTGATACGCGAAACCGTGTTGTGCCAAACACTAGACTATGTCAGTGGAGGTTCAATCACATCACTTAACAACTGATGTGATATCAACATGGAAACCAGAGTTATCGGGACTCTGATACCATGATCAGGATGTTTACATCCCCATGAGTCCACCATTATGATGTCGCAATAATAGCGTCACCAAAGAGAGAAGTTTGACTAGAACAATGAGGTCCCGCGAATCACTAATTCTCGTTACATGGTAGTAAGGGAGCGATGACTCAAGACCGTGATATATACTTTGAATCAATAAGCTAATGAGAGCATAAGGTTGTTAATTAATGATGAATTTGTTGAAAATACAACTGTTGATCCTGACGTTTCCCACAATGTTGTCCTGAATATAGCTAAGTTTGTAGCCAATATTGTAGCTTTCATGAATGATCTAGGAAAACCAAATACATGATTGGAAAGATGGAGGCTTGTGTCATGGAAACATGTATAACACATGGATATTGACATTAGAGCACTGATCAATATCCCATGCTGAACATTGCATGTTTTCTATAGATTTTAGACTGTACCATTAGTCCCATAATTCCAATCAAGATTCAAAATGGCGGCTATGCAAATTGCTATTGACTTACCACAGAGGCCAGGGCGAGAACAATCAGTGTCTGGCGAAGCATCCTTGATCACTAGACGAAGAGTTGAGTGACAACTGACCAACACCTCCTCATGTACTCCTTATATACTCATGTCTTATCTCTGACAAACTGGACAACTGGACAACAGACATCTGGTTCTCAAGGCCAGGCAAAATACACATGTTTCTCAAGGCCAGGCAAAATACACCTGGTTCTCAAGGCCAGGCAAAATACACCTGGTTCTCAAGGCCAGGCAAAATACACCTGGTTCTCAAGGCCAGGCAAAACACACCTGGTTCTCAAGGCCAGGCAAAATACACCTGGTTCTCAAGGCCAGGCAAAATACACATGTGTGTAATGACCCACATTTTCAGATAAGAAGTTTGTTTATTGTCCAAGGTAATTTGAATAATAATTAATGATAATGAATTCTTTATTTTGCTAAGGCAGTAGAAGCATGAGTATTTTGAGATTTTCCCAAAAGAAATTTGAACCAATTATTCTGATTTATAATGATTGGTTTATTTTTAAGCCTTGTATTTATCTTTTATAGAAAACAGGGAAGAATAGGAAAGCCATAAATATTGGTAAAAATGTTAAAAAAAATCAACTCTACAATCATCCTTAAAATCTTAGATATTGCGAATATATTTTCAATAATTATGTTTGGTTAACTTCTATACTTGGGTAGATCATTTGATTTCTCTATGTCTCCGTAACATGGGTATTTCCCTACTATAATGTTATGTATTCCAAGGAAAAGAGTCATAAAAACCATATTTTCCAAAGTGATTTATTCACGCTTTAAGACCTATAAATGTATGTACCAAATTTCAAGACAATCCAAATAAGTATTAGAAAAAACTGCAAACATAAACATTTTATAGGCATATAACGTCCATATGGTGGAATTGCTCATACATATATTTGATTTTGATTTGAAAATACTTTATTTGTCAAATTATTACATATAAGCATAGCTTCATATTATGGTTTTTTCTCTAGACGCTGAAATCATTTCAGTATCTCCAGATCTATCCATACATAAATAAACCATCACTACCATCATGATGAAAATGAGTCGCAAAAGATTAATTTTGAGACATCATCATATTTGATATTAAGATGAGATCAAGCCGATTCCAATGGTGGTAAACAGAAGGATATTTAGTAAGTATTTCTATATTTAATGTCTGATATATTTGTGTTTGGAAAAAACTTTGCAATATTTGATCACTAGGCAATTATCAGTTAAGTAATTAAATGTACTCCATATAATGACCTTCAAAGCCAATGGATATGTCTAATACACTATCTTGAGATTTGGTACATTTGGTACATGAATTCAAGTGCTAAACCCTAAGAAAATCAGAGCATTCCAACAAAGAGATCTTGTGAGTAAAACACTTTGAAAAATATCAATTTTGCGACTTGTGACTCATTTTCATGAAACAGATCATATTAATTTTGTCTATCTACCAGATAACAGGCACACTTATCCACCTGGTACATGTGGGTAATACTGTATAACACAGTGTAATCCACCACACCTAGGTCACACCTTGCACGGTCTTATCTACCGTTAAGCCATCCTACATATGTACACGGGTCAAGTCACCAGAGAATGAACAATCTACAGATCTATACATTTAGAAAATTTTGCTAAATTCGACTAAAAAATGATAAGAACTAGGCATATCTGAGTATATTCGGTATTGAGTTGATTCCAAGGATGTATTTGCTTGTGTTGAATTGGTTTTTTAGTCTCATTTTTGTATTAAATTCGGGTTATTTGGGAGGGTTTCTGAAGGTGAATTGTGCATTTTCTGGAAATTTCACCCACAATTCTCAATCAGGATTATGATGCAAAGATGGGAGGCAAACATATGTGATGTGTTTCAGGAAAATGAGTCATAAGTCGCTAAAAATGGATTTTGAGATACCATTATATTTGAAAAGATGAGATCAAGCCGATTCCAATGATAGTAAACAGCCTAATAATCTAAGTATTTCTAGATTTTAAGTTTGATATTTTCGTTTTTGAGAGAAAAAGGTTTCCAATATTTCTGGGGGTCAATAAAGTAACTAAATGTAGTCTATATAAGGACCTTTAAAACGAAAAGATATATTACATAGATTGTCCTGAAATTTGATACATCGATCGAGATAACTATAAGTGATCGACCCACCAATAATTAGAACATTCCAATCATCTGATCTTGTGAAAAAAACACTTTGAAAAATATCAATTTTGCGACTTATGACTCATTTTCCTGAAACACATCACATATGGCATCATTCATCCATAAACATATGGGTCAGATCGTCAGAAAATGTACAATTATTAGCAGCTTTACACATTCATTATATTCTTCAAAATTAGGCGGACAAATGATAAATATTAGGTATAATTGATTGCATTTGTTATTATGTTTATTCAAAATATCAATTCCGTTATGTTGAACTTTAATTTAACACAGTAAATTCGTGATACAGTAAAAAAGATGTGATGCTAACCTTTATATTTTCAAATGAAAAACATAGTTCAATCTTTACCAATTAGCTAATAATACATTTTGTGTCTGCACCCTGGCTAGAGTAGTAAGCCCCACCATAAGAAGGATGCAGGAGGGACTTGTGGTTAAGCTTATCGTTGTAGGCGGTCAACTGGAACGCTTCTGGATAAGACTGTGTATAAATATACTAAATGTAGTGGGTCTGGTTATATTACCAATATTCTATTCTATTGCATGGTGGTGCTGTCCGCTGTGGGTTAGTACACCTGAGCTACCCCAGTGGGCAGTACCAGTGAACACGTCCACTCATCAGAATATGTGTGGGTGTTGTGAATCTTGCCTATGTTCTTTCCAGTGAGATGATTTGCCAGTGTTGCACTTTCTGTGTATCGACTCTGGATCTCTTCCAGGCTTAAATACTATCGATATTTAATAATAATATATTCGTGATCGTATAGGTTACTTCTCTGCGTAAATATTAATCATATCTCTAGCAAGGGTAGTGGAGGAAAGAACTATGTCCATGTCAAAGGCCTAGGGTGAATAATATTCTATGTTTTAAATCCCTCCTGAATAATATCCTATGTTTTAAATCCCTCCGGAAAGAATAAAGTAAAGAGAGAATACTTTGCAAGTCCAGTTTTATTCCTGATCAATCCTTGAGGTGAGGTTGGGTCCTTGTTCCCAACCTGCCAATACATGAAGCTCAATGCAAAGGTCATGAATATCATAGCAAGTAACATAAGGTATGTACAATATGAATGAGGAATATATAAATAAATACAATGAGCAAATAAGTATAACCTTCATCATAAATTAGAGTAATATATAACATAAGAGCTGGTCGAAGTCTGGAAGCTCTATCATTAACCAATAATTAGTTATAACATAATGAACTAAAGCAGAGAATAGCAGCAGTCCTGAAGATGTAGCCCCTAGTGGCATCCGGAGGTACCACGGGGGGTCCCGGAGCTTTCCCGGAGGTTGCCCGGAGCTTTCCCGGAGGTTGCCCGGACCTTTCCCGGAGGTTGCCCGGACCTTTCCCGGAGGTTGCCCGGAGCTGCATAGAGTCGTCATATATACTTCACAGGATCGTTACACTCCCCCCCAACCAAGGGAAATAAAATTTTGCAAGGAGGCAGAACATATTCCACGAGTTGTGAAATTTTATTCCATTAATTAATAACTTGTCCATGTAATAACGATCCAACAATAACAGTCATAGCTTAATTGAAGCTCTGTTAAAGGATGTATGGAGGTACCATTGATGGAATCAGCTCCTCCTTCTTAGATTTGTTGAATCCCAGAAATTTGCTCCTCACAAAGTCCACATTATGATATAGGCAATTATCCATTTCCCGATTGGTCAGCAGTTGAAGCATTAGATCTCTGACAGAGTCCTGAGATGTGCTCTTTTTTCATCTTAATCCTGTCCTTTCTGAGTAATCTTGATGTTCCTTCTCTCTTTTTTTTCTTTCCTTTTATTAATTCCCTCCTATTTACAGACAAACTTGCTTCTCCTATGATACGGTCTATGATACGGTCATTGGCAGATAGATCTGAAGGCCAGGTATATAGAAGCAATGGGCACTATCCTCCCATGATTCCGCCTAGAATGTTTCCAGGGATATTTTTAGTCTGTTTCAAAACAAACATCTTACGTCCTGGAACTAAGGAATCATGCTCCAGAATCCCAGCAAAAGACTGGTCTATTAATGCATGTCATCACACCTCAGTCCATTATCATCATGTCTCTATATATCTGGTCCAAGTTTGTCCATGTTCTGTGTGATAGGAAACCATACAAGAATCGTTCTTAGATTTCTTGATGTTTTGTTCCCCTCTGGAGTCAGATAATCATTTCCAGCGAATTTTCCACCATGCAGTTAATAATTCTACAATCATCCAAATCATAGACAAAATCCACACACTTGATATCCAGAATAGATGTGAGATATCTCAATACATTTCCTGAAATCCAAGGTTCTTCAAAGGCCAAAAAGGATCCTGATCTTCTATCCAAGCAAACTCAAGTCTCTTCTGCAATGGCCAGAATAAAAGTTCTGAAATATCCTATCCATATGAGATATGATATTCTTCCATTCCAGGGACACATATTGATTCCCTCAGAAGTCCTCAGAGCATGTTTCCTCCCAGTTGGATTACAAATCCATGGTTGAATAGTAAATATTCTTTCTCAAGTGACCAAGCTTTTCGTTTCATAACCATGGGAAGAGGGAATGTATTCCTATCTGTGATCTCATTGAATTGTTGATCATCAGAACAGAATGAGATATGGTATGATATATCATTCACCAACTTATTGAGATACGGGGTGATTGCCATATAGATCTGAGGGTCCCCAGTTGAAGTGATGTGTCACAAAAAGATGCCATTTTCCAATCTCTATAGGGATGTTTCCTTAGATCCTTTCCAATGAAATTGTTGTCATATTACTGCATTATTTAGGATAAATATCAAGGAATATTAGATTTGCTGAGTGCATTCCAGAGATCCAATTGATGGTAGCTCTTCAATGTAATGAAGCAAATCCATTCACATTTGTCCATCCCTTGTCCTCTGTTAGAGGGAATTTACTCTCAATCCTAAGGTTCCTCACAGGGTGTACAGAGATCCTCTGGTTGTTGTTTCTTTTTATTATCGTATTTCCCTCCTCCTGCTCTTCATTGTTTCTTTCTTTTCTCCGGACATCTATGTGTTTCTTGATACCAGAATTCTATGAATTCTCGAACATACTTCACACAGGAGAGAGGATCCATGAATATCCCTAAGCAGAAAACTTGTTATGTATCCTCCTGATGGGTCTCCAACTGATCCATTTGATGGAAATTCCACCTGTAAATACCATGTCCTTGCAATAGGATTTTAAACACATTTACAGTCCTCTTCTGAGGAAGTCTAACATATTGTTAGAGAAAATAACAATAGAAGAATAGTTAATATTCTCTTCTGAAAGAGATGAAAAATTAAAAAAATTATCTCATGGTTTCAAAATTGGCCGTTAATCCACCATTTACAAGCATTTCTCTATGTGTCTCACCAAGAGCTTCTTTACGTGTATATAACTTCTACTGGCGACAATGAATACATCAAATGTCATCTCCAGCCTTCCTATGGATTAATGTATCGGAGAATTATCCAAACCAGAGAAGCCATATCTTGAGGGAGCCCTAATCACCCTAATTTTTAGTTCTCCTGGCATTTTCTGGCGATCCAATATCCACTCCCTTGGTTTCTCTTTTTGCAGAACAAGAATTTAATACCTCTTGCTGCCCAGGACAAGGTGAGGCTTTTTAGATAATCCACATGCCCTTTCGCCATTTATTTCATGCCTGTCCAGATGAGATATGTCCATTCCTTTAGTTTTTTAACCATCGGAAAAGACCTTCCCTCCATCCACAAAGTAGTTTTCCAGTTTACACCAAAAAGACCACTTTGAAGAGAACTATGAAGCATGCAGAATGGTTATGACCTGACCCAGTTAGGTGCCAAAATCATGTCTATATTATGAAGATCCTTCCTCAACCCCACACAGAGAATCCCATGTTGTAGGTACATCTGAGGCATCAAAGCATATAATTTCTTAAAATCCCTAGATTCCATCTGCAACTTCACCAAGTTTCATTGCTAGACATGAATTCGTAAAAAGTTCTCCTTCCCTCTCTATTGACTCCTCCTGATCCTATACACCATGTCCATTGTCATTTGGAAATCCAAGCCCAGAATCCCTGATTCCCTGTGTATGTTTCCAACGTAGAATCTCCAGACATGCGAATTTTCTCCGAAGCCCAGAATGGGAATTTGCCACACCTGAGAGCTTCATGTTGCTTCCATTTGCAGCAACTACTCTATCATTGGTAGGATACAACTGTGGGCACATTTTACATGAAGAACAACTTTCCTCACTAATAATGCATATGGATGCTCCTGTATCCACCAAAAGATGGTGCAAATCTCCTCCGAAAGAAGCAAAAGAAGCTCCTTTCAAATTAGGCAGATAATAAATATTTCCCTCCTCATTTCCTTTCACCAGTAATAAATCAAGTGCTTCAGGGGGTGTACCTTCCCCTAATAAAGGGGGTCCTGAGGAATCATTTACATCTACCACTGTATGTTGGGAGGAGCCATTTTGGGCCTAGGTGGCTAGACTGCTGGCCCTATCCAGTCCAACCACTATTCGTTTCCCCCACTTTTCCCCAGTTCCGAGCAACCATTCACTGCATGGTCTGATGCATAACTAGCTTTGGCCGCAAGGAAGCGATGGCATGAAAAAGTAGAGTCCAGTGGTATCACACCATTTGCAAAAGGGAGTTTGCAAACCCACATTCTTCCAATTCCCTCCTTTTCTATTATTGAAAAATCTCCTTTTATCTCCTATAGCATCAATTCTCAATTCCTCCTCATCTGATCCTTCATTTTTGTATTCTGATCCAGCAGAAACAATAGACAATGTGGTTGAGATGTCCGGACTGGTATCCACTTCAAATAGGCTCTTAATACCACTTCTGCATTTGTTATATAGATCCAATGCATTAACAATGATATTGATTGCCTGACAATTGTTTTGTGATGTAGAAGGTATTCCTCTATCATCAGGAGTGCCTCCTCCACAGATCCAGTACAAGATGGTAATGAGATCTGGATATATGTGTTCCCTCCACAGAGTGAAAATCATTGGCAACACTAGATGCTTTTCCCTTATATCCTGAGAATATGACTCCTTTCCTTGTGTCCATAATCCAATTATTAGCTATGCTAAAATTCTCAAATTGTACCATATATTGGTACCATTCCTTGCCTTCAAAAGCCAGAAGCATTGAGCATTTGGGTATTATTTAAGTCACTGAAGAGGACTGGAGGAATTCAAAGGAATCCCTCATGTATAGAGGGTATATTTCCTCCTTTCCCCTCTGATGAAAGGAATAGATCCAATTCCTGGACATTAGTATTTAATTTATCCTGAAGGGCAGTGAATTTTCCATCCAATATATTTTTTTTTTTTTTTTTTAATTTCCAACGCAAAATGTAATCTTTTAATGCAGCATCCATGTCATTCCAATTGATCCCAGTCATAACACCATCGTCCAAGTCTGTCATCATGTTTCATTCGGTCCATGAAACAAAATACACATAGACAAAAAAGAGATTTCCATCTGAAAGTGCATATCAGGAGATATCCAGGGGGAAAAAAACAAGTCCCAATATATATAATGCAAGAAAATTTGAAAGTGGGTATTCCACCATCCAAAGGATATGCATAATACTGAAGTCACTTGGTACTATCCTCTTAGGAAGGACACAGCTAGCTCGTGTCTGATTGAATTAAATAGTATTATAAAATATTGTGAAAACAATAGTCAATCCTATAAAATGTCCGATGAGATCCTCAGTATCCTTGTATATTGAAACCAATGTCCCGGAGCTCCGGGCAGAAATGATCCGGAGGTCCGGGTCTCCTATGGTTTGGATATTCCTAAGTCCTCCCGGTAAAATAAGAAAATGTTAAAAATATGGCCTATGATATTTCCAATCCAGTAAAGACAATGTCAATGCCCCTTGAACACATCTGAGAAAATCCATTTGGCTATCATGTATCATAAATACATGTACTCCAGCAGATCTAGGAGCTCCAGATCCATGTGCTCCATGTCCATGTGCTCCGGATCCAGGTGCTCCACGTCCATGTGCTCCGGATCCATGTGCTCCAGATCCAGGCTATCTCAGAATTATTCCAAGAACAATGTCATTCCAAATCCGGCATAGACAACCTCAGAATTCTAGGAATTCATACCTAAGTACCATTCCTTCACTCTCACGGCACCAGTGTTGTGAATCTTGCCTATGTTCTTTCCAGTGAGATGATTTGCCAGTGTTGCACTTTCTGTGTATCGACTCTGGATCTCTTCCAGGCTTAAAATACTATCGATATTTAATAATAATATATTCGTGATCGTATAGGTTACTTCTCTGCGTAAATATTAATCATATCTCTAGCAAGGGTAGTGGAGGAAAGAACTATGTCCATGTCAAAGGCCTAGGGTGAATAATATTCTATGTTTTAAATCCCTCCTGAATAATATCCTATGTTTTAAATCCCTCCGGAAAGAATAAAGTAAAGAGAGAATACTTTGCAAGTCCAGTTTTATTCCTGATCAATCCTTGAGGTGAGGTTGGGTCCTTGTTCCCAACCTGCCAATACATGAAGCTCAATGCAAAGGTCATGAATATCATAGCAAGTAACATAAGGTATGTACAATATGAATGAGGAATATATACAATGAGCAAATAAGTATAACCTTCATCATAAATTAGAGTAATATATAACATGAGAGCTGGTCGAAGTCTGGAAGCTCTATCATTAACCAATAATTAGTTATAACATAATGAACTAATATAAGCAGAGAATAGCAGCAGTCCTGAAGATGTAGCCCCTAGTGGCATCCGGAGGTACCACGGGGGGTCCCGGAGCTTTCCCGGAGGTTGCCCGGACCTTTCCCGGAGGTTGCCCGGACCTTTCCCGGAGGTTGCCCGGAGCTGCATAGAGTCGTCATATATACTTCACAGGATCGTTACATGGGGACTTTTACCATCATATTGGTTGTTATGCTCTTCTAAGCTTACTTTGTGTTTATAACCTCTCTACCAACGTATTTCTATGTGATATCTATATCTACGGGACGACAGTCCGAGTATCTACAATAACGTAGTGCCTGTGTGAATCTTACCTTTATTACCTATATTGCATGTCTTCTCACACCCGTTTTGTATGTGTCGAGAATAGGGGAGAACCCTAGCTCGAGCTGTGAGAGACAAGTGTGTCCCAAGTGTCTGAATAAAGTCCGTAGAAAGGTTAAGCCTTGTTTTGTCTTTATTTAACGTGCAAGCAGATCGGATCCGAAGATCACTACACTAAATAAATAAAATATTAAAAACAGATTTTAAGACCCAGTTTATCAAAGTTTATTGAAATCATCAAATTTCAAATTTAAACTAAACCAAAAGACAGTGAAAAACATGCTAAGTCTGTCTAATTAATACCAAACCAATATTCAATGCTAATTTTACACAATTACCAAATTGCTCATTTCTTAATATAAGGGGCGGCAAACGCTAAGTACTATCTTTTGGAAAATGAAAATAAATGTAATATTTCTGAAACTTTGGGATTTGATTCTTGGGGTGTTTCTGGTCATGAAAATGGAAAAAAAATCAATGGGCCAACGGGCTCATTTTTTACTTACAGCAAATTTGATACCTCAAAATAACCAATGAGTGCCAAAAAGGGGCCTCATTTTGCAGTCCCCCGACTTCGTAGTTCATATTTGCTATTCATATCACATAATTTAAGTAAAGCTGACCGTTTTGGAAAGAGTATTATGTGGCCAATAATTCTATGTCTCTTTTTCATACAATACATGCACAGAAAAAAATGTGGGTTAGAAAGTTAGTCAAAAGATCGAAGATTTTAGAAAAAAGTTAGTCTTTTTGACTGTGCTTATTTGTCCGAACTTTCTAACCCTATTTTTGTCTAACCATAGGCAGATTGACTAAGTTGGTTGAAAAAGGTTAGCGTTTTTGACTAAGGGTTAGCATAAATATTACAGTAGGTCTGTTCAAAATTATACTACAGATTTGTTGGTGCATTGCACTCACCCCAAATATATAGAATTACATGGCGTCCCTGTTAGATGGCAAGAAAAGTTCTCTATACTGTTCCACAAGGGGGAGGGGGTAATTGCGGACGCATTTTGACGCAGAGATAATTTCTGAAATCATACATTTTTAGACCAAAATTTTATTTATACAAGGCAGTTACAGGATATCACTTTGCTAGCAAAAGCATCCCCACTTGTACGACAACTTTTAAACTGCTTCTCTCAAACATTATAGAAACACATCAGTTTTATAGAAACAAGTATACAGGTACCGGTAATGCATCAAATTTCACCGGTCCATCCTCAGAAATTCAATATAGTCACACACGAAACATGAAAACCTAACTGATTCAACAACCTTTAAAATGGCACCTAAAGTTGAGGCATACCTAATATGTTGATACGTTAGAAAAGACCCAATCAAACTTTATATAGGCGGTTCTGAGATATTGATACATGGATATCATCTATCATTATATGCCAAAGTAAAATATAGTAGCATATTCAGCTAATAAAAAGGACTGTAGATTAGACAATTTCCCAGAACATCAGAAAGGGCATAACAGTTTTAAATGCCTACACTCTAAGTATAAGATACTCTAAGCATAAAATGGAAGGTTCGGAGATAACCCAACATCGATATAATCTATCATCACACGTCAAAAGAAAAATATCTGTACTATTCACTTATAAGAAAGAACAACGATTAGATAAGACACTTTCTCAGAACATAAGGAAGAGCATTAAAGTTTTAAATGCCGACCCTAAGCATAAAATAGAAGGTTCTGAGCTAATATCTATATCAGAACATCAATTTCACTGTGAGATGGCAGAATAAATTTTCCGCATCGCTTTTGTGATGTTATTTTCTTTAATACCAAAGAAGAAGTGCTGAATGAATCTGCATGTCTTCTTGACTTTGTTATCATAATTCAGGTTAAAAATGAAAACGGCAGAAAAATAAAGTGTAAAAGCCTTGAGGAGCTCGTTTGTTGTCACCATGGGGGTGTCCTCTGCGATCAGCATGAAAGACCCTGCATCTCTGATTTCTGTTAATGGTCGGTCGCAACGGATCCTTATGTCCATTGAGTCATCCTGAAATTAGAATAAAATTATAAAATATAGAGATTCAGAAGGGAATCATAGGTAAATAGTTCCTGTCATATATGATACCATGTTTGTTTATGCATATTAATCCAGAGATATTGCAAGATACCATATCTACATGCAGAAACTTTCATTCTTTTGACCCAATGCATCTTAATACGTCCAGACTTTTCACACTAGTATGTAGGTTAACATAAGAAATCTCTGAAATATTCTTAGTACCTTGTTTTTATAATTATGGAAAATATACTATTTTACAACTTATAATATTGCCTTAAAGTGACTCTTCTCGCTGTTCTGAGCTAGAATCACGAGTAACGGAATTTCTTCCCAATATTCTACTATGTTGTGTGTCTGAACCTCCCTAACTAATCCCAGGAGATGCGGAAATGATATATTACATACTTTAACAGATATTTTACCGTAAAGACAGTGAATTCATTTATAGCTGCCGTCGCAAATTCGGGTGAGCGACCGTTGCACTTAGCGAGGTTGCCATGCGCAGTAGGTCACAGGAGAGGTTCCTCCGCGGTTCCTCCAGTCAGCGGTAAGCTGTGGAGTAAGCTGACCCAGATTTGTCAGTGTGTAAACAAACCGACGCAGTTTTGTAACTTGTTTTTCAAAGTTTGGATGGAAGACCAAATAATTAATTTGATGTAAAAGTCATTTAGTAAGGGAGAGAACAAAGTTAAACCCCCAAAATAGGTATGACACTAGCTATATTGTGATTTGAGATCGGTTGACAGTTCTCCTCAACCTCCATATGTGACCCAGTTCTAGGGATTCAAAATGTCAGGAGGCCGTAGTGAGGAGCGAGGCAACAGCTTACAAAAGGATTGTATTTTCCAAGCAAACGGGACAGATAAAATTAAAATAAGACCACCATAGTACTAAGAAGGTTCGTTTTAGTTGTTGGGGGCATTTTTAAGTCGATTCTTGACTACTCCCAAACATGTCATATTAACTATCTTAGCCACTTTAACTTCCCCTCCACTATGGGATTTAAAAAATAACTTCAACACACCTGTGCTAGACTGAAGAAGTCCTCTGGTGATTCTTTCAAGAGTGTTGTCAAAGCAAATATGGCCGCATACCCAAGTATAGCTGGAAATTTAAATAACCATGATGAGATTAATTAATTAATTAGGCTGACGTTATTGGAAGTAACAATTCTGACCCTCCTTTGAGTAGAACATTGGATGAGGTCATGTGGAAAAGGTCAGGGAAAAAGTCATTGATCTCATCGGTAATTTTGGCTGTCTCTGCCTGGAATTTTCATTATTGTTTTCAATATTAAATATTGGGCATTGTGTCGCCAGTTCTCAACCAATTTGAATAATTTAAATATCATTTATATAGTCATTGGCAGTGGTTCACCAAAAAATATATCATCTATTAATCTTACCCTGCTTTTCATGGGGATCTACGGCCAATAGTGCTTGTTGGCGACATGTGGTCTCCAGGTTGCTTCTGCCTTTCTTTGACATCTGCAGAATGGCCGATCCATAGGTGTTTAGCTTCTCCAGAAGTGTTCTGTCCATGTGTACCGGTGGTGCCATACGCACTAAGTCCTTCATAAACTGGAAGATGGAATATGATCATATCCAGTTAAAACTCAAAAATACTTCCATCGTTTTACATCATTTGGAAAATATGATTGCAACGTCAATTTACTGACTCTGAGAAACATGTAAGACCAATTATGTACGGCACTTATAATTAATAACATACCTCTTCCTCAAGTTGCAGGGCTGGGTATTTCTGTAGCATGTCTTTGATGGAGGAACCCTCCATAATCTCCCACCTCCTGTCAGGGAAGGTGATATCCATAAGTGTAGTGAGTAGTGCCTTGTCTGGGTGACGTTTTTTCCCCTCGGACTGGAGGACCTGAAAATTATTCTTTTATTATATAGGCATATTGATCATTTAAATACACTTGACTATTTGTAAATAGATATTTCATCCGAAAGTGCAAGGGTCACTTGCACTTTATTACAGATTTAGAATGAGGATTACCGTCTGAATACTTTACATTTACTAGAATTCCAAGTTTGGGCTGTAACTGTCATACATGATAAAAGTTTAATTACAATTTAATTGTTTTAATGCTGACACATAATTCAAATTTGGCAAAAGGTAGAATTAGTTGATGCATAAATAGAAGTATCCAGTGGTGATTATTTAAATACAAGTACACACCTGCACATGAGCACGTATTGTGGCCTCACTTTCTGAAGTCGGCCGCTCACTGGGGCAATAATTCTGAAAGCCATACCTTGCGGTGAAGGCTTTGTCTCTTGAGTTGCCTGACTCCCCATGAGGTTTCTCCGATTCTTAAGAAGAAAAAGTCAATAACTGTTAATATTTCTGAATTTATTAGGGTAAAAAACTTTCTTTCATACATTTAATTGTGGATGAAATTATAATTACTTAGGAGTGGGAAATCATCATTATTTGTACCTCTTCCTGTTCGTCTACCATATTAAATGACTGATGTTATACAACTAAACAAACTTCATAATCCTCACCATTGAATTCCTTTACACGCTTCCGTATTCTGTCTTGCACATCTGGCATACTTCTGTCCCGCCTCTTCCTTCTATTCTGGAAACAATCTTGGATCATGTCCTTCCAACGTTTCTAGGATATCAGAAGAATTAGTCAGTAGAGATGAAAATGTACTTAAATTCAATTTAAGTCAAAGAACAAAAATGTTTAATACTCTCAAGCAAGTGAGACTAGATATTCATTATGCATATCTCAAGTCCTTCTGGAGCTCAATTAAAAATCCAGTCAACTAGAACATAATTGCAACACTGCAATGCAACATCAATAGAAGCATACTTAGTATCTAATCAGGCTAAAAGTACAGTCATATCTCAGCAATTCAAGAAGTAATATTAGTCAGTTCAGTCCTAAATCACGGGAAAGTTATAACAATAAAAAAGATTGATTATTGAGATATGACCATACAAGTCTAGACAACGCAGAAAAATAAGAATTAACAGTCTTATCCAGCACAAGCGGTGTAATACAAATGATACCATGGAACAGTTTAACATTAAGTCCTGAAGTGGAATGTTTTAACCATTAATAAAACAACTAGTCTAGGTGCATACTATTGCATCTTTGATATTCCACGACTTTGCCAGGTAGGGATAAAAAGAAACCAAATCTGCCGCCAGGTATATGTAGGACGTGGGGTAGCTTTTGACAAAATAATACAGATTTATAGGCTAGCAGAAAGAAATTAAAGATATTAAAATCAATATTGCATTTTTAACAGGCTATGTAAGTATTGTTTCCAAATAAATATACAGTAAAATTAAATACCAACTACTACCGATATTGAGTTTCAAACAGAATATTTTTCATTTCAGTTTCTATATTCTATTTCAACAGGTTAACGCAATTATAATGAAATACATACTAGATTCCCCTGTTTGTTACTGCCGTGTACACTGCATTTGTAACACACTTCTCATCACTCAGTAGAAGTTTTTCTTCCGAATTTAATTTGACCAGTACAGGATTAGGTAAAAGGTTCTTGAAGTCTTCCGAGAGGTGCAGCTGCTTGTCACTAACATACTTCTTTTTATATATAGTGCATCCCCTGAAAAAAGGTAGGGAGTTATTCAGGGGTATTTAGTTCCATTAGTTAATAATCTGACATTACCACTGTCACTGTATTTGAACACAAAAATCATGACCCTTGTCAATTTAACACAGCAAAAGAAAATGGGATTGACAATAGATTTACCTAATAAGGGCAGGTTTTGTAGGACTCTTGTAGGACTCTTCCTCTGCGTCCTTGTTCTCAAGCTGATTTTCAATGGTCGTGTTTAACACTTTGGCATCTTCTTCCATGGGGCAGGTGTCTTGCCTCTCTTCCTTGTCATCATGGCCTTGCATCTCAACTTTTATCCTATTGATGCCATTTATCAAATGTTCAAACATGCTACTTTCGTAGTCAACAAAATCTCCCACCTCCTCTAAATACCATAGAATGTGGTATTGCTTGTCTGCTGCCAGGGAAAATTTCTCTCTGATTCCCTTAGTCAGGAATGGGGGAGTGGAAACGAGCAGTTTCTTCCTGTTTTGCACTGTTACATGGAACTTGAATTGCTTACTGATAACAAGAAGAATGAAGACAGTCAGGTATCACAAAAAGTACCAAACAGATAAACAAATGTCCCCCTTTCTTGATCAATAATTAACAAAATACTTGGAATCATTTGAAAAAACCATCATTCACTAAGTATTGTTATTCATATATTTTGAATTTAAATCCTTCATGTAAGTCTTGTAGGTCAATCTAAAAAATAATACAATGTTTCGGTACACATCATGTTGGAGTCATTCTCAATTAGTTAATGTACTTAAGAGGGATTCCTAGTTCCTCTGATCCGGGTAAAGTATAAAACCCCAAACATGATTCCCTACTCAGGTCTTTCGCTTGAAGAAGCAATAACTGAAGACTCTTTTTGATCAAAGGACAGTGGTAGTGTCTATTATATCCAACTTGTTCTAATCTCTGACATATAAGGTATGTTAAACCTTGGAACTCTATAGCATGGCGTGGTTCCGCAAATGAGGCTTCTTCATTTCTATCTAATCTAACAGCAGTACCACGAAGGTATGATGTATTACCAATTGTCAAGCCAGAACCCACTGAAATTACACTCTCTAAATCATTGGTGATACCTGCAGTGACAAGAGATCTAACACGAACTGGTAATTCCTTCACTTTTACAATTCTGACTTTAAGAATGGCTGTTTCTTCCAAGTAGTATTTCTCAGGGACAGTGAAACTTATTGCACAAGCACACTGGTGTCTGGTTGCTAGAGACTTAACAATGTTTTTGCTGCATCGACTGGGTTTCCATGAATCACCCAACTGCTGGTGCTTTGATTCAAAACGGACAGTCCATACATGTGACAATGGTCCATACTTCAGAATTTGGTCAGGATAATGAAGTAGGTAATGGTCTTTCGGTTTCAAGGGTTTATCAGGCCATATGTTCCTTCTGTGGTGAGTAAAACATGAAATGAGGCCACGTAGTGTTTCAACTTGACAAGGTTTGAGGGCTTTTGCAAAGAGATATTCAACAATTGTACGCAATTGTAGATATAGACCCCAAACATCATCTCCTTCTGGCACTAGGTGACCTAAAATAAAAGGTAGTCTGAATAGGCACCACATCTTGCAAAAAGTCTGCTTTACCTCACCATTGGTTTGAATGTGCTCAGGCTTGTTAGTTTTATCAACTCCATGATACGTGAAGGAATCTAACTGGCCATTAATATCTTCAATAGATGTGTATCTTGCTTGAACGCAGTGCCTGATAGTATTGGAGGTTATATTCTTTACAACACCTTCTAAAACGTCATGAGCAATGTCACTAGGCAAACCAGTTGTGCAGTGAAAATTAGCAATATCAGCAAAGATGGAAGATCCTTTGACACCATACACTGAAGACAATACAGGATGCTTTGTTACTAGTTGGACCTGTTGATCGTGTGATTCTGGAGATCGTTCTGTTCCAACATTTTGCAACTCAGACTTGTTTATCATGCAGAACCTGCATGGTAGATTTGCAGAAAAGGATTCCATGAATCCACCAATCTGATGGGCAGCAAGGTTGTCAGCCGCACAGAAAATAAGGTCACACTTAAAGGTATGGACTATACCTTGATGAATAACTTGTATTCCATTCTGAGCAAGATTCTGCAAGTCATTGATTAAGTTTTGACTGGTGGTTGCAAGTCCATACTTCTTCAAGTATTCACTTTTCACTAAACTGACCAGATGAATGCTGTCAAGCTTTGACCTCTTTGAAGCAGGAGCATTAGCCACTTGAAAATATGTTCCCATTATTTTCTGTTGTTTTGAGTATACTCGGAGTGGATTGGTCAGGGTAAACTCATCTAGGTATATGATGATCCCAAGTGTGTTTGGACGACATAAAATATCATGGTTTTTATAATGTGTTCCATCAAAAACATCACGCAGTACACCATCTGTGGATCTATGATCCTTCTGAACATCTTCAAAAACATCATCAAATGACAAGAACCATTCTAAAGTCTCTGCTAAAGGAATATATTGTAGGGTTTCTGGCTTACCTTGATCATTTTCCCCTAGCACATATTCAACTGGTGCTACATAGTGTAACTCCGTTTTTGCAAATGACTCAAGTTTGTACTGGCTATTCAAAGATTTGCAACATTTGCTTAAATTAGTTTCTTCTCGAATAACATTCAACAGGCCATCTGGTGCTGGTTGACCAGTTTCTTGATAGAATCTATTTACTTTGTCAGTAATTTCATTTGCACACATTGCAAGGACATCGTACATTTTGTTTGCCACAGCTGACACAGACTTTGATGTTAGATTATAGTCTTCTCTCAAATGCATGAGTATTAGGCCAATGTCTTTTAATTGTGTATTTTCTCTTATGTTATGGTCAGCCCCTCCCTCATCAACACCCCTTTCAATGTGCTGCTGAGCCACCACGTCATCATCATCATCTTCCTCAGGCATTTGTTCTACATCATCAACTTTGTTCATAACATCTCGGTAAAAGTCAGTATGTTTACCACGGAGGTGACGCCTGAGAGAATCTACATTTGTGAAACTTTTTTCACATGCTTCATACCCACATTGCACTGTAAAATCCTGTGAGGTACTATGGAGCCGATAATGTTTTAAAAGCCAGTTGTATGACTGGCTCACAAATAAGCAAAAGTCACAGGCATACATCATATACTCACTTAAGAATCTCGGTCTTTAATTTTGAATCGTTCTCCTCATCACTGTAGATACTTGTATCTGTTAATTCATTGTCGTCGTTTAGAGTCAAGCTGTAAATGAAAGTGTGAATAAGAAAATATGTTATCTCATTTATAAGGATATGATTAAAATTTAAAGATCTTGTGTAACTTGTTATTGTTAAGGCATTGTCCTGATGCGCTAAAAAAGCCCACCAAAATACCTTAAAATAGCATATATTTAGAAAATAAATTCGGGGGGGGGGGGGGGAGGGAGGGGTGCTGAAGTCTGTTGCATGAGGTATAGTTAAATAAATTCCGTCCCGCTAAGCTTCCGTTAACATGTTACTGTTGCACCAGTCGCCCCCGCTCCGCTAAGTTATGTTAGCGGAGCTTATTTAGCGGAGGGCCTTTGGGGCAGTCCGCTAACTTCGCCGTAACTTTTGCCGTTTTAGATCAACTAAATAAAAAGGAACCAGCCGTAACATCATTACAAAATTTGCACGAATTATAGATTCAATTCTTCCCTTTCAGAATCTAAAATAATTTTTAAAAAGTAGTGAATAGAAGTTTAGTAATCATTGACGACGACAACAGACATTTTCTGACGGAAATATCAGTGCCTCTTGCCAGTTTGCCAGGTATGTGGACTGCATAAAGCAATGTTATACTTATGGGACCATAACACATGGTCTGACACCCCCACCACCAAACCCCCCCCTCCCCCTTGCGTGCTACTTAATTTATGGACGGCCCAAAGCACAGGTTAAAACCAATGTATACGTCGTTGTTAAAACATAGTTGTGAGAAGTATGTAAAAAGTAGGCACACCGCATGGCATTACATAATATGATCCGATTTACTCATAAGACCTAATTATACCATTAATCACTGCCCCTCTCTCTCCCTATGTGATGTAGTTTTTTGGCATGGGGGGGGGGGGGGGTACGCACATCAATAACCTTTCAAAGTCTCTGGGAAACACCCATTGGTAACATCATAAATTCAATGAATATTTTGTTTCAGAATCGGCATCACACTGTTTGAGTATCTTAAATTGTAAGCGCATTGTGTAAAGGAATTTAGTTCCGGGTGGACGATAATCAGGTAGCCATTGATGCAAAACAAAACCCTATATATTTCCCTTACATTTCATAGCAAAGTGAGACAAAAGTAGGTATCCATCATTTCCATACTTTGTTCTTTGTATAGAACCCAGTTTAAAGGATGGATGTCAAATAATAACACTAGATACTTTGGATTACTCACTTGTAACATTCCGTCGGTGACACGTCCATGTTTGCAGAGCTGTAGTTTCCAAAAGGGCCACTTGGTGGTGCACACGGCGCGCTATGGGCACTTGACTAACTTATTGTCTAACCCCCATTAGAAAGTTAGACAATTTTGACTACCCCACGTTTTGACTAAGTTTTTCCTAAAATGACTAACCTTTTTTTTTTCTGTGTGGTTATTTCTATTCTCAAAAACAACAAATCCGTGATGCAAATTTTGAATAAAAAACTCGAAAAAACCTACTATTTGTCAGTATTTTTGTAAAAACAATTTTATTTTTCCCTAATCCAAAATAAATTTTTCTGGATACTACAAAGCTCCTAAGATCAATGTGGATAACAAAATATGTATCTTGCCGTGCGTAACCGTGCGTACACGCTTTGTTCTGCGGAAAACAATAATATAATTACAACAAATGGAATCTACAGATTATAAGGATTCTGTACACATTTTAATTTTTCAAATCCATTGATTTTGACCCGAGTTATGATCAATTATGTATGTAACCAATTTGCTGATTTGCTGTCACTGGAATTAGCTTAAAATGGTCCAAATTGTGTTGCAACGGTATCTAACTGTAGTACATAGACTACACACAGCGAGCGGGAGGGGGCGCTGCAGTGAATAGTAGCGTTTGCCTTTAATTCCTATGATCGATATCCTCTGATAAAGCCTAATGCGAAACGTGTAAGGATTGAAAAATAAACTGACAATACTTCAAAACATAATTCACTCTCATGATTCTTCTTCAGTTGAGTTGTCTCCACCTTCATTCTTTTAATATTAAAAATAACACTGAAACACAATTATTGGTCCTTGCCAGCTGTCTCTATTTATTACACACTCTCATGGGACAGTCTACCTACAGATGTATCAACTAAACACTACCATAGGGTAAAATACATACAAAGGTTATGTAACACGATGTATGAACAACATTTAATCACTGCCTTGAAAGTCAACAGCAGGGCATATAGCATTTAAACACCCCCTTGAAAGTCTTGGGGCTATGATCACCTAAGGCAGTGATTAAAAGAATTAACACCTCCCATGTTGGGCCTGCTAAAATAGGTGGTTGTACATAGTATAGACAGTTTATTCTCTATATCAATAACAAGGCATATAGAATAGAATAGACTAGATAATCTTTTATTTGTCCAAATTAAGTACAGTTACAGTTGGTTGTACACAAATAGGTCGACATGCTTATGCATCGGATCTTTGTCCAATGTATATCTTCCAGCGGTTACCTTAATTTGGAATAATTTCTAACATACTACCTTTGGCTAAACATAATGGTTGAGTAAAGAGTCGAGTGACTGGTTCTGGGTAGGCAATTACAAGTAAAGTAATTAAATGTACTCCATACATTGACCTTCAAAGCCCAAGTAAATATTACACTGTCTTGAGATTAGATACATCAATTAATATGACTTAAAGTGCTAAACCCTAAGAAAATCAGAACATTCCAACTAAGAGATCTTGTGAGTAAAACACATAATTATGTGATCTGTTTCTGAAAAATGAGTCATAAGTCGCAAAATATGGATTTTGAGATATTGCCATATTTGAAAAGATGAGATCAAGCTGATTCCAATGATAGTAAACACTAGGACACCTACTAAGTACTTCTATACTTTAAGTTTGATATTTTGAAAAAAAAAGAAGTTTGCAATGTTTGTGGCTGGGTAATTACCAGTAAAGTATCTAAATATACTCCATGAGAAGGTCTTAAAAACGCAAGGACATATCTAATACAATGTCCTGAAATTTGATACACGGATTAATATGACTATAAGTGTTGAACGCTCTAAGAATCAGAACATTTCAATAAAGGGATCTTGTGATAAAAACATATGACTCATTTTCCTGAAACACATCACATATAAAGCTAACACAACTCTGGCCTGTGGTTAGATGATAATAATAACAAGTAGTCGCAGTCAGTGCAAATTGTTGACTGAATAGCGGAGTTGCATGTGCCACTGCGCATGTCTATTGCAGTGCATCCTGGGATGCATTCTGTTAAAATCTGATATACAAATATTTGGGAAATATTTATCCAAAATTGTTTTCACCAATATCAGAGTTTGTATAAATGAGTTATGAAAATCAAATGCATGATGGGAAGGATGGGGACATGTGTTATGGAAACATGTATAACACCTGGATTGATATTAGAGCATTGATAAATATTTCATGCTGAACATGGTATGTTTCGTATAGAGTCTACACTGTACCATTAGTCCCATAATGCCATGCGAATCAGGATTCAAAATGGCGACTATGTGTTGGACATCCACTTCAAGGGCAGATTTTGGTCACAAAACTGTAATTTTTTTGCTTTCCAATGGTTTATTTTGCTTCAAAACCAGTTTTAATTTGTTGTTAAGGTAAATGTGCCCTGTCTGCGACTAATGTTATTAGATTGTTCCATCTCACAGAGACCGGAGGTGAGTAGATGCCAAGGGCCATAGGCCCAAAGCATCGCTCAGACTACTCTCACCCAAAACATGGACTAATCTAATACGCCTAATAACCACTGCACCCTCTTAATAACGGTCTATAGTTTATGAGCCCAGGAGGGGGGGGGGGGGTTGCTTGATTACTACAGATCAATGACCATAATTCAGACCATAATTGTTATGTGTTTCAGAAAAATGAGTCATAAGTCGCAAAAAATGGATTTTGAGATATCATCATATTTGAACAGATGAGATCAAGCCGATTCCAATGATGGTAAACAGTCTAATAATCTAACAAGTATTTCTAGATTTTAAGTTTGATATTTTCTTTTTTGAAAAAAAGTTTCCAATATTTCTGGGGGTCAATAAACAGTAAAGTAACTAAATGTAGTCCATATGAGGACCTTTAAAACGAAAGGATATATTACATGAATTCTCCTGAAATTTGATACATCGATCGATATATATATAAGTGATAAGCTCTACAAAAACCAGAACATTCCAATAATGGGATCTTGTGAAATAAACACTTTGAAAACGACTTTGAAAGCGACTTATGACTCATTTTCCTGAAACACATCACAATTAGTTCAGAGGCTCCGTAGCATCTCATAAGCAGCTAAATACCTTTTAACCTTTTAACCTTTTAAAAACAAGACCTGCCCTGATAAGAAATAATCTACAATGATTTCTATTTTACAGGAACAACTTTAGCAGATTTGATCCTCTTGCAGGATCCAACTACAAGTGAACACATGCCCCTCATTAAGGCCAGTACCAAGCAGGTAAGGAGTACAGTAAGTCCTGCAAATGGTAGCCATATTGTAAATAGCTCCTCCATGCCACCTAACAGATGGATGAAGGAATTAGTGGGACCAGAAGGGGTGTATTCAGCTGCAATAAAAGCAGCTTTCAGCAGGTTTATAATAGCGATAACCAGCAAGGCAAAGTTTGAGAAAGTTCCAGCTAAATTAGCTTTAGGATCTTTGTAAGGGAGAACATAGACATGGGTAATGAGGGAGGTGAGGGTGATGAATGTCATGAAGAACAGACGACAGAGAGGATTTGGTGCAAATGTCTTTGTTGTGACCAGCGCCAGGCGGAAGGCTATGAGCACCCCTGCCCAACAAATGGAGAACCTGTGCCCGAGAGGTCTCAGCAGGCGATAGGGCCCTTGCAGCACTGCTAATACTTCGTCCCTGGGTAGCTGTTTTTGAGATTTTGAACCAATTGGGTTGTCTTTACTGCAGAAACCTTCCTTAATAACCCAGGATATGACAAAGACAATGGGACAAGTAAAGCTAAGAAGGAATTCTCCTGGCTTGATGGTTTTTCTCTGAATAAACTCTGGAGTGAGGAGAAGGATGAGGAAGAAAGGTAGAATGTAGACTACTGTGAAAATTATGATTATGATCTGCCAGGTTGTGAAACAAGTAACATTGCCATCTATGCTCAAGACCAAATGGTGATATATAGGCACACAGTATAATAAGGTAAAACAGGTTGATGCAAGTTTTTGATAAGAAAACATTAGAGCCAAAACAGTAGCTGACGCAGTCCTTTTCTTGATAATGTTTCCAATATTCACATACTTTGTGATAACCAGTAAATGACCAATAATATAGATTACAATCAATATAGAAATCAACAAAGGGACAAAGGCTGTTTTTAGTATGGCTTTGGTAACTGGAAAAAGTCCAGGAAAGATACAGACATCACTAGCAAATGTATTAAAAATATCTAATCTAAATTTGAGGAGACTATTAAAGGAGGATTGAAGTTTTGCAATGTCAGGGTGGATGCTGACAGGTTTAACCATTTCAAAAACTATTGTAGAAGCATCTTGGAAATAATAGAAGAACAGGATAACAAAACCACCTCCTCCTTGGGGTTTATTCTCAGCTTCAAGAGAAACATTGTCCTGCTTCCTTTTGCCCTTGCAGCATTGTTTAGATATGGCATGTTTTATTCTAGAAATAGCATGTAAAATACAAGGCAGAGTGTTGGTAATGCAGGAGACAAAGTCTTTCTGAAATAATAGGAAAATTGCATAAGCCATAGCACTCAAACCTACCATTGAAATTAACCATAGTTTATGACAGTGGTCATTCGGAATACAAGATGTAGAAAACAGAGCTTCTGTGTATCCTTCCTTACATCTTCCACATAATCTACCAGTTCTCTTGCCTTCACATATACTATTCCAGTCACAGCTCTGTCCCAGTGGTTTGGAACAGCAGTATTTCTTAGGACAAAGTTGGAGGTATAGCCTGTCATTGTGTTTCTCTGCATATACATTGGGTTTCAATTGTAGGTGATCATGACCACAGATTGCACCAAAAGGACATGCTACACATCCAATATCCTCTGATTCTGTAAAACGTGTATTATTCTCAGTGTACACCCAGAACCTGCCTGCCTTGAAGCTGTAACCATTTGTGCAACTACTACAGGAATAATCCACTTTCTTCTGCCCTTTAAGGTGAGGGTTTCCTGGTATGTCTTCGGTTACATAGTGTCCTTGAAGAAACAGGATAATTCACATCATGCAACTGCTAATATATTTTGGAAGAACTGTTTTTTAGCAATATGTTATACTTTAATATTAATACCTCACAAATTGTTTCAATTATCAATTCTGGCCCAAAGCTATATGTTGCCTAGAGTTTTTTGTTAGATCTCATTCAGAGCTTTAATTCAACACCTCATGTGTGGTGATTGGACCAGACTTCATGAAGAAAACCACCGTTTTTGAAAAAGAAACAATTTGCCATATTTATGCATAAACAACTTTTGAAATAAGACACATTTAATTCATTCTGTGATGTGATGAACTAAAACTGTTTTTCTAAATATATTAACTTTTTGGGGGGGTTGGTTGCCAATGTGTAAATGGCACAGGGTCCCAAACAAGAGTAAGTTTGATTGTGACTGTACAAAATGCTCACTTTTTAAAAAATTACCACTTTTCCTGATGAGTCCTTCCCTGTACACACTGAGCAGAAACTTTGTTAGAACAGGTATTCAAAATAATTCAAAGTATAGTCTTTCTAATCTAAGTATTATGTATTCATTGATAAAATAATATAAAATATGTTTATATGAGCCTATACTAGTTAGCTTCCAATGTACCAAGTGTTATCTACATTCACACAGGACAGGTCAGTCAGGTAAGTTGATGATAATCAAATATCATACTTATGATGGTAAATATGCATAGTAAAACATTCTATTTATGATGAAACATCTTGAAAAATACCAACCTTTAGGACATTTCAGCAGGAGGCTTGAGACTTTTAAATCTTGTTGGCCTGCTCCATAGGAAAAGAATATACCACTGCTACTGTGTGATTCAACAGTGACATTATTTATGTGAACATAGGCATCCCTCATTGTGACAACTTGTTTTCCACCATCATCACCTTCGATGTACAAATCTGTGAGGTAAATACTAGAAAGCTTGCCATCTATGGCCGATCCCCAAGTCCTTGCAGTATTACCACTGAAAGTACTTGTTGTAATGTTAACTCCAATGGATTTAAAATAAAGGGCTCCCCCAGCACCAACTATTTCACTTTGTGTTACTAACATACCTGATGAACTATGAGTAATGAATACACCATCATTGTATTCTAAAGAAGAAAATGTTGAAAGGTGTCTACTTGAGATTAGTACCTGTTTTCCATGTTGCTGAAATGCAGTTGGAATTCCTGCAGAATTGTTGATGAAAGTGCAATCAGAAATCCTGACAAAAGTCCAAAAATTAACCTGTTCATCAGCTTTGATGGCACCACCTTTACCAACCGCCACAGCATTGCCGATGAAGGTACAATTTGTGATTATTAGATAATTTGTGGTTCCACTGAACATGATTGCGCCAAGATTGTTTTCAAAAAGACAGTTGGTCACAACAATCTTCCCTAATGGTTGAGTACCTTCATATTCCAAGGGATCAAATAACAAAGAGCGAAAAACTAAAGGTTTTCCCCACATGAACTCCCTAGTTTCAAGCAGCAGGGCAGCAGAGATATAGTCTGGTCTTAAAGAATCAAATATGCAATTATCTATATAGATAAAGGTATGATGCCAGTTGGAAGAAAAAGATGCTCCTCCACCAGCATTCTGCCTATGACCACGTCCACTGAATTCAGAATTGGTCATATTGAAAAAAAGCTTGCGCTGTGACCAAACCATGAGGCGTCTATTAGTGAAATTAGAATTAAGTATTTGTATAGAGACATCATTTGAAACAATTACAATGGCATATTTTGCAGATAGGACTTCAGGATAGGACAAAGGTGTATACTCAGGTTTGGGAAACCAATGAGTCCCTTCACAATACAGAGTCTCCCATTGACTATATAGAGGAATTGACAAAGGAGCTTGATACGCTTCATCATTGTCATAAATAGGGTTTAAAGAACCCAAATTCAGTGAGGCTCTAATGAACGTAGTGTTATAGATATGCATAGGAGCACAGCGACCAACTATGAGGCCTTCTTCAAAAATAAAATTGGTGATGGTGATGGGAAAAGTGAAAGGGCTATTTTGGTAAAAACCATGGAAGGACATGATGATCCCTGTCTTGTTTGTCATGGATTGACATCTGACTACTGGGGTGCCACCTATACCAATCAGAACCAACCTGTGGAAACATAAAAAAGGTGAATTAAGAAAGCATTTCTTATAATTATACACCAATTTAAAATGAAATTTGAAATTGATCTCATTTTTTTAAAGTGGACATTTGAAAATACTTTCAGATAAATAAACTTATAATCATCCAACTGTAGGCCTACCTGCGGTAGAAGGGTTCAGGCATGCAGTGCTCTATGACATCATCAGAAGCAATAACGTAGACTGTATCATACCAGGAGACTCTAGCATGGAGATGGGCCAAGTTGGAGCAGGGTTCACTTATGTTGTAGCCACAGTCTGTACCATTGCTACCATGTCCTGATATATACCACTCCCCTCCATTACCTTTAAAATGAAGAAATTGGTATCAAGGATCACTTTTGCCAAAATTTTAGAGAAGCCTAATGAATGGTTTACCTTTAATGCATGCTAAAAGTATATTAGTAATATTGGACAGTTTTGAAACATTGTTTATGTGAAGGTCAAATAGTCAAGTAATGTACCAAACTATTGAAACAATAATTGAGAAGATTATGCGGTATTTGATCAACATCCTTTTACAATATCTCACAAATGAGGCATGTACTGGAAGACCTGCACCTGTTCAGTTGTGCATCTCCTATTTGTTATCCTGATCATTTTTGGCAAATGAAAAATACCTTATTATTGTCTTATTAGAATTGATTTGATGAGATTCTGGGAGTTTTTTTTTCTCTATAGAATCCCGCCTATGGCTTCTGTCTCGAGGGATCAGTGGTCGGCCGGATCTATAGTTCCCTATCACTTCCGTCGGCCAGCCAAGCGGTGACCGTATTCGAACATTGATATAAAAAAAACGGGACCTTGTATAAAGACGAAATCTTCGGGACATCTTAATCAATATGATTTCTTATGATATCTGAAATCTTGTTGTCTTCCCATGATTCCTTCATAGAGAAATGTTAGTAGGAACGTCGCAAGGATGAAAAAAAAAGCTGCCCAAGCAAGACTCAAACTTCCAACCCTTGGCACTGAAGGTGAACGCTCTGCCACTGAGCTATGCATGTAACTCTCTTCTAAAAGCAATAATTCCCTTGGTTTTGTCTGCTCGAGGGTACTGTAGTCTGACGGAAGTTCTCTGGCAAGCCCTCAAACTTCCCTCAGGCTACAGTACTCTCGAGCAGACAAAACCAAGGGAATTATTTCTTAATTATATCTTTGTTTAACAGTAAATGCTATTGGGTGTCTGATCATATTTCTGTATTATAAATGAGATATTATTTAATTGATGAAGGGCAAATGATCGCCCAAGTCGTCAGACCCCTATAAAACTCAAACAAAAAACTCATAAACTACTCCTGTCCCCTCAGTTTTGGGGCTCAACCCCATATGGGTCAGATTTTCAGAAAATGTACAATTGGCAGCTCTACAAATTAAGGAAATTCTCCTAAATTAGGCTGAAAAATGAAGAATACTGGGTATATCTGAGTATATTTGGTATCACATTGATTTAAAGTATCAGTTCTGTTATGTCAAACTGCATTTTGAAGCACATTTTTGTCTTAAATATGGGTTATTTGAGAGCATTTATGAAGGCGAATTGTACATTTTCTGAAAATCTGACCCAAATACTATAGTGTAGTGATTCGCTCTCTTGACGCTTCCAATAAACAAAAGTCAACAAATAAACTACCTGCTACTTTGTGGTTTATTGTCCGATCAACGGCCCTCCTACCTTGACCCATTGCTAGGGTAGTTGCTTTCCTGTACAAGGCTCAACAGGTGTCATATAATGTAGAACATAAAGACAATATGAAAAGGACAAGCGCGTCCATACATATAAGAGACTTCACTCTTAGTAAGTTTATACAAGAATGGGTAGAACAATAAGAATGTTATAATAAGTTTATACAAGAATGGGAAGAACAATAAGAATGTTATAATAAGAATTGGGTAATATAAGGGAAAATATGAATTACATTACAAAAACCAGTGCATGGGACTTCTCTGGTGTAAAGTATTGAGCACACCAGCTCTTTATGAACTGGTTGCACCTGGGGGATTGTAAAGCCACTACAATAGGATATTATTTAATTACTAATTACTTTAATTATTTAATTAATTAATTATTAAACATAGCTACTGGATCCACAAGCTGCCACCGGTCTTCCAATGCTCAATCCCAAGGATCAAATAATAATGGTTTGAGAGATTTCCTGTTTAATTAGTGTTGAACGCACTTCTACCTACCTATGCACTTCTACCCAAAATGTGATGTGTTACAGTTAAATAAGTCGCAAGTTGCAAAAAAATAAATGTTGATATACCATCATAATTAACAAGAAATGTTGGTTGTGACCAAGGAAGCAATGGTTCCCCCGACTAATTCCACAGTTTCTACTAACCTCCAACCAACGATACTATATGTGATGTGTTTTAGGAAAATGAGTCATAAGTCGCAAAAAATAGATTTTGAGATATCATTATATTTGAAAAGATGAGATCAAGCCGATTCCAATGATAGTAAACAGTCTAATAATCTCGTAAGTATTTCTAGATTTTAAGTTTGATATTTTCGTTTTTGAAGAAAAGAAGAAAAAATATGAGGACTCTTATAACTAAAGGATATACTACATAGATTGTCCTGAAATTTGATACATCGCTTGATATAGGTACAAGTGATGAACCCTCCAAAGATCAGAACATTCCAATAATGTGATCTTGTGAAAAAAACCACTTTCAAAAATATCAATTTTGCCACTTTCCTGAAACACGTCACATATAGCTGCATATAGTATTGTTGTGTAGCTCTATACCCCAAACCACACGCGGGAAAAAGCGTAGTCAAGTATGACAATGCACGTTACTAACGTTGTGTAAATTAGAAGACGTCACAAGGACCGGTACAATCTTACGTTGTGGCCGGCATATCGGGTATTGACAAAAGGTCTACCCACCAATAGGACATGATGAAAATAAATTTCTAAGGGGAGGAAGGGCAGGTCTTTCTGAATTTCTATTTTGGTGTGGAATATTCTGTGAGGAAATAATGTTTTTCTATTACTTTGTGGCCGCATTAATTGGCTAATAGCTAAGTTGACGTTAGAACCGTCAATGTTCTGTCAATCGCGCTGAAAAGTTGTCAAATTCTTGTTCACTGTTCTTGTTTCCCTGATATCTTTCTTATTTAAATATCAGTGTTGATGAAACTGCATATCTGGGGGTAGAAAAGCATGTTCCTTCTGAATTCAATTCGGCAGGGGAAACCTTAAAAAAGCTGAGATCAACTCAATTCTTATGAAGGTAAACATCAGGATATTTGATAAGTATTTCTATTTTTTAGATTTGATATTTTTTTAAAAAAGATGTTTGCAATATTTCTGGTTGGACAGTTTCTACTTTTCTTGAAATTTGGTAGATGTTTTTATACAACTTGGATCTTTAGAAACTCCAAAAATGAGAACATTCCTACAAAGGGATCTTGTGAATAGAACACTGAAAAATATCAATTTTGCGACTTTTCATTTTCCTGTAACACATCACAAATAAAGAATTTTTGTAGTTCTAACCTGTGACAAAACTGCAGCAGTGGTGAATCCACACAATGAGAATGATTCCAAGATTGATCATGGCTCGGTCCATCAATGCTCACTAATGGACCATCTATTTGTCTCCAGTGACTTAAAACCGTCAACTTACTGATGCACCGCGCGCTTGCGCAAAATCATCTGGCATTATTGATGACATCATCTGTTTTGATTCAGATCACATGGGGTTGAAAAGATTTGATTGGCCACTTCTATCAAATTTGTATCTTCAATTTCCTGATTGATTTACCTAATTATTGTTCTCTGAGCATTTTTAGACGTATAGAAGAAGACGTAAATTATCTATACATAACATTTATTACAAATTATGAATTCATTCATTCAATGCCTCCTTGATAGCATGCATTGGCATTTATTTTTTGAGATGAACAAAACCTTAAAGAGAAGGTTGTCTTAGCTAATTATCATGATTAACATTCTCATTAACATTGTCCATTCTCATTAACAATTTTTAATGTGGCTACATCATTGAGAGAAATACACATTTTTCTTGTCTTGCACTTTTTTCTTTTTTAGCTACTACATACATTTCAAGGATTAAAAAAAATCCAATTGCTTTGATATTACTGATTGGAAATTAACTTAACAAAGTAACTATCAAAGTCCATATAATAATGCAAATAAACACTTCTTGCTAAAACAGATATATGTCCTCTCATCCCAAACTGAGCTAAGCAGGAGATGCATTTAGTAATTTTTGAAAAATCAATATAACACAGGAAGTGAGGGGACAAACACAAAAGCTTTTACACTCTTTACTGAGAAGCATCCATGATGTATTTATTGCTGTTTAAATAACAAAAATTTCATCCCTCTGCCCGATTTCTATCACTGACGTTTTTTATTTGCAATTTAAAATTGGTATGTGGAATTATGTAGCCAAACAAGACAAACTCATACCAAAGGAAAGGTGAACAACAACAGGAAAGGCAATACAATGACATATACAATAATGATTGTATATCTGTGCATAATATATGAAAAAACTGAAGTACATATGTCAAGACAGTATTTTTATGGGGGTATTTTGTTAAAGGATATATTATGTCCGGGGGTGTATGTCAAATGTCCAAATGGATGTTATCCTAGACCCTAGTGTGTGTGTGTGTGTGTGTGTGTGGTGGGGGTGGATGTGGTGGGATCAATCTGACACATCTAACCCCAGGTTTACTGAATCATTTTTACCCGAGAAATCCATTAGTATCACAGGAAAGATGATCCAAGGCAAATGTGGAATCGATCTTTCAAATACGGTTCAGTGTGTACTTTAACAATGGACTTAGTTCATACAATTATTCATTTTCCTATGCTCAAAGATCCCCTTGATTCCTCTTTTAAGATTTCGAGTCAAGCATATAATATACATTAGTGGTAAATGGTAAAAATAACTATATACTCAAATATTTATACCACAAGCATATGAATGGTGTGTGAGTCCTTACTTTGGCTTGAATTTATTCTTTTTCAAAATTTCCAAGTGAGTAGAAATTAATTCATGATATGGATAGGCCTATGTTGTAATCATATCATTGAATAAGAGGCATTAAGAGGTTTCTATGTCATAGTTGTGCCAGATCTCCTTTAGACTGAGTCCCCCATGTATGTAATTGAGACAATAGTTCATAAACCTGTCCAGCATGTCAGACATTATCCAAAAGATTGTTGCAGAAAATATGGTGATTATTTCTTGATATAACACCGGAAATAGGAAGCTTAGGTATAAGCAAGCTTGAGTTGAAGATTTGAAAATAATGTTTTTTAATTTTTAATCATACACTGAATATACCAGGGCTTTGGCCCAATAATTTTTCTTGATTAAATAAAGTTACAAATGAACAAACAATTCAAATCAATATCTCAGTCTAATTGCTTCCATTTCCGGCACTGTCCGCTACAAGCATTAAAATGGAATATGAGTAACACAGCCGTCCACTAAAACACTGTGTACTGAAGTTACAGGTATTGATCAAACTAAAAGCCTTTTCACCTGGTGGCGGACATAGAAACCAACCTTAATGGTAAATCATAAAGGATTTAAACCAATGAAACTCCGCTTTTGGTAATTTGATGTCTGATACACTCCCTCAAATTTTCTTCTGGGGCTTGGACAATGTTGTCCTTGGTTGTGTCTATACATTCAAATGTATTGTTTTAGATGAAATAACAAGCATTAATAAGAATGGAAATGTTGAGGTGCTTTGCAATAATAATGTGAAACATGTGCCCAATGGGTTCGGGAATTTGCACAAATTTCTTGCTCTGGGGGTCAGCATTTCCCAAAATGCCCAGGACATTGGATGTTTAGAAGGCAGGGAGTTACAATTGACAAGTGCATAACCATTTTTACCTCCAGGAAGAGAATACTGGTAAATGGTCTTGAATGGAAACATTGCTAAGTATTATGCTTAACATTATCCCCATCCTCATTAACAATTCTGAAGGTTGTTTCTAGAGAGACTCATTATATCTACTCTCAGACTCAAGACTTTGGAAAGACATGCACATTTCTAATGTTCTTTATTTGACTTTTTTTTATGTTTTTTTCTTTTTGCTGCTACAGAAATTTCATGAATAAACACGTCATCCAATTTATATCATATCACTTATTATAAATATCTATACCGTATTAAAATCATGATGGATCTTCAGAGGAAATAAAAACACAAATTAGTCCTTTCATCCCAAACTTAGCTAAGTAGGTCCTATAAAGTTTAAACTAATGTATTGAATAACTTCAAACATTCAATATCATACACAAAGAGGGAGGGGGTGAAATAGTTTAATCCATCTACTGGATTATTTTAAGCATTCATTCAAACTGGGTGACATGCCTCCTGGGGTGGGTATTTTGGACTGCCCAAGTAATCACTACCCTTTTTAATGTTTAATGAGGTGATAAAAACTGCCTTGAAAAACTTGGGCTTTAACAGAGATTAAATCCATTTTGGGACTGCTGACAAATGCACCGTCAAATGATTAATGACAGATATTGAGAGCTGCTGGTGCACTGAATGGTGTATACAGAGACCATATGTGATCCGTTTTAGGAAAATGAGTCATAAGTCGCAAAATATAGATTTTGAGATATTACAATATTTGAAAAGAGGGGATCAAGCGGATTCCAATGATAGTAAACACTAGGGTACCTAACGTGTATTTCTATATTTTTAAGTTTGATATTTTTATTTTTGAGGAAAAAAAGTTGGCAATGTTTCTGGCTGGGTAAACCAGTAAAGTAACTGAATATACTTCATACAACGGCCTTCAAAACGCGATGATATATTTAATACAATGTCCTGAAATTTGTTACACGGATTTATATGACTATCAGTGCTAGACCCTCTGAAAATCACTTTTGGACCTATTTCATTTTTGGACCTATCACTTTGCATTGAAAAATGTTTCCAAGTGTTTGACCTTTGATAATGCAGTTTTCAGTTTATGAGGGTTTCGGTTCCTGGCAATCAAAAGATTGGTAAAATTGATTTAGTCTAAAGTAAGCACAGACATTACAATACCGTGGTAAAACTTAACAGACTGTGTAATTACTTATTTGAAATAGTTGTAATTGAGGTGATCGTTGTGATTTTAAGAAGAAAGTCTTGTCCTCTTTGGCAATTCTTTGTCTTTAGTTGTTTCTACTTGATGGCATATTCTGTGGTGGTCTTCATCAGGGACAAATAGTGTCAAACTATGATGAACCAGCTTTACCAGCTTGAGGTGAAAAGACAGGAATTGCTAATATTAATAAACGTTTCTATTAGTTATTTTCTCAGGTTTAGAATTATGTAATTTATCCAAGTCAGTTATTACTCAGTGATATGATAGAAATTGCATCTATGGCAATTTCACTGCATTTCATATATCGACAGCTCCAAACAATGCATAAAATAAACATAAAATAAAGCTGGTGTAGAACAACAAGAATCTCTATCCGATGATGTCTTAACCCTTTAGTGGTGTGGCATGCATTAATGCATTACCGTCCATAGGGCGTGGCTTGCATTAATGCATTACTGTCCATAGGGCGTGGCTTGCATTGATGCATTATAAAGTATGGTTCGGGAAAAATGCTTTTTATTTCGAAAAATAAATAGTTCTTAATTACTTTTCTTTTAAAAAGTTATGTCTACATGATATCTCTTCCACTTTGTAAAATTAAAATCATTGCCATAGGAGTCAACTCAACCCATTCAAAGAATATAAGTGTGGGATTATTGCGGCACCAGACAACATTCAGTAATGGCGCCAACAGTGGGTGGCGCCGAAGCATTTTCCGTGCAAAAGATGAATAATCATACACAAATAAAATGCCTTCAAAAATTCACTTTATCACCCTCATACAATACGATATATTATTAAAAACTACCTTACATACCTTTCCTTCCTATCAAAATCAATTTATAAGGGATAATCTCCTTTTTCTGTACCTATATCATGATAATATCAGCTTCATAATGTCCGCCATTGGTGCATCAGTCATGTTGTTTTCCAAATGAATGTTTTACCTTATTTTTCATTGAAAATCTAATGATTCATGTAAAACCTTTCCACAATCCACAATCAGTAGCATCTACTCTCTTATGATAAGGAATTTCAGAGCATTTGGTTGCAAAATGAAGGAGTAACAGCGAAATGAAAAGTATATATGTTGTTAATGCACGGTAACTGTGTGGCATGCCTTGCCCTGTCTGTCTATGACGTCAGGATTGGCGACGTGGCATAGAGAATAATGCTACATTGTAATGCGCTCCCATAGTGATGCAAATTGCTGACGTTCGTTCTCAACAGATGACGCAATTTTCCCGCGGGACTTGAATGGGTTAATTCAGATGAGAAAAAAATCCAAGGTGCTTAAACTTTAATGAGAATCAAGACAATGCTGGATGCTGCATATGCAAGCATCTTAAGAAATAATATTCAATGCATCCATAGCAACATCCAAACACCAATAAACATGACAGCTGAGACAAGTAAGATCTTGTTCATCAATATGCCAGATCTTTTTGCCCATGTATATAAACTCTGTACATTGGGAAGGTGCTTAAGACAAGATTTAACCTGTACCAGTTCCATGTGTTTATTAGTGAGCATCTATGCACTGAACCATGACCAATCTTGGAATTGTTCTCATATTGTGGATCTGCCACTGCAGTACACATTTAATTGAAGGTTTGAACTATAAGAATACTTTCCTCTTTTAATTTTCAACTTTAGAAATATGCATTGTCAGCTAATTACGCAAACAATTCTAAATTCATTACTATTGGTCTTCAAAACTGAGGTTTAAAACAATTTATTTCAATAGCTATGATTTTGTGATCTATAGATTAACTAATTTTAAAAAGAATAGTTAGATTAATAGTAAAATTATGCAAGATTGTCTATGGTGCCAATGAAAGGTAAATATTTATTATGCTTTTCAGCATATCTAGCAGGGAAAATTGTTGATACAAATTTCTTCTTTTTAAAGGTAATGGAGGGGAGTGGTATATATCAGGACATGGTAGCAATGGTACAGACTGTGGCTACAACATAAGTGAACCCTGCTCCAACTTGGCCCATCTCCATGCTAGAGTCTCCTGGTATGATACAGTTTACGTTATTGCTTCTGATGATGTCATAGAGCACTGCATGCATGAACCCTTCTACCGCAGGTAGGCTTACAGTTGGGTTATTATAATTTCATTCATTGAAAGAATTGTCAAATTTCCACTTTAAAAGAAATAAGGTCAATTCTTTTTCCGTTTAATTTATCTGAGACATCTCTGGGTCATAGTCAATGGTACATAGATAGAACCTAATATTTACCTACTATTATTGTGCTGTTACCTACTATTATTGTGCTGTTACCTACTATTATTGTGCTGTTTTCTACCGGCACTTGTCCACGATCTTGCACCGCAAAGGGCCCTTTTCCATTAAATTCTGTGAGAATCGCATGAGAATTGGTTAAGTGGACCGGAGCTTTTAGTCATCATTTAAGTCATCATTTTATACTCACAGGGGTAGCTTGTATCTGCTTAATTTTGATTCTATGATTTCTATTTTCCCGGATAATTTCCTGATAGATATCTAGACTTTAGTGGAGAATGAACTGTCTATGTTAATCCAAGATGCATTCCATTCCCCTCACTTTCAGAGGTGAAATATAATGGGTTACTTTACTTCTGGCACTTTTCCTTCATATCATTGTGCAGCGCAACAGGCTTCAGACCTACTTCTTTCTATGCTGGATTGCAAGATGCACAAATGCACAAAATTACGGAATAGATTATTTTCCATCAAATACCTTCTTCCTGGTGAATGTGTAATAAGTTAATTTCCCTGCAAAATCATTATTTAAATAAATGTTTTTCTTATCAAAATCAAAGGGGTGCTGTGAAGAGCTGTGAGGTTCACTGAGACCATTCCACTTTCTATAATTCATTCTAATTTAATTTAACATTACACTGTATAACATTTACTGTAAATGTGACTTGGAAATAAAAGTCTGTTTTTATAATTATTATAATAAACATGCTGTTCATGATATGAGCCACAATGCTGTAGCATTCAATATTAACCTCTAGAAACGTATAACAATATAATGATTCTTTAATTTAACTTTGTTTCCACAGGTTGGTTCTGATTGGTATAGGTGGCACCCCAGTAGTCAGATGTCAATCCATGACAAACAAGACAGGGATCATCATGTCCTTCCAGGGTTCTGACCAAGATAACCCTTTCACTTTTCCTATCACCATCACCAATTTTATTTTTGAAGAAGGCCTCATAGTTGGTCGCTGTGCTCCTATGCATTTTTATAACACTACGTTCATTAGGGCCTCACTGAATTTGGGTTCTTTAAACCCTATTTATGACAATGATGAAGCATATCAAGCTTCTTTGTCAATTCCTCTATATAGTCAATGGGAGACTTTGTATTGTGAAGGGACTCACTGGTTTCCCAAACCTGAGTATACACCTTTGTCCTATCCTGAAGTCCTATCTGCAAAATATACCATTGTTATTGTTTCAAATGATGTCTCTATACAAATAATGAATTCTAATTTCACTAATAGACGCCTCATGGTTTGGTCAAAGGGCAGGCTTTTTTTCAATATGACAAATTCTGAATTCAGTGGACGTGGTCGTAGGCAGAATGCTGGTGGAGGAGCATCTTTTTCTTCCAACTATCGTGATACCTTTATCTATATAGATAATTGTGTATTTGATTCTTTAAGACCAGACTATATCTCTGTTGCCCGGCTGCTTGAAACTAAGGAGTTCATGTGGGGAAAACCTTTAGTTTTTTGCTTTTCATTATTTGATCCCTTGGAATATGAAGGTACTGAACCATTAGGTGAGATTGTTGTGACCAACTGTCTTTTTGAAAACAATCTTGGTGCAATTGAGTTCAGTGGAACCACAAATTACCTAATAATTACAAATTGTACCTTCATCGGCAATGCTGTGGCGGTTGGTAAAGGAGGTGCCATCAAAGCTGATGAACAGATTATTTATTGGACTTTTGTCATGATTTCTGATTGCACTTTCATCAATAATTCTGCAGGAATTTCTACTGCATTTCAGCAACATGGAAAACAAGTACTAGTCTCAAGTAGAGGTATCTCAACAATTTCCTCTTTGGAATACAATGATGGTGTATTCATTATTCATAGTTCAACAGGTGGTTTGGTAAAGCAACGTGAAATAGTAGGTGATGGGGGAGCCCTTCATTTCAAAACCATTGGAATTAACATTACAACGAGTACTTTTATTGGTAATACTGTAAGCAGTTGGGGATCTGCCATAAATGGCAAGCTTTCTACAATTTACCTCACAGATTTGTACATAGAAGGTGATGATGGTGGCACAGAAGTTGTCACAATTATGGATGCTGATGTCTACATAACTAATGTCACTGTTGAATCACACAGTAGCAGTGGTATATTCTTTTCCTATGGAGCAGGCAAAAAAAAATTAAAAGTCTCAAGCCTCCTGCTGAAATGTCCTCAAGGTTGGTATTTTTTATGGTGTCAGGACAGCAACCCGCCGGACATTTACCCGCCGGACATATCCCCCCCGACTTTTTCCCCCTGGACAATTACCATCCTGGACATTTCCCCACTAGGACATTTACCATCCTGGACATTTACCATCCTAGGACATTCACCCGCCTTACCTGAAGTTTTAAGTGTATTTTGGTACATGGATTATGTGGAATATATTTCTTTTTTATTAAGGGATGTGGAGAGGAATGGGGTAGGGATTGGATGGCTATTCATTTCAAGGATTTTATACAGTATCATGTTAAGTTAGTTAAGGGTGGATATAAGCTATTTATGTTGCATCTATTTAGACGTTTAAATAGTAGTAATGTTCCTTAGTCTAGGGGATAATTCTTTCGATGTATTTGCTGCTGCTGTATTTGCTCATAGTATCTTGTCCATGGTATGAAGTAAAGTCCAAAACACATCTTTCCTGACTGTCCCCTGGATGGCAAGTGTTTCTTTTATTCAAGCTCTACGTAGTAGGTACATGCGTGCTACCTAATATACAATGATAACTATGTAGCTATGCCCCGAGGGTCTGTCTTCTGTAAGGCAGGGTTAAATAATTAATAATGCCTCCAAAGTAAATATATCGTTATTGGTATGTAAAAAGTGGATAAATATCCTACACATTCAGATAAGGTGGGTAAATGTCCTAGGATGGTAAATGTCCGGGCTGGTTAATGTCCTAGCGGGGAAATGTCCAGGATGGTAATTGTCCAGGGGGTAAAAGTCAGGGGGATATGTCCGGCGGGTACATGTCCGGCGGGTATCTGTCCTAGAACCATTTTTTATAGATGTTTTGCCATAAATAGAATGTTTTACTACCCATATACATATATACCATATAATATATTTGATTATAATCAACATCCTTGACTATAAGTATTAGAAAGTAGAAAATACTAACTAAAAGTTTATTGTAAACTGAAATAGACTTTGTTGAGATGTGCTGAAACAATTCTTTGCCTCATTTAATACAGATACCTGATAAAGATTATCAAGACTCATAAAATCTTATATGTAATAATTTGAACTTCTAAATTATTTGTCAAACTAGTTGCCTAGTTATACTAGTGATACCTCAAAGATCATTTATATTCATAAAGTCATGCATGTATTTTGTTCAAAATCATTTTTGAGAGGGCCTTTTCTTTTTTACAATTTACAATTCAAAATCCTATTCAAAATCTTTTTGATGAATGAAAGATGATGTGACTGCAACTACAATATTTGAAAAAATGATTTGTAGCAAAACCTTACTTCTTCAGGAGAACTCTCACCAAAATGTTGTATGATGACTGTGTAGAGGAAAAAATAGTAGGACACCCTCACCTTATAGGCCCCCCAAAAAGTGGATTATTCCTTTTGTAAGAAAGCTTATAGCTTCAAAGCAGGACAGTTTTGGGTGTGCATTCATACGCCCTGATATTAAAGTATAATATTCAATTCAATTCAATATATTCTTTATTTGTACATAAATATGTTGTACAAATAGGAGCCATGTTTCAGAAAAGAAATCCTGGTCTTCCAGCATGGTCCTTGACTACTGGGGTGGATAATTTTTAGATAATGTCTGTAAAGGCCAGAAAGTTATTTGTTGCTACACAGAATGTCTACACTAAATATCTATGTTGTTACATAAAATGTCTACACAGAATATATAAACTACTTGGACATAGTAAATAAGCATTGTTGAGTAAACATGAAATAAAAAGAAACAGTCATGGCAATGTAACTGAACATGAATATAGGTTATATATATAGATATAATAAAGGTATGTCATAGATTTGTTGCTCCCCGGCAGGGCAAAACTGGCATATGTCACCATCAATGACATAATAAACGATCATAACAGTGACATACAGTCATACAAAACACAAGCATAATTATGACATCATGAAGCAAAAGATATACCCTCAAACGTAAAACACAAATACATAAATCATGAAGTATGAAATAACAAAACACATAGAGTTGCACGATCGCAGTCGTTATTACAAAACTATTGTTCTTAATTTATTACAAAGTTGATTAAACAAAACTTAATTGTATGTAAATTCTCAGTGATGTAGTTTAGGAAAGTTTTCCGGTCCTCAATTTGGTGAGCCCCAACTCCCAGTTCATTCCAGTATTTGACTGATTTATAGGTAAAAGAGTTTAATATTTTAGTAAATTTTGGTTGTATTAGTTTTAAATTTTGTCGGCCTTTTATATGGCTTCTTTTGTCTAGATTCTCTTTATTTGATGCTAGAAAATGGCTGAGGTTTAAAATATGTTTTTGCCTTCTTTTGTTTAAATGGAGGAGGTTCATATCAAGATGTTCTTGGTCTACATTAGTTGAAAATAATACGTAAAGCTGAGTTCTGTAATGTTTGGAGCTTACATAATTGACTCTTTGGACCGGAATCATACAAATAATCAGCAAAATCAAAGTGAGGTAGAATTGTCATTTTATAAATATCATGTCTGCTCTTCTGTGTGAGGCAGTGTCTTGCCCCAAATAGTAATCTCAGTTTGTTTTGCACCTTAATTCGAATGGTATTGATATGCTCTCTGAATGATAGGTTTCTATCTAATGTTAGGCCTAAATATTTGTATTCTGTGACGCTTTCCAGAGTAGTATTTCCCAGAGTCAAAGGTTCCATTTTCTCATCGTCTGTTAATTTATTCGAAATTGCGAAGTGCATAATATTGCTTTTTGAGGTGTTGATGATAACTAAATTATTCTGTTTTCTCAAGGACACAATGTCACTGAAGTCATACAAGGAAACCCTCGACGTAAAAGCCAGAAAAAAGTCAATTATTCCTGTGGTAGTTGCAAGAATGGTTACAGCTTCAAGGCAGGCAGGTTCTCAGTGTACACTGAGAATAACACACGTTTTACAAAAACAGAGGATATTGCATGTGTAGCATGTCCTTTTGGTGCAATCTGTGGTAGGGATCACCTACAAGTGAAACCAAACAGATATGCAGAGAGACACAAGGACAGGCTATATATTCAGCGATGTCCTATAAACTACTGCTGTTCAAAACCAGTGGGACAGAGCTGTAACTGGGATAACATCTGTGAAGGCAAGAGAACTGGTAGATTATGTGGACGATGTGAGGAAGGATACACAGAAGCACTGTTTTCTACATCTTGCATTCCCAATGATGACTGTCACAATTTATGGTTCATTCCCCTATTTTGCCTGGGTACTATGGCCTATGCAATCTTTCTCTTATTCCAGAGTGACATTGTAGCTAGCATCACCAACACTCTGCCTTATATTTTACATGCTATTTCTAGAGTAAAACATGCTATTTCCAAACCATGCTCCAGGGACAATAAACAGGAGAATGTTTTACTTGAGGCTCAGCCAAAGCCCCAACATGGAGGTGGCTTTGTTATTCTGTTCTTCTACTATTTCCAAGATGCTTCTATGATAGCTTTTGAAATGGCTAAACCTGTCAGGATCCACTCTGCTATTGCTAGAATTCAATCCTCCTTTGACAGCCTCTTAAAATTTAGATTAGATATTTTCCATATGTTTGCAAGTGATATGTGTATCTTTCCTGGTCTTTTGCCAGCTACAAAAGCATTACTAAAAACAGCCATTGTCCCTTTGTTGATTTGTATATTGATTTTGATATACATTATTGGTTATTCATTGGCTAAAAGGAAGCTTATAAATTTGGGAACCATTATCAAGCAAAGGACATTGACGGCAATTGTTTTGGCCTTGATGTTTTCTTACCAAAAACTTGCATCCACCTGTTTTTCCTTATTATACTGTGTGCCTTTGTATCATGATTTAGTCTTGAGCATAGATGGCAATGTTACTTGTTTTACAACCTGGCAGATCATAATAATGATTTTTACTATAGTTTACATTCTACCTTTCTTCCTGATCCTTCTCCTCACTCCAGAACTTATTCGAAGACAAACCATCAATCTAAGAGAATTCCTTCATAGTTTCACTTGTCCCTTTCTCTTTGTCACATCCTGGGTCCTCAGGGTATGTTTCTGCAACCAGCAAAAGGGATCAAAATCTCCAAAATCTCCAAAAAATGAACCTGGGGAAGAAGTAGTTGCAGTGCTGCAAGGTCCCTATCGCCTGCTGAGACCTTTGGGGAGTGGGTTCTCCTTTTGTTGGGCAGGCGTTCTTATAGCCTTGCGTCTAGCACTGGTGATGACAAAGACATTTGCACCAGATCCTCTCTGTTCTCTGTTTCTCATGACTTTCATCACCCTCACCTCTCTCATGATCCATATCTATATTCTCCCTTACAAAGATGCTAAAGCTAATTTCGCTGGAACTTTTTCAAACTTTGCTTTGCTGGTTATCGCTATTATAAACCTGTTGAAAGCTGCTTTTACCACAGCTGAATATGTTCCTACTGGTCCTACTCGTTCCTTTATTCAATTGTTAGGTGGTGTGGAGGAGCTATTTACAATATGGCTGCCATTTGCAGGAGTTACTGTACTCTTTGCCTGCTTGGTACTGGCCTTCACCAGGGTGACATGTTCATTCTTAGCTGTGTGTTGCAAGAGAATGAAAGGGAGTAAAGTTGTTCCACTCAAACTGAAATGATTTTAGTTCATTACCTGTAGTGGGGTGTTTTCTTCACCATTTATTCCCCCTAAGTAGAGCATTTTGACAAAGCTGGGATCTGAATCCTTTTGGCCTTTAAGTGTTACCTGATGAAAATGCTATTTAACAAAATTGTGAAATTGTGTCATTTAGGTCATATGTGATCATGAAAAGCTGAATGCAACGCCAAACGGGACTTAAGTAACTATGAAAATGATAGCTCCATAAAATGTTCAGTTAATTATTGTTGCAGTCTTGAGTCCGAGAGTAGATATAATGAGTCTCTCTAGACGCAACCTTCAGAAAGCCCTTTTATACGCAATAAATTCGCAATTTCACAGCTGCTTATCACTATAATTATCATTATATCATTACATTTTTTTTGAATGGTAAATTAATGAAAGTGCCTCAAGCACACTCTGAGATGGTCAAAAAATCACTTCATTACTAGATTCTCCCCCCCAATGACAGGCACAAGAGGGCGACTATGGGAAATTGTTTTTATTTCTCCGCTGCTTGAATGGTGTTGTACAGAGGAGACAAAAACAATATGGGTAATTAAGATAATAGGTAATTAGGTTGGATTAATTAAATGATGTAATTATTGATTAATTTGATTTAATATACGGCCAGAGCCATTAAAAGGAAGGGTAGTGGTGGGAGGGATATTTTTATAGTAGTGTAGGGGAGCGAGCCTGGGGGGTGCGAGGTGATATGTATATATATAGAGTGGCTGGTGTGAGTCTTTATGTATGGCTGTAAGTCAGGCATTATTAGAGTCCTTGTGTATACCGGGAGACAGTTCATTTTTGGTCCTCTGCGTTGGGCTATGTCAGGCAAGGGCTCTATGATGAAGTTGCTGATTGAATTGATACACTATTCTTTGCCAGGGCACTTGTCCACGTGCTGAAATCCACTTTATAGTGGCTGGCTGGCCTGCATGGCCTTCACTAGCTTTTTGTTGGTGCGAGACTGGTCAGTGGCCATGTAGACCCTGAATGCATCGGAGGCCCACCCTCCTAGTCGTTTGACCTCTGTCTCGCTCGCTCCTTGAGCGAAGGCCGTCGTCACCGCTGACTTCCTCAGGCTGTGAAGCGATAGGGCGCTTACATCCACACAGTTGGCTTTCAGGTGTTGCTTCCAGCGCCTGGCGATGTAGGATGCGGGCACTGGTCTCTGTGAAGACTTGAACGTGAGGAATGGTTGGTCAGCGTGCTTGGTCGGCTCCATAGATATCATTTTAGTCGCCATGGCAACCACGCATATGCTCCCATACTCTGCCTTGTTTAGAGTTATGGTCCTCGTTTGGTATGCAGTTTGCATGGTTTTTCCCCCTTTTATTTTAACAGTGATATTGTCCTCGTTTATTATGATGTCACCTCTCGTGAGGTGCCGTTGGGGGTTGAACTTCTTAATGGACTGGGGGGCGACCTCGGATTGTCTGAGTGCCCCATAGTACATCATGAGCACTGCTGTGCCTAGCACTATGGAGTCATAGTCGTTCCCCAGTTTGTTGATCATGTTTCTAAGAGTGCCCAGCTGGATGGGGCTCTTGGCTTTTGGAGTGTAGCCCTTGTTTCGCATGAGGCCTTCTAATGTCCACGTCACCCTGTAATGTTGGAAGCTAGTGATGTTGCGGTCGCACTTCTTGAGGAATGTCTTTATGTGCGACAGCTGGTTCTTTACTGATTTTGGGGCGTACATCTTGTTTGCTAGGTGCTGTATGTATGCACACACGTGTCCGACGCTTGGGGAATGGTATTGAAAGCCCATTTGTCGGGCAAACACGATATATGCCTTTGCTGCCGATCTTCTATTGTTGGATGTTCCATCCGCCCAGGCTCTTTCTTGGGTCATTGCCGCTTGACTCGCCAGCCCTGCCATCGGGGTCCCTGAAAGAGAGAATGGACTTTTCAAGGGCGTATGTACATGTATCGATAAGTCTAAGGGAGTAGTAATCTAGCCAGTATTGACATTGTTTGAGTTGGCTTGATCCTAGGTGTGCCCTACTTAGAGCATCTGCTATGTTGTTGATGGAACCTGCAATGTGGTCGTATGACAGTTTGATGTCGAACTTGGCCTGCATCATCCAGGCCATGCGGGCGGCTGCCAGCATTGCTCTGTTCTTGCCTTTTCCATTGTTGAATACGTGCACACTCGACATGTTGTCACATAAGATTTTTATGTGTGAGCCTCTGTCCCTTTCGCTGACTAGTGTGTGCAAGGCAACGGCCACATTGACTGCCTCTACCTCCGAGATATTGTCGGCCTGGTTGTCTGTGTCGCAGATTTGGTGTTTGTATGCATACTGTCCGTCAGTGCCTCCCACTCCTGACAGGCATGCGTCTACAAGAATGACTTTAGTTGGGTTTGCCTCTGGTATTATTGACACCCCATTCCAGTCAGAGCAGAAGTCCATAAACCATCTCAGGTCTTCCTTCATGTCCGAGTTAACGTTGGTGTGTACACCCTCAAAGCCTCTGAGGGCCTCTAGCAGGCGAGAGATGAATAGCCTGGCTGGGGGGACACACTTGCTGACGTGTATCAGTGTGCCTATTAGTGATTGAAGTTCCCTCTTACTGATTAACCTTCTCTTCGTGTATTTCTCAGACATGGTTACTGCTTGTTTCACTTTCTCCTCGGGCATAGATAGAGTCATGTTGGCGGCATTGATGTCGATACCAAGCCACCTTACCTGCTGAGATGGGGGCTGGAGTTTCTCAGTGGCCTCTACCAGTCCCAGTCTCTTTAGAGTTGTCCTGGCGCACTCATATGCCCTCCACGACTCGCCGATGTTGTTGGAGATCAGCGCTAGGTCGTCGAGGTACATGAATGCTGTGTGTCCCGCCCTCTTGAGAATCCTTACTATGGCGTTAGCTACCCTTTGCATGTGGGCGCTCGAGCCCCTGCTGCCGAATGGCATGGTGATATCACAGTACCACTCACCCTGCCACTCCAGGCACAGCAGGGGCCAGTCCATGGGGTCGCTGAAAAAGTTTTTATAGGCTCTTGAGATATCGATGACTGCCATGTAAGCTCCTGTACCTACGCTGCTGAGGTGCGAGACTAGATTCTCCACTGTGGGGAGAGAGTGTTCTCTCTGTTCTCCCCACACCGAGTTCTTTATGATGTATTTGTTTACAGAGTTGTCATCGGGGAAGGTCAGGTCAATAATCACACGCCGGGCATCTGAGTCCTTCTTAGCCCTGGACATCATGGGGGATGTGTGCGACCATTCCACGAAGGGAGGCTGCTCGAACGGGCCTAGTATGCCCCCAAGGTCGAGCTCCTTCCTTATAAAATCGTCGATCTTGTCCTTAAACTTGTTTGCACTGGGGTGGTTCCTAGTTCCCTTATTGTGTGACACTGGGCCTAGATATCCCATTGGGAACCCGTATTTGACAAAGCTGAGTATTTCCATATCCTCGTGGGATCGCGTTAGGAGGCTTTCCCATGCTGTGATGTTAAGTTTAGATGGAATAATAGCACAGGCTCCTATTGCATTTGGCACACCATGATCACATACCCGTTTATATATATGGGCCAACTGGTGCCACTCTTTACTATCACACGGAGAGGGCCAGTTCTCCCTCCTGTGGCTGGCTAGGTAATGGGGGTCAGTGTTGACGGACGACGGGGCCTTCTTCCCCGCGCACAGGTCTATAATGCTGTCAAAATAGATATCATAGGATTCACACTGCAGGTACTTTTTCTCTAGTATGTCATGGTCACTTCCCCATCTTGGTGTGAACTCAGGGGCTTCTGGGTTGAGCTTGTTGTGACGAGTGTTAATGGAACATACCTCGGAAGTGTGTTGTTGTTCGCCATGATGGATCTCGTCCACGCTCTTGCGGGAGGCGTGATGTTGGGCGAGACCCGCCTCCGCGGCCCCTGGGCCGGCCCCTGGACGTGGATCTAGGTCATGGTTGTTTACATCCAGTGGGCGTGGCAGGTGCGGAGTGCATGTCACGCCCGTTACTCGTTTTTTGAACCAGATGTCGACTTGGCATCGTATCCGCTTGATGCCTTATGTTTGTTTACTCCATTTTGTGGGCCACTATAATTCCTGGGAGTATATGAGCCATCCATTTGACTTTGCTGGTGCTTGAGGCGCTTTTGACATTCCTTGATGGAGTGCCTATTGCGCCTTCCTATAGAATCACAATACGTAAAAGCATGTATGACTGACACGGGCCCCTCCTTGTGGTCAGCGGGGTGACTGCATCCATCTCTTGAATTGAATTCCCTACATAGAGTCTCCAATGACTTTTCACCTTTGTTGTTACTAGATCCTTTGTTGCTGCGATCGCTTGACTGGGGAGCACTGTATCCCTGGCCCCCTCCAGTCAAGCAGATCCTTACACGCTCATCTTGAATTGTGGCTCTATCACTCCATGTGACTTTCCCACTCTCAATCATGTCCCAGATGTACTGGGACCATCTGCGTACGGCACTCCAAGGCCTCTCTAGACTATCCTTAGTCACCTGTCTGAGGTGATACATTAGATGGCTGTAATCGTCGGAGATATATCCCTCCGGGTCGTCCATAAGAGCAAGGTACCCATCAAGGTACTCATTATAAGACAGAGATGATCTCGCGTCTAATTTTTGCTTTATGGTTTGGGCACCTTCTCTATATACATACATGTATGGCTTCGCCATGATTTTAGAGCTATGGATATCCGAGATAATATCAACCCTACCGTGGAGCTTGTGTGCAAATCTCTCCCTGTCCAGCTCTCTCTCGATGTAATCGTCGGCTTGTACCTGCCGACGTATGACTCTAGGCGCTGACTGTGCGCGCCTCTGTGACTCAGTGACCCAACTGTTGGTGCGCGTGTGCTGCAGCTTCAGTGGCGGCTCGCGCTCGCCGCTCTGGTCACCGGGAGTACTCTCTTTGTCTGGGGATTGCTCGCGTCCCCTCTTGGAGCTATGGCGGGACCTCGTGGTAGACCTTGACCGCCTCGATGTCTGAGAGCCACGCTCGGATCTGGCCCCGTCTGATGATTCTAGATCGATGCCTTTGCTTTCTAGAACTCTGGTGAACAGTTCTGAAAGTCCTGCAATTTGTTGTTTCACTTCTGCTACTTCTCCAGATACTCCCTCGAGGCCTTCCTGTAAAGATTTACACGAGGGCTTGAAGGGCTTGAACTGCACCTCTTCCTCCACGCTCCCTTGGCCGTTTTGTTGGTCCTGGACCTTCCTTGCTCTGGTATTTCTAGGCATGTTGGTAGTTTCCCAGGCTATCTTGGTCCAATAATACTGACTATGGTTGGCGGTGTGATGTCCTGTCCAACTACTTCTTATTAGAGGAGAAGCATTAGCGATATTGCCAAGAATTTAGAAGATGGAACGTTGAAGAGGAGAGGAGGGGGTCTTGACCGCTGGAGGTCCGGAGAAGAGTGAGGTCGAGGGGTAGTGACCGGAAGGGGAGGATAAGTGGGGATGCTGGTAGGTGGCAGCACTGACCGCCTCTCGGCCTGCCCCTGGAGGGAGAAGCAATGCCCAGTCATTGCTTGAGGCAACTGACTAACACATTATAAATTGCCTGTATTATGGAATGAGCTACCAAAAAAGGGGAAGACTTGTCCTTCTTCGAAGGAAGTTTTTAAAACGTTTATTACAAAAAGCACGGATTACAAATCCGTGCAAAAAGTATATATTAAAATGCAAGTAATAAATGTTTCTCAGGAGTGATACATTCATATATATTTTGTATGACAAATTTGTCAAAAGAAACCTTAGGACGGTGCGTAAATCTGTCTGTAAGTAAGTAGAAATAATTAAGTATTGCTGATATATCAATAATGATGCAAAAGAAATGAAGATTGTAATTGTATCAATGTTGACTTTATATGGTAATGCCATATATTCTTCTATCTCTAATAAGAGAATGTTGTTCTATTTCTATTTTAAGTAAAAAGTATGTAATGTAAAAGGTAATATTTCCTTACTCACTTGTATGAGTTGGGAGCAGAAACAAAAGAAAATGAATCATTAACAAGGTATTTAACATTTCTCTCCAAAGAATATAGGGAGACTAGGAAAACCTGTGCAAGCACAGATAGTTTTTGAATAGATTATTTGTCTTTCTTTATCCCTTTTTCCGGAAGCTGCATTTTATCTCTGTAAATGTAAGATCGGTTATTACATACATACACATACATACGATGTATAACGAGTCTTTTTTCCCACGAACATAATTATCTAATTACAGAAAATAAAGACGCGAACATGGGCCTATTTGTTTCCATAAAATTCCGCCAGAGGTAAATATGATATGTAAATATCTCCCGGAGAGTGATATGACTTTCCAATGCTGTAGCTTATAGCTTTCTATAACCCCCCGCCAAGATGTATAATAAAACTCCTTTTACACATTTTCATTCTCATTTTCTTTTCTTTTCATATATGACCTTTTTAGGTATACACGAAAATTCAATAAATCTTCTACATAGTGACCATCAAAGAAAAAAATATCTTCAGAGTTCCACAAAAGAGGAGCTTTATACAAGATCTCTTGATACCCTTTGTATGAGGTATCAGAATTTTCAATTTTCTTTCTTATTATTGCCCTTATTAGATCGTAAATATGGTCTATTTCATTTCAAGGTTACCTGGTATTAGAGATTGTTTGAAAGCCATATCTACGTCGCCAGTGCTATCCTACCATTTTCCTAACAGTTCACTCAGGATTCCAAAGTTTAAGAAGATGATAGAGATTCAGATTGAAAAAAAAGTTTGGTTTTGGCAAGTCACCAAAATAACAGGCCCAAGTCCTTTAATAGTCTCTTCTGGTTACTTATGCATGGTTATGGAATGAATAAAACCCCAAAATAGAAAATATCAATTTCTTTAACAATAATTAGCTGCAGCGTTTAGTCTCATAGTCCAGTTTCAATCGTCAGCCTGACTGACTGATTTTTTAAAAAGATTTTATAGATTTTATTTCAGCTGGGTTGATCGTTTCCCAGTACCACCGGGTTCCAACATGCCCAGCATAAGTACAGTACCATATATAGATATAGTGAGTTTGTGGAAAAACAGAGAATAAACAAGAATGACACGATAGTATACAGAAAAATATCTTTCCCAATGGTTTCCATTTGCATATTGGTCCATTGGTGTGCATTGTTTTGTCATCAGTGACAGTTCTGTTAGGATTGGTTCTGGTCACATCCGTGCCCATCAGCCCTTCAGGAACCCAATAAAAGTCAAAGAAAACTTCTTTGGACAGGTTTTTTAATATATCCAATCCCATACTATTATAACTAACCGTTCCTTCGGATGAAGGAGGAAACTGTAGCTAAACAACCACCTGCATCATTGAAACAACATAATATATGTGGTGTGTTCCAGGACAATGAGTCACAACTCGCAAAACTGATATTTTTCAAAGTGTTTTAATCACAAGATTTCTTATTGGAATGTTCTGATCTTTAACAGGTTTAGCACTCATAGTCATATCAATCCATGTAACAAATTTCGGGAATTTGGATTAAATATATCCTTGCGTTTTGAAGGCCTTGGTATGGAATATATTTAGTTACTTTACTGGTAATGACCCTTCCAGAAACATTAAAAAATACTTTCCTAATGAGTCCATGAGGTTTGCTATGCAAAATGTCTTCTGACAAACCAGAACCCAGAATCCCTGTATAAGTATGCATTAAACCCCATACACAACAACTGCTTATTTAATATTAGGGCGTTTGGATAGCCGCCATGTTGAATCTTGATTCGCATGGAATTATGGGAGTAATGGTATGGTATAAAATCTAACACGAAATGTTGGTGTAGACCAAGGAAAGAATGGTTTCCTCCGATATAGAGCCCCCCTCCCGGGACCCCCCCCCCCCCTCCCACACACACATTCCCTGACTTGGCGCGGGAAAAAGCGTTGTCAAGGACTCAAAAGTACAATGCGCGTTACTAACGCTGTATAAATTAGAAGTTGTTACGACGTACGTTATTGCGTCGCCGCCGGCATCGGGGTCTGAAAATTATTGTTTATTGATAGCAATACGGATTCCCTCATATCTTCCTTATTTAAATACACACGATGATATAACTACATATATGGGAGTAGAAAAGCATGCTCTTTTAGAATTTAAACATATTGGCAATGGATTTTGAGTAGAAATAGCGTTTTTTATTACTTTGCGAGAGCGTAAAATATCCGCGATCTGCCTGCCATGACGCAATAATGTCTTTTTCTGTAGGCTTGCAGGCTTGTCCTGTAAGTTGTGAGCATTGTAACAAACGAAGACACCCGGGTACGGTATATAATGCGTTTTTTTCTTATATTTCTCATAATTTAACTGTATTGGCTTTAAATGAAATATAAAAAAAACAACAAAAAACAACAAAACACCAGAACTATGCCCGGGAACCACCACCAGATGTATGTACGCTTGATGATGTGTGCCTATGACGTCCCGTCATCCATTTTCTTATTCTTTTGCCCCTTTTCTTTATGGATTATATTAGAAGACTGCTAAATCGACCTAACATTGAATTGGAAAGTAATCGCATAAACCAATTATCTAAGCAGTTATATGATGTACTGCACGCCAATATCAAATAGTAGACTAGGCCTATTATATGATTTTAGAATCGATCTGATGAGATTCTTGGAGGGTTTTTTTCTTTATAGATTCCCTCTAAACCACTTCCGTCCCCAGAAAACCGTCCCTATAGATCAGTATCAAGCCTATAGTTCAGTCTCAAGACTCCCTATAGAGCAGTAACAGTCCCTATTAGGCAATTAGAGCCTGAGTTTATTGTCCGAGCGGCCCTCTATGCGTTACGGGAACCAATCCGCGGCCGGAGGCCAAGGATTGGTTCCCGTAACGCATAGAGGGACGCGAGGACAATAAACGAAGGCTCTAATGGCTTTAGTACCCGTTGGTTGGGCTGTTATTATCAACTACTTCCATTACTATCACTTCTCCTGAACCTCCAACATTGTCAGAAAGCATTTACTTACAGTTTAGTTAAGTTGCATTCTTCTCTAACCTTAGCACTGACGCTAGTGTGGAGGGGGACCGTCCAGTCCCTATAACTAGGGGTGGGTTATGGTTATACACAGGCAGAAGCAGGGGTTCTCTTTGTTGCATAAATACAGCATACTTGCCTCTTACAACAAATTACCCTTCAATTATGACTAAAATAAATAGTACAAAATCAAAACTCATAACCCCATCCCACCTGCACCCCATATCCAATGATTACAACTTCACATCTCCCCTACCCACACATAATGAATGGACCTCCCTCACTGCCAACTGCGCTCCACTCCCTGCGGTAGTGACATCATTCTCCATATATGGTATGGCAAGCATTGATCGACCTATATATGCCATATATGGCAACCGCTGACCTATATATGGACATATGACTTGTAAACAAAGCCAAGCGTGGCACACGGTGTGGGTAGACTTCATAGTGGGGGGCATGCAAAGTTAAGCACACTACAAGTCACGAAATTTGCAGACAGTGCCTTAAATCGAATTCAAATATCTTTGCCCCATTCACATTTGCTATTAGTTCCATATTGGCAAGACAGCAAGCCCACAACAGGCTTGTATGACCAGCAACACACCCGTTGTCTGAATCCGGAAGTTGCTCAGCGATAGAGGGCTAGTGGGAAGTGGGGGGTAGAAGCATAGAGTGTCCACTACCGGTCAAACAGGCCTCTCTGGGCATTTATAACCGGCCAGCAAAGACCAACCAACGGGTACTAAAGATCAGTATCAAGACTTCCGTCTCCATAGATACAGACTTCCGTCTCCATAGATCAAGACTTCCGTCTCCATAGATCAAGACTTCCCCATAGATCAATACTTCCGTCTCCATAGATCAATACTTCCGTCTCCATAGATCAATTCTTTCGTCTCCATAGATCAACTCCATAGATCAACTTCTCCCTAAGTTGGTGCTGACATCTAGCGTATGTGTTTGAAACTAATTTAGAAGCCTAGTTGCTAGTTGCGGGTCACTTTCGAATGAAATCCTCCGTGCGCTATATAGGCCACCGTACACAATGCAACGCCAAGTAAATGTGCACATGAGTGGCTATGCCGCAGAGTCTCCACATCTCTTCCGGTCGCACGTATGGGTTCTGAAATCGCCATTCATTGAATACTAGATTTCCGTAGACTAAATCTTCGCTATCGGGCTCAAACACTATTTAAATCATTTCTACCGATTCAAATCTTTTATTTATTTCTTTTTTAAGTCCCTAGACACACGCAACACGGCATTCGAGAACCGGAAGTCTCCTCTGCTTTGGATAGCAAGCAGCGGATCCTTCGAAAAATAGGCCGGCTCGCTGAACATAAACATAAGTAAATACGCATCTCTGATTGGCTGTTGTAGCTGAAGCTTCATTCGGCCAGCCGTCGCGTTGTCATTTAGATTCCGACTAAGGCGGTGCAAACTTGCGGAGAGTAAACACAGGGTTTCTGAAATCGCCATTCATTTATTACTTGATTTCCATAGAGGAAAACTTCGCTATCGGGCTAAAACAACATTTAAAACATTTCTACCGATTCAAATCTTTTATTTATTTCTTTTTTAAGTCCCTAGACACACGCAACACGGCATTCGAGAACCGGAAGTGTCCGATGCTTGCCGCGTTAGTCGGAAACTGCATAATACCACGACGGCTGGCCAAGTGAAGTGGGCGGGGCTTAGCGGAGAAACAGCCAATCAGAGGTGCGTATTCGCTCATGTTTACCTTCAGCCAGCCGGCGTGTTTTCACAAGGTTCCGCTGCTTGCTATCCGAAGCATAGGGAAATCACTTCCGGTCTCATAGAAAGGCTGACGACTCGCATGGCTTTGCATGATATTTCGGATGTTTTTTGATGTTTTTGGACGGAATAAAGAAGGTTTGTCTATCTTTTTTGCTCTAACATTAAGGAAATCTCATCAATTCTCTTCTAAAAGCAATAATTTCCTCGGATTTTTCTGCTCGCGGTGTCTATAGCGTCAGGGAATTCTCGGGCTTCGCCCTCGAACTCCCTGACGCTATAGACACCGCGAGCAGAAAAAACCTCGGAAATTATTCCTTAAGTAAGATAATTGAAACTGACTACTAGCAGCGAGCCACTTCCAGTTATTGACGGAAGTGGTATTGTTCACTGCTTCATAGGGCGCGTAAGTAGTCCACGGCAGCGATTTTTTGAGTCGCGCTACTGTAGCAGTTTCATGACGTCATGTGGACATGTCACGCAAAACTCCCATAGCCCCACCATTGCGGAGGTAAATAACCTGTCTGTTCATCGATCATATAGTTCTATGAGTTCTAACTTACATATATCCATCTTTAGAGGCAAACAATTTCAACTAGATCTATAGCCTTCATAATCGTCAAACCGTTACTGGGACGATGTATAGAGTGATTGTTTATCGCCCCAATGCTAACTCTATGGGGATTATTTACTTCCGGTCCACACATCGGTACAACTACGCGACTAATTTTCATTAATTCGCGCCCCGCCGCCATGACACTTACACGGCCTATTACTGTATGTAACCGGCAAAGACTCTCAAACCTCCCATATTGCTGGAGAACTGTCTTCAAAGAATCGCAATAAAACCGCTTGAATACAAATGCAGATACAAATACAAATTGAGGATTATAGATTCTGTACTCTACTTCCACCTAATTATATAAGGCTATTTGAGATTAGGCCTATGACAACTCAAAAGAGGAGCAACTCTATGAATACGTTTTGTTGATGATATCGATCAGTAAACATGAATTAACAAATCTAGGACTTGAAAAATGATAATTACCTAACATAATTTTATTGAGTGAAGTGACATACTCATAATTCCATGATTAAATGTTCTAAATATGATTATATAAGGTTACACAACATTACATAAGTCATTATGAAATATGAATTTATTATACATAAACCTTATGAATATTTCATGTACTAAACATGACAGGTATTTCCTCCAAGAAATAACCGTTGTGAGTTTATGTATCAGACCTGATAATTGTCTAATGTTTCACATGTTGCCAGGTGTGTCTACATATGTTATCATAATATATTAAGAAGTAGTAAGGTATATACCTTACTACTTTAAGATGAAAGCAATGACAGTTGGCGAGCAGACAGCTAGTACATAATCGCATTAATTAAATAGCTCTACCAGATTCCAAGAGAATCACATATATTAGAAGTATGTATAGCGTTTTCCTTCTTGACCTTTACTTTGATTATTACATACAAGTTTATCATTATAATTATTTTTATAGTTACGAGAGTCCTGTTTGGCGTTACATTCAGCTTTTCATAATCACTCATGACCTAAATGACACAATTATGCAATTTTGTTAAAGACGTTGCACTGGCGTACGACAGACAGTTTCTCATCAGGTAACACTTGAAGGCCAATAGGATTCAGGTCCCAGCTTTGGCAAATGCTCTACTTAGGGGAAAAAATAGTGAAGAGAACTCCCCACTACAAGTCAATTCAGTTTGAGTGGAACAACTTTAGTGCCTTTCATCCTCTTGCAACACACAGCTAAAGGCAAACACATGACCGTGAGGATGGCCAGTACCAAGCAGGTAAGGAGTACAGTAACTCCTGCAAATGGCAGCCATATTGTAAATAGCTCCTCCATGCCACCTAAAATTTCAAAGAAAGATCGAGTAGGACCTGTGGGAACATATTCAGCTGTGGTAAAAGCAGCTTTCAGCAGGTTTATAATAGCGATAACCAGCAAAGCAAAGTTTGAAAAAGTTCCAGCTAAATTAGCTTTAGCATCTTTGTAAGGGAGAACATAGACATGGGTAATGAGGGAGGTGAGTGTGATGAATGTCATGAAGAACAGACGACTGAGAGGATTTAGTGCAAATGTCTTTGTTGTGACCAGTGCCAGGCGGAAAGCTATGAGAACCCCTGCCCAACAAAAGGAGAACCTGTGCCCGAGAGGTCTCAGCAGGCGATAGGGACCTTGCAGCACTGCAAATACTTCTTCCCCAGGTTCCTGTTTTGGGGATTTTGATCCCTTTTGCTGGTTGCAGAAACATACCCTGAGGATCCAGGATGTGACAAAGAACAAGGGACAAGTGAAACTAAGAAGGAATTCTCTTAGGTTGATGGTTTTTCTCTGAATGAGCTCTGGAGTGAGGAGAAGGATCAGGAAGAAAGGTAGAATGTAGAGTATAGTAAAAATCATTATTACAATCTGCCAGGTTGTAAAACAAGTAATGGTGCCATCTATGCTCAAGACCAACTCATGATACAAAGGCACACAGTACAATAAGGAAAAACAGGTGGATGCAAGTTTTTGGTAAGAAAACATCAAGGCCAAAACAATTGCTGCCACTGTCCTTTGCTTGATAATGGTTCCCACCATAATGATCTTCCTTTTAGCCAATGAATAACCAATAATGTATATTAAAATCAATATACAAATCAACAAAGGGACAATGGCTGTTTTTAGTAATGCTTTTGTAGCTGGCAAAAGACCAGGAAAGATACACATATCACTTGCAAACATATTAAAAATATCTAATCTAAACTTTAAGAGGCTGTCAAAGGAGGATTGAATTTTAGCAATAGCAGGGTGGATCCTGACAGATTTAGTCATTCTAAAAGCTATTATAGAAGCATCTTGGAAATAGTAGAAGAACAGAATAACAAAACCACCTCCATGTTGGGGCTTTGGCTGAGCCTCAAGTGAAACATTCTCCTGTTTATTGTCCCTGGAGCATGGTTTGGAAATAGCATGTTTTACTCTAGAAATAGCATGTAAAATATAAGGCAGAGTATTGGTGATGCTAGCTACAATGTCACTCTGGAATAAGAGAAAGATTGCATAGGCCATAGTACCAAGGCAAAATAGGGGAATGAACCATAAATTGTGACAGTCATCATTGGGAATGCAAGATGTAGAAAAAAGAGCTTCTGTGTATCCTTCCTTACATCTTCCACATAATCTACCTGTTCTCTTTCCTTCACAGATGTTATCCCACTCACAGCTCTGTCCCACTGGTTTTGAACAGCAGTAGTCCTTAGGACATCTCTGGATATATAGCTTGTCCTCGTGTCTCTCTGCATATCTGTTTGGTTTCACTTGTAGGAGATCCTTACCACAGATTGCACCAAAAGGACATGCTACACATCCAATATCCTCTGTTTTTGTAAAACGTGTGTTATTCTCTGTGAACACTGAGAACCTGCCTGCATTGAAGCTGTAACCATTCTTGCAACTACCACAGGAATAATTCACTTTTTTCTGGCCTTTACGTTGAGGGTTGCCTGGTATGACTTCAATGACATTGTGTCCTTGAAGAAACAGAATAATTTAGTTATTGTACAAATGCTAATACATTTTGGGAGAACTGTTTTTAAGCAATATGTTATACTTTTAGATAAGGGCATAGGAATGTACACCCAAAACTGTCCTTCTTTGAAGCTATAAGCCTTCTTACAAAAACCAAAATATTAATCTACTTCTTTGCTGGCTTCTAAGGTGAGCGTGTTCTAGTATTTTTCTTTTTACATAGTGTCCTTTAAAGAATTGTCCTTAAAGCAATTATACAAGCATCATACACAATATTGGGGAGGGTCAAATTAGAAGTAAGATTTTGTTACAAGCCACTTTTTGAAATATGAGTTATAAATTGTACATTAGATAGGTAAATATTTATAGCAAATGGCACAATGGAGGGTTCAAACTGATCGAGACACATCAGAAAATGGGACGAACCCCGAAGGGGTGAGTTGCCATTTTCTGATGTGTCTCGATCAGTTTGAATCTGAACAGAGTGCCATTTGCTATTTATGACACACTCTATATGGATGTTAAATAGTAAATTTTTTTTTTTTCAAAAGCTTTTATTCAGAGGTGCCCAGCCGCTCTCACTCCGAAGGTGATTTTCGTAGGGAGCTAAGCATGTTACATACAGTTATATACATCGGTGCAGTGTTACTTCTACTACTTTTCAATATTCTACAGTTTTACAAAAATATAAGTTTCCTAGGTCAGATTAAGTTACAATAAATTAGCTATCTTTACAATATTTTATACATTGGGTGATAACAGATTTTTAATGAGATGAGATGTAATGGGGTGATATGAATTTGTTACATACTGTCTAGTGCGTTATACAATTCAGCAGTCGTGATGAGCGATTTGACTCCGAACAATAATATCAATAAACAATAATCTTGCATTGTAAAATCCGGTATAGTTATACACTAATTGATAGTTTAGAAGAAGGGTACCAGTATGACCTTTTCGTCATGCGTACTTCGAAGAATAATTGACATATTTATTATCTACAGTTTTCATCACGGGGCAGTAATCTATAGGTCATATATACATACATACAGGGAGGCAGTATAATAAATCAGGTATACAAGCTGTACAAGGGTGAAATTCGATATCCGGTAACAGATAACAGATAACAGATAACAGATAAGGGAACCAGGCACATTCATTCAGCTATTATTTCATTTTGACGACCAAGTAGGTGATATTTTAATTTAACTTTAAATGAGAGGGGGTCCTCAATGCTGCGTAGGTGTTGGGGGAGGTCATTCCACAATTTTGCTTTGCGCTCTGTAAGGCATTTTTGATCTCTAGTGATTCGCATACGCGTTACCGGTAGGGTGGGAGCATTTGCCTGTCTGGTTGGCCTATTGGGCACCACAGCTTTATTCTTTATGTATACATCCTGGTGTGCTATTTTACAAATGTTGAAACATAATCTGGTTTCAATTCCCATGACCCTAGCACGTATCAGCAAGTCTCTGTTATTAATACGGTAGTTTCTATCAAGGGCTATTCTGATAATTTTGTTTTGGATTTTTTGTAGTTTAGACATTTGAGCATTAGTAAGAGGGGTAAGGGAGAAAAGGCTATAATCAAATATTGATAGAAGTTTAGATTTTGCTATTACCAGGGCCGCAGCTGCTGTTAGATTGTGCCTAATTTTACTAAATACAAAAATCTTAGAATATAGTTGACTTATTAGACTATTGTATTGCGGTACCATACTTAAACACTGATCTATTGTTAGACCTAGGTACACATACTTCTTCACCTGATCAATAGGGTCTAGACCCATACGTATATCAATCACACAATTATCTATTTTCCTCTTTGGGCCAATGACCATACTTTTTGTCTTTTTAGTGTTGACCAAGAGTTTATTGGATTTACTCCATAAGAAGAATTTATTTAGGTCTGCATTCATAATCCGCTCACAATCAGTAATATTATCAGAACTATAGTAGAAAACCGTGTCATCCGCATATTGCAGGAATTTAACATTCAAGTCTAGGTTTTTCAAATCATTAACATAAATTAAATAGAGGACGGGTCCTAGGACAGAACCCTGAGGGACTCCGTACTTAATATCTCTAAGAAGTGAAGAAAACTCCCCATTTTTTACTGATTGCTTACGGTTATTCAGGTATGAGTTGAACCATTTAATTGATTGATCAGAGATACCACACTCTTTTAATTTTTCCATTAATATACTATGTACAACTGAATTGAATGCCTTAGAAAAATCAATGAAACAAGCAATAGTAATATGATTTGAATAATTAGCCCGGTTGACGTCACTAATAAACTCCGATAATGCCTCTGTGGTCGAGTGCCCTGGTTGGAAACCAAACTGTTTAGAACACATTATATCATTTCTATGTAGGTAGGGGACCAATTGATTAACTACTATTTTTTCAGTTATCTTCCCTGCAATATGACATAAAGATATGGGGCGCGTATCTGAGGGTGTAGTAGGATTTTTAATCTTTGGGATTAATTTAACGATGGCAGACTTCCAAGAGTTGGGGAAAATACCCAGAGAGAAGGATTGTCTTACTAAATATAACATCTGGTCAGGGAGGAATGTAAAGGCATCTTTATAGATCCTGGTATTAATCTCACTACATCCAGAATTTTTGTTGATATTAATTCTCGCAATTTCCTCCGTAAGTGAGTTTCTGTCTACCTGGAGGTTTTCCCAGTTCACAATGATCGGTTCAAAAGTTCTTATACGAGGTATATTTTGAATAGTATCATTTATACTCTTGCCAATATCACAATAGAATTCATTGACACCATTAACCAAATCAAGACCATCCACATCGGTGCCATTAATTACTAAATTATTTATGGTCTGGGCACTTTTATTTTCGATATTTTCAACTACCCTCCAAAATTTTTTGGAGTCCTTCCTATGCGTTTGTAATAAATCCTTGTAATAATTTGACTTGGCCTGACGAATGAGACGGTTACAATTATCCCGAGCTGTTCTAGCTTTCCTAATATCTGTCATGTTTTTAGTTTTATTTGCTTTCTTGTATAATAATTCCCTCTCTTTATGCATCTCAGTAAGTTCTCTAGTGTACCAGTCTGGTTTAACCGGTCTATCCTTAAATTCCTTCTTAGGTGCTATATTATTAGCTGCGTCCAAGATTTCATTATAAATGATATCCCAACAAGCATTGGGGTCTACTGTGGTGTAGAAGGTATCCCAATCCGACTCAGCAAGATTAGCCTCCAAGCGATCAGCTGAGTAATTTCTTAGGTCCCTCCCAATTATATTAACTTTGACCTTCGGAATAAAAATCTTTTTGAATATTGCATAAGTGGGATTATGGTCCGATAGAGAGTATTGAAATGATCCAGAATTATAATCCGTCTTACCCCCTATTATGAATAAGTCTAAGATCGAGTTTTTCCATAGGCCAACGCGTGTAATTTCCTTACTTGCTATTGTCAGATTTTTAGAGTTGGTATATTTCAAGAGAGCCTTCGTTTTATTATCATTGACATTGATATCTATATTTAAATCACCACAAATCACTAAGTTACCGGTAAGATCTTTCCCATCATTAAGGCATTTTCGGGCGCGATCTAAATCCGATAGGTAATTGGATATATTTCCTGCAGGCGGCCTATATGTGAGAATTAGATTATACACAGGAACCTTATCTCGTTTAACACTAACCGTCAGGATCTCACAGTGGGGGTTTGATATTTGATTACTCTTGACAAAATTATAACTATAATCCGACCTAATATAACAGCATAACCCACCCCCCCTGGAACCAGTAGTTCTATCTACTCTAAGAACATTGTATCCTTTACAGTCAACCATCGCATCAGGAATTTCCTCTTTCAACCAACTCTCAGAGAAACAAACTATATCAAAATTATTATCCATTACCTCATTTCTTATAGTATCAATCTTAGGCAAAAGTGATCTAATGTTATACTGCACTATTTTGACGCCCTTCATAGACTTAAGTTCTCTCCACGTTTTGGGCTGTATACTATTCATAGGTTTGATAGAACATGACATACCAACTCTTCATACCAATATATCATAGCGCATGTGAGAATTAATATAAAAATAAATAACTCTAGTACCGTTTGCCATTCATGTATCACATGTTTTGACTTTCGTGTCCCATTTCGCATGGCGAGCCGGGATATGGCTTTACCTTTGGACTTGCGAGTCAATATAATACAGGGGCATTCCGGCCTGCTGCAGCAGTATTCCCCTTCCCATTTCGCATGGCGAGCAGTTCTGGGGGAAACAACTACAACATACCGGTCCACACCCTTAACAAATAAAGATATATTTGCCACAGTACCTTCATTTACCTCATGTCCAGTCACCAATGCGAAGATATTAGCATATGCCCATGAAAAGACCGTTCCAATGTGTTTCAACAGTAAACCTCGTGACTCTCTAGGGCCCCATCCATACTGGATTGACATTCGTCCAACTCTGCTTGGAGGTACATCCAAGCATATATTCAAAGGTCCAAAATTACCCTTCAAACCATCATAGCAGGGATTATAAATGCATTCAGTACCTGTCCATTTCGCATGGCGAGCCGGACAGCCAATCAACATATTCTTGATACCTATTACATGATAGTTACTAACAGCCAGCCAATTCAAAATCTCTTCTAACATATAATTACATTTTATGCGAGAACAGCTGTTTGATCTGAACATAGTGACCTTAGTTATCCTGTGAGAGTGAATCATTGTTATATACCATAGCTTACAGAGTGTGGTTGATTGATGTGTCAGTAGCAAATTGTGATCTATTAGGTTACATATAAGACAATCAATGATTATTCGTCGGGTCATTGTGAAATAGTATAATCTGCTTGGCCCAATTTTGTAATATTAAACTGTCTACGTGAATGCCATCCGGGAGTCTTTGGTAGTGGTGGATATATCTATATCTATTTCTCGCATGAACTTTGTGAATCAGGTTTATGTGCCTGATACCACGGCTGTGATTTAGTTCGACGATCCTTCTGTTAATAGAGACGATTGAGTCATTTATAACCGATTGATATGGAGAGGTACCCGGTAGGTGATTAGCTGGGTTTATGTCCGCACCAATTAATCCCCCTATACCCACGTAGCAGTCATTCGGCAGTACATTAAGTTTAGCTATAGACATCTCATATAGATCAATCATGAAATCGGTCAGTTCCTGTGGATCATAGTAAGACAGACTAATGGCCCTAGTTCCCCTATCCTTTACACACAGATCACATACGCCTCCAATAAGTAGAAGCCTGTTTGGCCTATGTGCCCTATACAGCTCTATGCATTTATCGGTTAAGAAATTCAGGCCGGCTCCACTGTATGCTATGCAGGTAATATCCTCTCTCAAAGGGAGGTACGCATTGAGAGTTTTGCCCCGCGAATCCGTGACAACAATTGTCTTGCTAGAAGTTGCCATAGCCATCGTAATAGAGGGAACTTCGTTCTCTATCTTGACTTTCCAGGAAATTTTGCGGTGGAGAAGCAAAACTAGCACGATTATTGTATTCCGCTATCACACGTTGCATTTCAATCGGGTTGGGTGGGAACCTATTCAGACGCTGAAAACATTCAGGGCTATTGGCGCGCTTACTAGCGCTATAGACCTCACCAGATGCACTTCTTCCTCGCTTACCTCCTCTGGGATTAGGATTGGGACGGCCATCACCTTTTCCTCTGCCCCCTCCCCTATTATTCCGCCAAGGGCCCTTGCCTTGAGTTGCATTGCCCTGAGTTTGGTTTGGTATTTCAGTGGCTCTTGTAACTTTAGGGGGACTTGCAGCGGTAATACCACTATGATCCATTTCCCTGCCCTGGTCCATAGGGATTAGGGCGGGCGCTTCAGCATTTTCGGCATTTTCTGTCGGTGCAGTATTGTTAGCGGCATCTGTTTGCTCAGCTTGGTTAGCATTCACAGCTGTTTGTGGATTGGGGAGGACCTTTTGTCTCGGCGATCTACTCAAGGCGGGGTCCCATTGTACTCCAGCAGCATTGGTCATGACCAGATCTTTTCTCTCATATCCGATTTCAGCGTTCAGATATTCCCTATAATCTTCGAGAATAGCCCCAATAGCATTATTACCAGTGTGCGTTCCTTCAGTAATTAACTTTGATGAAAGTGATGCTCCACAAGCCCAAAACCCATCATTAGTGGCTTCGAATAATTTCATTGTGCCAGTATCTCGCAGGACTTGTTTCAGTTGGGGATTCTGTTCGAATTTGGATTCTATTAGGACTCTCATGACCCTAACTTTATCCTTATCCCATTCCGGATTCGATCGGGTTGCATGCGAAAGACTTTTTGCCGCTTTGGCATCCATGCTCTCAAATATCTCCTTAGCGACATCAGGCCTGCCGAGGGCATTTGCCCGGGCAAACTGATATGCTTGCTCGACAGACTTGAAGGGAATATTTTGGATGATCATGTCACAGGGGTAGAAATTAGACAAAACACTAAACTCCGACTGAAAGTAGACTTTCCCCTTAATTTTCTTGGTTTTGGCGTCTGAGAGTCGATATCCTTCGTCTAAGTGCTCTGGCTGGTTGTACTTATAGTCTACTCCGTCGACACTGATACGATCTTTGTAGATTCTTCCAACCTTTTTGTCACCTTTTTCTTTTATATGTTTCCCAACCGTGGCGAGCATGTCCTTTCTCTCCTGAATGGTAGTTGGGACATCCGCATTCACATAGACCTTGAAATATGAGGCAGAGTTTTTCAAGAGGGAACGATTACTGAAGGCATAGTTTCTCCTGTCCTCGGAGCGGAATACTACTCTGATCTTTTTGCAGTTGAATTGATATGAATCAATTCGTCTGGCACTTACTAGATCGTCTATACCATAGCGTCCGTCAATTTCTCTTAGTATCTCCAACGCCACGCCGATCGTGTTCTCCATATAATTTTGGTAGGCACCAGTGAAAATCAGATTAGCTCTTCTCCTATCGATTTCTGACTCAAGCATTAGGTTTTCTAACTTGAGAATATGGGCCTCCTGCTCCCGACTCTTTCTGTCAAAGTTAGCCATAATCTCGGTATTATCCCGGTCTTTAACAATCAGCTCTCCCATTTTCCTCACAACTGTGTCAAGATTGGCCTGGGTGAATTCAAGCGATCTTTTCAAGTCTTGGGTGGTACAATTTTCTTCTTTAATACCATACGTAGTCTTCGTCGTAAGATCATTGAACCCAAAGGGTGGTACTGACATAAATACACGGGGATTTTTCTTCTTCACAAGACTCACACAAGGGTGTTTGTACAACTCATCTGCCCTTTCTTCCGAAACAGTTTTTTCGTCCCCAAAACGCATGATTGCAGCGTAGTGGGAAATTCCAATAAACACCAGATATATACAGTTCAGTGATTGTTCAGAGTCAAATCTACTCACACGAAATAATGTTCAAGTAAGTCCAATATGCACAAATGAATTGAAATGCGTAGTATGAGTGTGGGCGATAATCCTTTGTTTCACTCGGAGGGTATATCCAACACGTCTGCACGCGACCGCGGACGGACTAGACTTGAAATTGAACTTGTTTAGCCTAAATTTTTGCTCGAGGAACCTCAATTCACTGCAACTTGTAGGCCTAAGTTATGCGGTCGGGGACAATGTCATTTGTTTCAGGTTGGTAGGTCAGGCCTATGCTGTGCCAATTAGATCGCATCATTTAGGCATGTGTAACCATGGAAGCACGAAATGTTCAAGTGAACATTTCGGATCAGCCAAACTGCAACCGCAAACTGCACCTTTCTAACTGCTGATGTGTGTAATAATGCACCAGAGTGTTAAGGCCCTCTCAAAAATGATTTTAACAAAATACATGCATGACTTTATGAACATAAATGATCTTTGAGGTATGACTAGTATAACTAGGCGACAAGTTTGAGAAGTAACATATGGGTCAGATCTTCAGAAAGTGCACAATCAGCAGCTCTACAAATTTGGAAACTTCTGTTAAATTACAGAGAAAATTATAAATAATGGGTATATCAGAGTATCTTTGGCATTGTATTGAATAAAAATATCTCTTTCATTGTGTTAAACTGCATTTTGAACATCACTTTTCAATTAAATTGGGTTATTTGAAAGGTTGGTGAAGGAAAATTATATATTTTTTGACAATCTGACCCATATAAGTTGATGTTACATACAACATGTTATGAGTCTTAGTAATATTTATCATACTAGTATCTGTATTAAATGAGGCAAAGCATTCTTCCAGCACATTTCAACAAAGTTTATTTCAGTTACTTACTTAATTTCTATTACTTTCTGATACTTATAGTCAGGTAAGTTGATGATAATCAAATTTCATACTAATGATGGTATATGCATGGTAAAACATTCTATTTATGATTAAATATCTTGAAAAATACCAACCTTGAGGACATTTCAGCAGGAGGCTTGAGACTTCTAAATCTTGTTGGCCTGCTCCATAGGAAAAGAATATACCACTGCTACTGTGTGATTCAACAGTGACATTATTTATGTGAACATAAGCATCCCTCATTGTGACAACTTGTTTTCCACCATCATCACCTTCGATGTACAAATCTGTGAGGTAAATACTAGAAAGCTTGCCATCTATGGCAGATCCCCAAGTCCTGGCAGTATTACCACTGAAAGTACTTGTTGTAATGTGAACTCCAATGGATTTAAAATAAAGGGCTCCCCCAGCACCTACTATTTCACTTTGTGTTACTAATAGACCTGATGAACTACGAGTAATGAATACACCATCATTGTATTCTAAAGAAGAAAATGTTGAAAGGTGTCTACTTGAGACTAGTTGTTGTTTTCCATGTCGCTGAAATGCAGTGGGAATTCCTGCAGAATTGTTGATGAAAGTGCAATCAGAAATCCTGACAAAAGTCCAAAAATTAACCTGTTCATCAGCTTTGATGGCACCTCCTTTACCAACAGCCACAGCATTGCTGATGAAGGTACAATTTGTGATTATCAGGTAATTAGTGGTTCCACTGAACATGATTGCACCAAGATTGTTTTCAAAAAGACAGTTGGTCACAACAATCTTCCCTAATGGTCCTGTAACTTCATATTCCAAGGGATCAAATAACAAAGAGCGAAAAACTAAAGGTTTTCCCCACATGAACTCCTTAGTTTCAAGCAGCAGGGCAACAGAGATATAGTCTGGTCTTAAAGAATCAAATACACAATTATCTATATAGATAAAGGTATCACGATAGTTGGAAGAAAAAGATGCTCCTCCACCAGTATTCTGCCTACGACCACGTCCACTGAATTCAGAATTTGTCATATTGAAAAAAAGCCTGCGCTGTGACCAAACCATGAGGCGTCTATTAGTGAAATTAGAATTCAGTATTTGTATAGAGACATCATTTGAAACAATTACAATGGCATATTTTGCAGATAGGACTTCAGGATAGGACAAAGGTGTATACTCAGGTTTGGGAAACCAATGAGTCCCTTCACAATACAGAGCCTCCCATTGACTATATTGAGGAATTGACAAAGGAGCTTGATACGCTTTATCATTGTCATAAATAGGGTTTAAAGAACCCAAATTCAGTGAGGCTCTAATGAATGTAGTGTTATAGAAATGCATAGGAGCACAGCGACCGACTATGAGGCCTTCTTCAAAAATAAAATTGGTGATGGTGATGGGAAAAGTGAAAGGGCTATTTTGGTAAAAACCATGGAAGGACATGATGATCCCTGTCTTGTTTGTCATGGATTGACATCTGACTACTGGGGTGCCACCTATACCAATCAGAACCAACCTGTGGAAACATAAAAAAAGGTGACTTAAGAAAGCATTTCTTATTATTACTTTATTATGTTTCTAGAAGTTAATAAGGAATGCCATAGGCTACAGTATTGGGGCTCATATCACAAACATTATGCACTATAATGTTGGTTCATCCTCCAGTAAGGGAAAACATATATTCAGATAGTAACTTTGCATTGAAATGTACACATTATACATTGACCAGGTAAATGATATTTAACAGGTACTATGACCAAAAGAGGACAATTTTTCATCTGGCGTGTTTCAATTGTTTGTATTTTAAGGCTTGTACCATTGGCTATGATCCAGAGATGACTCAGATAAATTAAAAGAAATTAGAATTGACTTTATTTCTTTTGAAGTGGAAGATTTGACAAAACTTTCAGAATAATGAAATTATAATAATCCAACTGTAGGCCTACCTGCGGTAGAAGGGTTCATGCATGCAATGCTCTATGACATCAACAGAAGCAATAACGTAGACTGTATCATACCAGGAGACTCTATCATGGAGATGGGCCAAGTTGGAACAGGGTTCACTTATGTTGTAGCCACAGTCTGTACCATTGCTACCATGTCCTGATATATACCACTCCCCTCCATTACCTTTAAAGTTAAGAAATTTATATCAACAATTTTCCCTGCTAAATAGGCTGAAAAGCATATCAAATTTTTACCTTTCATTGGCACTGTAGAAAATCTTGCATCATTTAACTATTAATCTAACTATTCTTTCAAAATTAGACAGTTTTAGATATGAATTAAAGATGACAATATTATAGCTATTGAAATAAAATGTGTTAAACATCATATCTGGTGATGAATTCAGAATTGTTTGTATAATTAGCTGACAATGCATATTTCTAAATTTGAAAATTAAAAGAGGAAAGTATTCTTATAGTGCAAACCTTCAATTAAAGTTGTACTGCAGTGGCAGATCCACAATATGAGAACAATTCCAAGATTGGTCATGGTTCAGTGCATAGATGCTCACTAATAAACACATGGAACTGTTACAAGTTAAATCTTGTCTCAAGCACCTTCCCAATGTACTGAGTTTATATACATGGGCAAAAAGATCTGGCATATTGATGAACAAGATCTTACTTGTCTCAGCTGTCATGTTTATTGGTGTTTGGATGTTGCTATGGATGCATTGAAAATATTTCTTAAGATGCTTGCATATTCAGCATTGTCTTGATTCTCATTAAATTTTAAGTGCCCCGGAGTCCCTTTTTCTCATCAGAATTAAGACACCATCGGAATGAGATGCAGAATTTTCTTGTCCTACACCAGCTTTATTTCATGTTACAGCATTCCTTTGAGCTGTTAATATTTGAAATGCAGTGAAATTGCCATAGATACAATTCCTATCATATCACTGAGTGACAACTAACTTAAATATACATAAATTACATAATTCTGAGAAAATAAGAAATAGAAACGCTTATTAACATTAGCAATACCTGTCTTTTCACCTCAAACTGGTAATCATAGTTTGACACTATTTGTGTCCCTAATGAAGACCACCACAGTGTATGGGCCATAAAGTAGAAACAACTAAAGGCAAAGAATTTCCCAAAATTACCAGGTTTTCTTAAAATCACAATGACCCCATCGATCACAACTATTTAAACAAGTATTTTCACAGTCAGCTAACTTTTACCACAGACCTGTAATGTCTGTGCTTTTACTTTAGGCTAAATCCAGAAAGAATACCGCTGTATTGGGTTGTGAGGGCATGTGACTTTTAGGCTAGTTGCTTGCTTCCGACAAACTACACACCACCCAGCCGTCCCGTTCTCCACCCCACCCCACCCGGGCTTCGGCGCTGTTCACTAACTCAGTGAACAGCGCCGCTGGTGTCAGTTGATATAACTAAGCGGCTCTTCCATGCTGGTTCCCTGCGGCTCTTCCATGAACCTTATAGCTTCCCATCTACTTGTTTTCTTATTTTGTTATGGTTGACACCACTCGATTCGAATATTCGGTAAGCGATAACTTTTTATTTTATCAGTAAATGACACATGTTCCCGTTTGGACCTTGCTACCCTTGACTCACTCTAGCTTCAGGGATCAGTTAGAAAGTTCCCCCCCAAAAAAAAGCATGAGAAAAGGCATTCGGAAGAGAGTGTTGGTACATAGTCGCTCTGCCTTCGGTGAGGGCCCCAGTGACGTCACTTGAGTAGCATAGCAAAGCTATCCTTACGGATAGCGGTAGGGGGGCTGGTCAAGTTTACCATTCGTTTGGTTGCCTGGAGCCGAAACCCTCTGAAACTGATAATGCATAGAGACTTTTTTTTTATTTTCCCTAACCTGCTGTTGTGGTGTTTACAATGCTAAGGTTTTCTGTTGTTACCTATTGGTAAAGCTGGAAAAGAAGATTAACAACTCATGCAATTATTACATCGATAGAGGACATGACGTAGGGGATAGGGTGTTGTACATTAGTTTTGTAGAATCTCCCTGGATTGGAGCATTTTGGACCTTTTTATTTTAGATGTTCCATCTGCTCTTCGACATCGGCTTTAAGCCTTCGCCATATTATTCTCTCTTCTTTTTTAACCATGCGAAATGTGTGGGAATAAATGACCACCGTACATCTTGCTCTTAGTTCATACATTAGTAGCAATTGTTTTAATACTCCATTTCCGAATAGCTTTTGCCTATACACGAAGGCCTTCGCTTGTTATAATATCCAATTCATAACATGTCAATTTGTGTTTCTCAAGGTAATACCGAACACTATGTCCACTGGATTTATTTCAACTACATTTGACTTTTTGTGGAATATTTTTTCCCCCTTGTTATCAGAGTTTAGGTAACCACCTTCGTATATCCACTCTAACACTTTAATGCAAAGTGATAGGTCCAAAAATAAGATTCTGTTGGGGCTTTGGAACCTTCCAAATTCAATTATTATATAATCCAACATTTTGGTTAAAAATCCCAATCCTGAGGGCTGAAAATTCTACGGGTTTACTATCTTAACACTGATTGTGTGATTGTCCAACATTATTTTCATGAATCGTAGTTACGTCCAAAAATACAAAATTACATTACATTACATTTGCAACTTTCTCTATTGATTACGCTGTTTCCTGAACTTCTGATGTTCTAGCTGAGAAAAAAGTTAACCCAAGGTTTCCCAAAGCTGATCAATATTGAATTAAGTCAGCCTCACATCGACCTGTATGAAATCTCATACCTGAGAGTCAACACAATTAGTGTAGATTGATACGCTTTGTCGGCTAGGACTTTTTTTATGCTGCTTCTATTATTTCAGCATTAGCCTATTTCCCGATATAGATTGGTGGCATTTATTACAACAAATCTATGAACATGGATTAACACATCTAAATATCGATGTCTGTGAGGGCTTGTATCTTTATAGCTGTGTTGAAGTGGGTCAGACCCTCAGAAAATGTACAATTGGCAGCTCTATACTTTGTTGTAAATTCTGATAAATTAGGCTGAAAAGTGATAAATACTAGATATATCTGAGTATATTTGGCATTGAATAGAGAGGTGTTTGATTATTAAGACAGACAAATTGTATTTGCACTTACATGATTATTATCTATTAGTATATGCGCATTCTACAACCAGGGTCTGTGATGTGATATTGTTCTACATCGATGGGACTTTTGTATGATCATTTCTCGTGATTTCTCTGGGAATAATACAAATGAATAATGAAAATATATACAGAAAGCTAAAGACTTTCGTGGGGAGAAAAAACAATTTAAATGTTAAATGTCTTCACGATAGCTCAATATGTTGGAGATTTACTGCTCGATGTGTGGTCAAATGCATTTGAGACAGGCTTGTAGCAAACCAAAGCGAGAAGCTCTGCGGTCAAGTGTCTAGACAAGGTGGTGAATGATTTGCAGGTGGAACCTGCTAACATGGCGAAAGGGACCGAATGCAACAAATGGCTCAAAGTGGTATTGTTCACATCAAGGTCTAAAAGATGGAGAAACTAAATGTGATGTGTTTCAGGAAAATGAGTCATAAGTCGCAAAATTCATATTTTTCAAAGTGGTTTTTTCACAAGATCACATTATTGGAATGTTCTGATTTTTGGAGGGTTTATCACTTATAGTTATGTCAATTGTTGTATCAAATTCCAGGACGATCTATGTAATATATCCTTTCGTTTTAAAGGTCCTCATATGGACTACATTTAGTTACTTTACTGTTTAGTGACCCCCCGAAATATTGGAAACTTTTTTTTTCAAAAACGAAAATATCAAACTTAAAATCTAGAAATACTTATTATTTTATTAGACTGTTTACTATCATTAGAATCGGCTTGATCTCATCTTTTCAAATATAATGGTATCTCAAAATCTTTTTTTTGCGACTTATGACTCATTTTCCTAAAACACCTCACAAATCATCAAGCAGATTCTGCTGAGCTAGATGGCGATAGAACAGAATGCTTCTCAGCGGGTGGGGCGGCCATGACACCAGATCTTAGCCGGGTGCAAGACCTTGACAAGCTGCGTCCTGAGGCCCATGTCATTTCCCAGAAGAAGCACAAGGAACTTTCTATATATAAATTTGTGAGTTTTTGTATGGTTGCATCTCGGTTATTAACTATTTACTAACTAATTTTGACAGTTTATTTCGTCATAGTCCAGTTGCCAAACTGGGATTTGGGGGTCCAGAAAAGGACCGCACAAGGATAGAAGAGCGTTTTGCAGGGTTACTTTAGTAAGATTAAGTTTGTTATCACCCCTCCCCACTCCCCCTCCCCCACCCCCCATTAGTGTCCCCGTACACACCACCGCACTGGCGTGGTGTGTACGGGGAGCTAATGCCTATGGCTGTGTGTAGTGTGGGGTGGTTGAAGCTATGTAAACATGGCAGGACTGAGTGACAATAGGTAGAGGAACAATAGCATTTCTGTACCATGAACGCAGTAGTTTTTCCAGCCAAAAGGGTAGCTAACTAAGTCAAGTTTCTCTCAGACGAATTACAGGTCGCCACTTACAGGGAAAACGTTAAAAAGAAGGCCATAAGTATGGGTCGTGTCTATATGGGGAGTGGACGCTGATGGGTTGGGTGACGTCACAAATTGTTGATGTAGGCTTATCCGCCCACAGAGGGCGGGTCGGTCACATCTCGTCAAGTGTGTCTCACTACAGAAGAAGTTTTATTGTTGATTCTGGTAATATACTGATGTCCTGAGCAAGAATCAGCTGGGTGCCACTTTGCCATCTTGAGCAAACATTCTTATTGGCCAAAACAAAATGGCTGCCGAGCATCCAGGTTGCTGATCATCAATACCCCATAACTTCCTTCTTATTGGTGCTAGAAGCATGATTTTTGTGTCTAAACCTAGGTTTTTAGGTCTAGGAAATCAATAATGTAGACAAAGATTACCCATATTAATAATAGAAATGAACAAATTTGAACCTAAGATAATCAAAATTGCGAAAAAATATTAAACTTTATTCAGCAACTCAAATTTTCAGTAGGTAAGTAGCCCTCCTTTGCAAGCAACAGTAGCTCTTATTAACTATTCTTAAAAGAATTAACCCTATCACTGCGTCCCAAAGTAGACATATGTACCAATGATGACATCCGTACAGACGTTTCCTCTGTGGTACAAGCTATTTCGCATATTACAAATTCTTTTCCAACTGCTAACTTCCTATTCCCGGGCAGATTTGACTATTTCCAGAAAAAAAAGTTCCATGTCAGTGGTGATTTTTCCATGTCAGCCTCCTTTTCCACTATTTCCCTTAGATATTCACCACAGAAAAGTATGTCACTGCACCTTTTTTCCTATTTCTCCTATGGTATGTCCTATTTCCTCTACATGCAAAGCCATGTCTGACTGCTCTGACACCTATGTCAAGATTTGGTCATCTTTTCCATCGATGTCATCACTGGTACACTCCTTTTCTACCCATACAAAAGGAGACATGAGTAGACTTGTACAACATGTTTATTTTTGTAATTCAGAATATGTGAATTCATCTAATCAAATGTAATTCACCAACACCCAGCTGCAAATGGGGTAGCATTCATATCATATCTATTAATAAAATAAATATTCTTTCATAATAAATGAAATATACAAGTAATTAATTTAGCTAATATGTGCTGCATAAAATAGGCTATAGGGGCTTGGAGCCAGTCTACTTGAGGATCTTCTTTTGTTGATTTTCCAATGCACCACTGCATATCAATCCACCAGGAAATAGTCCCTTCTCACCTAGTACCTACTTTATGGCATTAAAGGTTGAATTTCTAAAAAGTGAATCGACAACTGCTGCTCATTTCTGACAATAAACAACAATTTACCTGCTTCATAAACAATGACTATTTTAGAGTCCAGAACAAGGGAAATAGGTCACGCATTTTGGATGCCTTGAGACAAGTGAGTGTTAGTATAGCAGTGTTATATAACACACCCAAGTCAGTCACTGTACATGTACTATAGCCACTGCCCTCCCCCCACCAGCTCCACACATGAGTGATCACACTGACCAGTCTGGTCACCATAGCAACACATACACACATGTCTCTTTCCCTGCTATGTTGTCTTCTCCTTTCTCTTTCTCCCTTTCCACCTCTCCCTCCTGCTCTCCCTCACTCTCCCCCTCTCTCCTCCCCTCCGTCTCCCGCCCCCTCTCACCCTACCTCTCCCTCCCTCTCCCCCTCCCTCTCCCCCTCCCTCTCCCCCTCCCTCTCCCCTCCCGCTCACCCTCCCTCTCCCACTCCCTCTCACCCTACCGCTCTCGCTCACCCTTCCTCTCTCCCTCTCACCCTCCCTCTCCCCCTCCCTCTCCCCCTCCCTCTCCCCCTCCCTCTCCCTCTCCCTCTCACCCTCCCTCTCCCACTCCCTCTCCCACTCCCTCTCACCCTACCGCTCTCGCTCACCCTTCCTCTCTCCCTCTCCCTCCCTCTCCCTGTCAGCCTCCCTCTCCTGCTCACCCTCCCTCTCCCACTCACCCTCCCTCTCCCGCTCACCCTACCACTCCCTCTGCCCCTTCCTCTCCCACTCTCCCTCCCTCTTCCTCTCATCCTCCCTCTCCCTCTAACCCTCCCTCTCCCTCTCAGCCTACCTGTTCTACTCACTCTACCTCTCCCTCTCACCCTTCCTCTCTTGCTGACCCTCCCTTACCTGCAGACCCTCCCTCTCCTGCTGGATCACCCTCCCTCTCCTGCTGGATCACCCTCCCTCTCCCGCTCACCCTCCCTCTCCCGCTCACCCTCCCTCTCCCGCTCACCCTCCCTCTCCCGCTCACCCTCCCTCTCCCGCTCACTCTTCCTCTCCCACTCTCCCTCCCTCTCCCTCTCATCCTCCCTCTCCCGCTCACCCTACCTCTCCCTCTCACCCTTCCTCTCCCACTCTCCCTCCCTCTCCCTTTCATCCTCCCTCTCCCGCTCACCCTACCTCTCCCTCTCACCCTTCGTCTCCCGCTCACCCTCTCATCCTCCTCCTCCCTCTCAGTCATGTTGGCATAGGAATACAAAAAGGAAAAGGACTTTCCAAAAAGAAAAAGGATGCTCTAAAAAGGAAAAGGATATTCCAAAAAGGAAAAGGATATTCCAAAAAGGAAAAGGATATTCCAAAAAGGAAAAGGATATTCCAAAAAGGAAAAGGATATTCCAAAAAGGAAAAGGATATTCCAAAAAGGAAAAGGATATTCCAAAAAAGAAAAGTCTTGTATATTTGGGATTTTTCCTATTTCACATAGATATCATGTCCGATTGGGGACAAAACAACATCCAAACTAATAACAACTATACTATTTCCAGTCACTTAGAATATTGCACTTGTTGCTATTTAATATTCCCTCTATGTAGTGTGCCATGCTATTTGCTCAGAAGACAAACAGAAGGAATAGGATATATTATAAATCTCATATTGCTATACAGCTGGAGCTGCCATGCCATTGCCCCTCCCTCCATGATTCATACCTGCTTGTCATTTATTTATTTTAGACAAGGGGCCAATCAGAGATAGAGCCCCGCCCACCTCCAGGAGTAGCACGTGAGCTGCTCCTGTGAGGGTTGCTTGTTGAATAAAGCTATAGTTAACTGGTAACAAAATCTTCAAATCATCATTCTCCTTCTCGGATATTCTACACTACATTATACAAGCTATACACGATCCTGACTTCATAATAATATGCAGAACTTTGATTGATCCCTTTTGGTCTTCCAATTAATGTTGGTATCCATTTCACTCAACATTTTAAAGGCTTTTAGTTTGATCAATGCCTTTTATTTTAGCACATAGTGAACGTTTTGCTATACACAATGCGTTATTCAGACCTTTAAGGTGTCAGATGTCAAAATTCTTTCCTGCGACTAGCATTCAAAATTTTAAAAAACGATAGTGTCTAGGATCTCCACCTTGAAATGAAAATACCATTTCTCGATGAGAGAAGAGACTCACGCCTTGTCCTCCTAGTTCAGCAGATGAGCTGTGATGACAAGTACCTTGACAACAGGGAAATAAATCTTCGCAATCTTGCCAATGGAAAAACATTAAAAATCCCTATGACGAAAACTGAATTAAAAAATCATTTCTAATCGAGGCACCATCCCTATTTAATAAACTACCACAAGCTGGTAGGAACTGCCCCACCATCACAGACCTCAAGGCATACCTTGAGGAAAACTTTTACTCATACTCAGTGATGGGGGACCCAGCACAGCCAAATAACAGTCAATAATGGAAGGCTAGTTCGTTCTTTCTTTCTCTCCCCAGCACAAACTGCAGTTGCTTATTGTATTAGTATATAACTGTTATAACTGTTACTGTACTTATGAAAATGGGCCAGTGTTCGCCAGAATGCTACCGGTAACTGTAAATACATGAAAGGAGGACAGTCAGATGGTGAGACAGTGTTCGCCAGAATGTTACGCACCAACTGACTGAAACACCCCCACATATCTACATAAAACATAAAAATGTGATGTACTGTACCAAGTCCTGGATAAGATACAATAAGGTCGGCAAAATTATAAACTAGATGTGGAAAAGAAAAGTCAATTAGGCAACTACACTATACAAAAAATTACCCCAAAAAATAACTGACCCATGACCACAAACGAAACATTAATAATCCACTCTGATAAGTAGTTGGCCTAAAACACACACATGGAGGAGAGTACACATCTGATCTCACTTCATGGCATGTAGCATGTCCAATTTATTGTTTAATGTTTTGTCGTTTGTGATGTTTTTACTGCCATAATTTGTAAAAATTGATTGATGTTATTGAAAGTCCAGAAATAAAGTATTATACATACATACAGTATGTTTATATACCCCAACTGGCACCACCCCAACTGGCATCTAAAATTAAAAAAATTCACAAGATCACATTATTGGTACGTTCTAATATTTGGAGGGTTTATCACTTATAGCTATATCAATCGATGTATCAAATTTCAGGACAATCTATGTAATATATCCTATCGTTTTAAAGGTCCTCATATGAACTACATTTAGTTACTTTACTGTTTATTGACCCGCGGAAATATTAGAAACTTTTTTTTTCAAAAACGAAAATATCAAACTTAAAATCTAGAAATACTGATTAGATTATTAGACTGTTTACTATCATTGGAATCGGCTTGATCTCATTTTCCCAAATATAATGGTATCTCAAAATCTATTTTTTGCGACTTATGACTCATTTTCCTGAAACACATCACATATACCCCTGGACCTTCTAATAAAACACCCTGTCTCCCATAAAAAATGCCCTCTGGACTTTACTACATGTTTTTTCACACTTCAACATGATTATCTATATTATTTTATTATTTTTACAGAACGACATTTATTCAATCTATGAACATAATCTCGCCTCACACCAGAGCAATTTTACATCGAGAAATACATTACTTTTTCTTCTCTTGTGATCTCTGTGGTTAAAGCCCAAGTTTTTCAAGGCAGTTTTTGAGACCCGATAGCGTAACCCGTTCTGTCACCTTTAAACACTAGCCAAAAAATTGTTTAAACTATAATTATAGGACCTACTTACCTAGGTTTATTTATTTTCTCTTCATATCCATCATGGTTTAAATGTAGTATAAGTATTCATGAAACGGGACATCACATTTTTCACATTATCATTGCAAAGCACCTCAACATATCCATTCTTATTAATGCTTGTTATTTCATCTAAAACATTATTTTAATGTATAGACGCAACCAAGAAAATAATGAAAGTATGTAGATGTAGCCATGAAGAGTAAAAAGTAGAAAGAGCAATGATATGACAATGCTTGGAATGAATCAACTGATCAAATCCAATAATGAAAAAAAATGCATCATAATGATATTCCAAAGTGGCCAATGACAACATTATAAAAACATCACATGATCTAAAGCAAGCAAATGATGTCATGACTTGTGATGTTTTGATGCATGTTCCCCGCACAGCAGGCATCACAGGATAGCACTTATAACTGACGGGCGGCAAATACACGAGTCTATTACTGAGCAGCTCAGTGCCCTGAGACATGATCAATCTTGGAGGCATTGTCATTCTGTGGATCTGCCACTGCTGCAGGTTTACCACAGGTTAGAGTACAACAATACTTTTGTCTTGTTGGGTATATCTTTTCTTAAAGATTTTATTTATACTCGGTTAACCGACCCCCCTTTTTGGGGTTAGTTCTGTCGTATGTCGGGCCATGGTGATGTGTAGGTATAATACAATAATTTTCCTTGGTGCATGTATATACAAAAAGCAAGAAGAGCAAGTTTACTAGGCTCTCTCTATTACCACATCATTTTATCAAGCCAGCTTACCCGATATACAGCGAGCCCCTCTCCCTCTACTATACAGAAAGTTTTTAGAAGAAAATTCTTTAGAAGAAATAAATGAGATTAAATGAAGACTATGGAGTGTTATTTATACATATAACCCAAATGTACAGAATTTTAGTAATACTATTCCTAATTTACCTAGCCATATTCCTGATTAGCCTTTCCCTCAGCCAACTGGCATCTTATTTCTGGAGAATTAGTCCAGCTTGGCGGCCAACCCGGAATGTGCCTACTTGACTCTGATGAAATAGGATATAGATATTAAAAAGCACAATTTTGGAAATTTAGGAAGTTTTCAATTTGGTTTTTAATTCTCAGCTAACCTGGAAAAAATTTCTCCAGTTCGCATGCATTTTCAATGGTTGATTTGTCATTCATTTTCCTGGTTAGCCTACTAGTTCTCCCGATTTGGGGTTAAATCCTGACATTTATGATTGACCGGTTCCATATTAAAGTGTGAAATGATGTATTTTAGGGTCATTTTTACATTATATTCTTTAAGTCTAAAAGCATGTACAGATACATATTTTGCAAAGAACCTTTTCTATTGCAAGGTTGAAGGATGGGAAGTGTGTAAAATTAACTTTTTTCTTTTAGGAAATGTAATTCTGAAGTGGGAAGGAAAATGGGAAACAGATTTTCAAATTAGGGTGTGAACTGGCACACAGGAAACAGGGCTTTTCCGAAGTAGCAGGGTGTCCAGAGAATTAGATCTCAGCTCGGAGTGAATTAACAAAAGCTATGCCCCAGTCAGGAATTGATGAAGTCTAAGTAGACTGGAAAGGGAAGATTAGCTAAATACCAAAAAGCACAATTTTTGAATTGAAGGAAGTTTCCGATTTGGTTTCTAATTCTTGGTTAACCCGGGAAGAAATTTCGCAGGTCGCATGCATTTTCAATTTGTCAGTCATTTTCCTCATTTCACTTTAGCCTACTAATTCTCCCGGTTTGGGGTTAATTCATAAAATGTATAAATGACACTCGATAGAAAACCCACATCGGTGATGGATCGGTGTGGAGTGTTAGTGATATTTGTTTGCTTAACTTTAAAGGTAATGGAGGGGAGTGGTATATATCAGGAGATGGTAGCAATGGTACCGACTGTGGCTACAACATAAGTGAGCCCTGCTCCAACCTGGCCCATCTCCATGCTAGAGTCTCCTGGTATGATACAGTTTACGTTATTGCTTCTGTTGATGTCATAGAGCACTGCATGGATGAACCCTTCTACCGCAGGTAGGCCTACAGTTGGATTATTATAATTTTATTTATCTAAAAGAATTGTCATTATATGCATTATGACAGATTCTCATGTCTGAAATTGGCTGAGGGGTTTTTAAGCATCTTTTCAAATATGGTGATATCTCAAAATCCATATTTTGTGACTTATGACTTATTTTCATGAAACGGATCACATAATTATATCTATTTGACTGTGGATGAACTTCAAACATGAGATTTCAGAATGCATTCACATGAAATATATATTTAAGGTGACTCAGTAGTGATTATGTAATGGGGTGCGCAGCAATGCCTAGCGTGAGTAGCGGGTTACAACTTTTGCCATTTTTCATGCTTTTAATGGGTTCGGAATTGTTCAGGGACATGTTTGGTTTTGTCATTTACTTATAGTACTAGTGTATGTGGCAAATGGAAAAAATGCGCATATTTGCACATGCATAGCAGAGAGTGCATTAATTAATATGTTTACAACAACTGTTTTGCGAAAAAATAGTGTTCGGCCTTGCACAAAGGATGCACTGGGAAACCCCTTCAATGATCTATGACGTCATGTCATGCCTTGTTACACAGCATTCCCCTCCGCTCCCAGCCACAGCTCTTTCAGTGGTCTCATTGCCATGGTACTGTAGCGGGTGGCCAGTCACTGGCCGTGTGCTTGTGTACCATGCGGCAATGTCCGTATTGGGTGAAAATAGGCCACTCACTCAGCTTGCTCTCACTCTCACTCCTCACCTTAAATTAAAATATGTCCATCATGCGTTTATATAACTCCTTCTTAAATATTGTGTAGAATTTCCTATTAAAATACTTTCATCTTTGTATATCACTAAAAAATATCGATTGAATTTATAGCAGATAACCTGTAATAACGCTAACTGTTTGTGGCGGTTACTTCTGCTAATTTTCCCATTTTTCTGTTAGAAAATAAACACGTCCCCCCAAAAAATTATAGAATTTCATCAAGATTTATGAAGCCATTTTTGTTCAAATCAAATATCAATCAGGAATTTATTTTTTTTCCCAATTTTTCTTATAAATAAGTCGTAATATAGACAAATTTAGCCTGGAAAGCCATCCTGATTTTTTGTGTATGAGTTGGAAAATACTGTATCTACATTCATATTAAATTTAAAAAATATTCATCAAACAGTTTTTTTTAAAACGCTGATTGTCATCAGCCAAAGTCAATTTTGCTAGTGCCCCATACTGCCACTAGGGGGCTTCCAGGGGGCTACCTCAGGATCTGAGGAAAAAAACATTATCTCATGATAAGTATATATATATATGTTGAATGTCTGGGTGAAATTGCTGTCTGAATTCATTTAAATTCATCTGAACCATTTTAAACGAATTATGTTAATAAATCACTCAAATGTAGTAAAATTACTCAAATATGATTTATTATTTATCTCCATACCGCCATAGCATGAAAACTAACCTGGTGACCTATGTTTTTTTTTCACTCAATAATGATTATTTCATATCAAGTATCATTGGTAAAAATTTTAGAAAAATTCATCAATAATCAAAATCACTACTGAGTCACCTTAAGAACCTTACAATTGGTTGTATCGCTTCCATAGGCTACTCATAGGGCCTTCTTCTGACATTGTTGTATTATTTTTCTTTATCATTTCCTTGCCCATATTTAGAAACAAGAAATTGGAAAATTCTAAAATGGGCAAGAGGTTTATAAATCGCCAGACACACCTGGGGTCATTTTCTGAGAAACATTTGTAATAATAAATAATAAATAAAATATAATAATTCTCAGTAGTTCTTTTTCGAATTGAATTATTATTTAATACTGGAAAACTAATGGTTACTATGTACCCTCAATGCTTAAATCCCCTTTTTTCCACAGGTTGGTTCTAATTGGTATAGGAGGCACTCCAGTGGTCAGATGTCCATCCACTACCAAAAAGACAGGGGTCATCATGTCGTTTGATGGTCACTGCCAAGATAGCTTTTCCCTGTTGCCTATCACCATCACCAACTTTATCTTTGAAGAAGGCCTCATTGTTGGTCATTGTCGTCATTTGCAGATCTACAACACAACCTTTATTGGAGCCTCATTTAATTTAGGTTCTTTAAATCCTATTTATGATAATGATGCAGCATATCAGGATCCTCCTTCAGGCCCTCTTCCTGAAGATAAATATAGTAAACGCGAGTCGGTCTATCTTGAAGGGACTCACTGGTTTCCCATACCTGAAAACATACCTTTGTCCTATCCTGAAATCCTTTCTGCCAAATATGCCATTGTAATCGTTTCAAAAGATGTCTCTATACAAATAATGAATTCTAATTTCACTAATAGACGCCTCATGGTTTGGTCAAAGAATATACTCTTTTTCAATATGACCAATTGTGAATTCAGTGGACGTGGTCGTAAGCAAAATACTGTTGGAGGTGTATCTTTTTTTTCCAATATTTACAATTCCTTCATCTATATAACTGACTGTGTTTTTAATTCTTTAAGACCAGACTCTATCTCTGCTGCCATACTGCTGGAAACTAAGGAGTTCATATGGGGAAGACCATTAGTTTTTCACATGCTGGCCTATTTTACGGGATATAACTATCCGCTGGGGAAGGTTATAGTGACCAATTGTCTCTTTGTTGATAATCTTGGTGCTATTGAGTTCCGTTCGTTCCTAATTCATCACACAATCCAAAATTGTACCTTCATCGGCAATGCTGTGGCTGCTGGCAAAGGGGGCGCCATCAAGGCCCTTGCACAGATAGATTATTGGTCGTATATCATCATTTCTGGTTGCACTTTTGTCAACAACTCTGCAGGAATTGCTACTGTATTTAAGCAGCATGGCAAAGAAGTACTAACACTAGGCTTATCAACATTCTCGACCTTGGAATACAATGATGGTGTATACATTCGTACACATTCAACCAATCCTTCAGAATCAAAAACTGAAATTATAGGTACTGGGGGAGCCCTTTATTTTAGAGCGATTGTAATAAATATTACAACTACTACATTCAGTGGAAATACTGTAAGGGGATTGGGATCTGCCATGTATGGCAAGCGTAGCCTTTTTCACTTCCTAGATTCATACATAGAAGGAGATGAAGTTAGTGAAGAAGTTGTCACCATTATGGATGCTGATACTTACATAGATAATGTCACTATTGAATCACACAGTACCAGGGGTTTATCACTTTCCTATGAATCAGGCCAGCATAGTCTGAAGGCCATGAATCTACTACTCAGATGTCCTCAAGGTTGGTATTTTTCTGAATGCTTTATCTTTAAAATTCTATATTCTATATTTTATCATAAACAAACTTATATGAAGTGTGCAAACATTTACTGATGAAGTGATAGATCGATATTGCCCTGGCATTTACCAACTCATCCTGTACAACTACCATTAAAGGAGATAATGTGATGTGGAAAGTGAGGAAAATGAGTCATAAGTCGCAAAAAATAGATTTTGATATACCGGTACCATTATTGTTTAAAAGATCAAGCCGATTCCATTGATAGTAAACAGTCTAATAATCTAATAAGTATTTCTAGAATCTATTTCTAGATTTTCAGTTTGATATTTTCATTTTTGAAAAAAAAGTTTCCAATATTTCTGGGGGTCAATAAAACAGTAAAGTAACTAAATGTAGTCCATATGAGGACCTTTAAAACGAAAGGATGTATTACATAGATTGTCCTGAAATGTGATATATTGATTGATATAGCTATAAGTAATAAACTCTCCAAATATCAGACCATTCCAATTATGTGATCCTGTGAAACTAGTTACCTTACTTTGCACCTCACATAAGCATAGAGTCATATGATAGCCCCTATAGATATAGAAATTTACAGATATTTTACCTTTAGTGGTAATCTCCATTACCACTAGACCTGTATGTCCCGAAGACCTGATGGTGAAAGGTGAAATGTAACTATTTGATGATAAATCGGGGGGACTCCCACAATATTATTAACTGCTGCCTGTTGTTCCTATGTTATCACACTTATCTTTAAGGACACTACGTAACTGAAGACCTACCAGGGAACCCTAGCCTTAAAGAGCAGAAAAAAGTGGATTATTCATGTGGTAGTTGCCAGAACAATTACAGCTTCAAGGCAGGCAGTCTTTGGGTGTACATTAAAAATGGGACACGCTTCACCGAACAAGAGGATATTGGTTGTATTCCATGTCCTTTTGATGCAATCTGTGGTCAGGATCACTTGCAACTGAAACCTAACATATATGCAGAGAGACACGATGGTGTTCTGTACACCCAACATTGTCCCAAGAACTACTGCTGTTCTAAACCATTGGGAGAGAGCTGTGAGTGGGATAACATCTGTGAAGGCAAGAGAACTGGTAGATTATGTGGACGATGTGAGGAAGGCTACACAGAAGCTCTGTTTTCTACATCTTGCATTCCCAATGACCACTGTCACAAACTATGGTTAATTCCCCTATTAGGGTTGAGTGCTATGGCTTATGCAATCTTCCTCTTATTCCAGAAAGATTTTATTGCTAGCATCACCAATACTCTGCCTTATATTGTTCATGTTATTTGTAGAGTAAAACATGCTCTATTTAAACTATGCTTCAGGGGAAAAGACCAGGAAAATGACTCTGTCAAGGCTCAGAAAAAGTCTCCAGGAGGCGGTGGTTTTGTTATCCTATTTTTCTATTACTTCCAAGATGCTTCTACAGTAGTTTTTGAAATGAATAAACCTGTCAGCAACCACCCTGGAATTGCAAAACTTCAATCTTCCTTTGACAGTCTCTTGAAATTTAGATTAGATATTTTCAATACATTTGCTAATGATGACTGTATATTTCCTGGTCTTTTTCCAGCTACAAAAGCCATACTAAAAACAGCTTTTGTCCCTTTGTTGATTTCAATATTAGCTATAATCTACATTATCGGTCATTTATTTGTTAACAGGAAGCATGTAAATATTGGAAACATTATCAAGCAAAGGACAGTGACAGCAACTGTTTTGGCTCTAATGTTTTCCTATCAAAAACTTGCATCCACCTGTTTTTCCTTATTGTACTGTGTGCCTATGTATCATGATTTAGTCTTGAGCATAGATGGCAATGTTACTTGTTTTACAACCTGGCAGATTGTAATAATGATTTTTACTATAGTCTATATTCTACCTTTCTTCCTGGTCCTTCTCCTCACTCCAGAATTGATTGACAGAAAAATCATCAACCAAAAAGAATTCCTCTTTAGCTTCACTTGCCCCCCTGTTTTTGTCATGTCTTGGATTATCAGGGAATGTTTCAACAGTAAAACCAGCCTAAATGAATCAAAGTCACCCCAATCATCACCCCAGAAATCTCATCCACCCAGGGAAGAAGTAGCGGCAGTGCTTCAAGGGCCCTATCGCCTACTAAGACCTCTCGGGCACAGGTTCTCCTTTTGTTGGGCAGGGGTACTCATAGCCTTCCGCCTGGCACTGGTGATAACAAAAACATTTGCACCAGATCCTCTCTGTCAGCAGTTCTTCATGATGTTCATCACCCTCACCTCCCTCATCACACATGTCTATGTTCTCCCTTACAAAGATGCTAAAGCTAATTTAGCTGGAACTTTTTCAAACTTTGCTTTGCATGTTCTTGCTATAATAAACCTGCTGATGGCAGCTTTTAAAGCTGCTGAATACACCCCCTCTGGTCCTACACGTTCCTTCATCTATCTGTTAGGTGTCATGGAGGAGTGTTTGACAATATGGCTGCCATTTGCAGGACTTATAATTATCCTTGCCTTCTTGTTTCTGGCCATCATTAGGGTCACTTGTTTGCTTCTTGCTGCATGCTGCAAAAGGATGACATTCACTAAAGTTGTTCCTCTTAAACAGAAATGATTGTGAATCAGTTCAATAAACTGCAACCATGAATCAGTTAAATGAATTGCAACCATGAATCAATCTTTTTACTTTCCAAGACAAATCACCTCAACATAAACACAGTGTCCTCTATTACACAGGCGATATTTCACCTACCTTCAGAAATAATTGTAGATTTTTCTCAGTGTGAAAGGGATGTTTCTTTTCTGTCTCTATGGAGTATTTTGCCTAAGCTACTTATGAGGTCAGAGCCTCCCAAATAACCCGAATGTAATACAAAAATGAGACTCAAAAGACAATTCAACATAACCAAAAACATCCTTTGAATCAACTCGATGCTGAATATACTCTAATATATCTAGTATTTATCATTTTTCAGCCTAATTTAGCAGAATTTACTAAATGTGTAGAGCTGGCGATTGTACATTTCCTGGTGTCTGGTATATCTCGGTGATATCAAAACCATGTAATCCATAGTATATTAGATATTTGGTCAAAACATTGGGCAAATTAATTTCGATTTGCACGTTAAAATCCAAAAATTTATGCCATTTGTGATGCGTTTCAGGAAAATGAGTCATAAGTCGCAAAATTGGTGTTTTTCAAAGTCGTTTACTTACAAGATCTCTTTGTTGGAATATATTCATTTTTGGAGTGTCAAGTCCTTGTGGTTGTATGAATACATCTACCAAATGTCAAGACTGTTTATTAATTATATCAGTCCGTTTCTTAGATAATCCCATCGAGTATATTTAGCTACTTTACTGGTAATTAACCACCCATAAATATTGCAAACGTTTTTTTCTATAATGAAAATATCTAACTAAAAAGATAAAAGTACTTATTAGATGTCCTTAATGTTTACATTCATTGGAATCACCTTGATCTCCTCTTTTCAAATATGGTGATATCTCAAAATCCATATTTTGCGACTTATGACTCATTTTCCTGAAACACATCACATTTGGTTTTGCATCTGGAGTTATGTAACCCCAGGTTTGGGCCAAGTCACTACATCTATTCTGGCGTGTGGTCACTGTTAGAGGGTGGTGATTGGTCAAATAAAGTTTAAATCAGTTTACTTTCTGTCCAATCGGGGCATGGGGTCAGCATCTTATTGTGGCTAAACCCTTTCCACTTGGATTTTAAATGAGTAGAAGCTTCTGACTCTGTACTGCTATACCCCTCTTGTATGAGTACACCGAAAAAAGGTTTCAAGAGATTAAATGACTTTACTGATATAAATGAGAAGAGCCACTTTAATATTTGCTAGTGAAATACAATCATGGTAAATCTAATGTTCATAATGTGACAATTGGAAGGGCACAAATAACTGGTATTTCTTTATTTTGTCCATCAGAGCCAAATGGGGATGTTGTATATATAAATTAGGCCTGATAATATTATGTTATACAGCTATGTCGTTGACCTACAATCAGGATTCACTGAGAATATTGTATGACGTAATGCCTACGCTAAATAAAAATATCTTGAATCTATTTCGTTTCTATGTTTCAGAGTGAATTGTCACTCTCTCTCACTTCATTTTTAGTAGATTTATCTATTAAATTATTATTAATTTTTATCACTTTACCTAATTTAGATTATTACCACATGTATGATTTATGATATAATTCAATGTGCTTAAGTGTGTTACTGACGAAGGATCAAATGTCATCCTGAACAACATAAATGTGAGCTCTTTCATTTATTATTATAGTTTTAGAAAAACATTAAACTTCGCTGAATAAAGTAAATGTTTAGTTATTGATTGTTGTTTAAGTGTCAGTCTTTATCTCCTACAATACCAGGGCCTTCATTGTTAATGAATGTACATGAACATGCTACCAAAGAATTGAATTGTGGTCGATTTTTAAATAAGAATGAGCAAAGAGCAGGTCCTGCCCTACATAGGGTAACTTTCTATACTCCTGATTATTCTCAAACATTGTGTTCCTGCATGTACATATATACATAGTAACCAGGGACCAGTTTAATCCAGTTTAATTCCATTATGTGGCATCACATGGTTTATTCCAAACTTTACTCCGTATGTACTCAATGCTACCAACGTCTGGACCAATTGCAGCAAAACCGCTTTGTGTGAACACCAGCGAATGCTCAAAACATTGCGAACGCTGCCCCATACACTGAGATATGATTACTAGGATATGGGTCCCCATATGGATTGTTCATTCTTGCGGTTTTTCTCCTACAAAAGTATGCCTCCAGTACCATGAATAGCAAGCAAAATAATAAAGCAATACCTTAGTCCAGTCAAATTCACAGAAACGAATAGTAGTAAATGACAGCTATCGTTAAACTTTCGTCAACGCTAGCTTGTATGGGGATTCTATATCGGCCGATCAACCGAAATGCAGCGGAATGCTTCATACAGAGTGCCATAATAGTTGGAACAGCCAGAAACTAAGCCAGAACAGCCGCTCTCAGCCAATCAGATCCGCGCCCTCAACAATAACGTCAGATGCTGGGAAAGCCTGTATATCTCCAATCAGAAAAACAAAGCTCATTTGCAGGTAGAAAATCCGCGATTATAATTGATTCCATTAAAAAGCTAATGAATAATCATAGCTTCTTCTGCTAGAATCTAAATGTCTGCAGCTGTCGTGCAAGACTGGATGCAGACCTCGGGGAGTCACATGGCAAAATGCCTGACAACTTGTATGCTGAATGGCTAGAAATAGTTCAGTAGCCGGGAAACTCCAGGCTGTTTTGCGAAGGCCGTTTTTGAGATGATCTTTTATTTTTAAATAGAAAAACAATATTAGGCGTTCAGATCAGGTGAAATATAATCAATTTACTTCCCCCGAAATAAACATCTCTTGTAGCGGTAACTTTCTGGATATGGAATTTGCCTTATCTTCTAAATGCCGTAATTATTCTTTCGACAAGATATGGTAAGTTCACCTATTTCAATCCTATGTAAGGACCTGTTTCACTTGTGCTCTACCTGTATGTATTTATATGTATGTTACTGGTCTCGCTAGAGAAGTATGGGTGCTTTACCAATAAAACAATGATAATCGTTTGTTGGACTGCTCCAATATTCTTGTGCCTCTAGCCCGTTCGGACCGGATGTTGTATAATAATATGCCCCCTATATATATAATAGACAACACGGAATAAGTACATAATTTCGCTAAACATGCCTGATAATCTAGTAGAACTCAGACTCGACAACTGGGCACGATTTGCCAGTCAGAATGGATGTAAAATAGCCCACCTAAATGTTTGTTCCTTATTTCCAAAGTTTGAGCTAATAAGAAAGGACATTCTGAATTTAAACATTGACATCATATGTTTTTCTGAAACATGGATCAAGAATGATACCAGCATTGACCTATTGAATATACATGGATACAATTTGGTTGATCTAAATAGAACCGATAACAAACATGGTGGTGGTTTATGTATATGTGAATGACTCCTATCGATATGAACAATATTATGTGCAAGACATGCCAAGAGAAGCCTGATTAAAGTGGCTAAGATCACTATTTGACTATATGTCATTTAGAAATATGTTTGTAGTTTTCGATGACCTGTACAAGTAAGAACATTTGTGTGGAGTACCAACTCTATATATTCCTTAGATTAATTGATATTTGTTAACAAAGAATGTGGCAGAGATTCCATCAAGGAATTCAAATCTGACAGAGACGTAACTTGACCATAAGGTGCTGCCCTCAGTGCATGGTGAAGTAGGAGCAAAGCAGGAGGTACATAGTGACATATCTACCCTGTCCCATCCAGCTGGTATCACTTAACTCATTAAGATAAGAGGCGTCTGGGACCTTCCCTCACCAACCGAATTGGGTCTGGCAGTTGTCTACGGCACCCTACGAAATTGGAGTTTTAAACTCTTAAATACACAAAATATAATTCCTACATTAATGCTCCCGGGTATACATTACAAATATGTGATGTGTTTCAGGAACATGAGTCATAAGTCGCAAAAAATGGATTAAAGATATCATTATATTTGAAAAGATGAGATCAAGCCGATTCCGATGATAGTAAACAGTCTAATGTTCTAGATTTAAAGTTTGATATTTTAATTTTTGAAAAAAACAACAGTTTCCAATATTTCTGGGGGTCAATAAACAGTAAAGTAACTAAATGTAGTCCATATGAGGACCTTTACAAACGCAAGGATATATTACATAGATTGTCCTGAAATTTGGTACATTGATTGATATAGCTATAAGTGATAAACTCTGCAAAAATCAGAACATTCCGATAATGTGATCCTGTAAAAAAAACACTTTGAAAAATATCAATTTTGCGACCTATGACTCATTTTCCTGAAACACATCACATATACTACTCTAGAACATAGTTGAAATTCAGGCAAACTTTCCCCAAATCAGGAGCTGAGTGATATGTGTCACTTTAACATAAGGACTAATGTTGAAAGTACCACATCCAAGATCTGAGAAATATAGATGTAGTCCCCACGTCCAGGGTCTATGAATGTGGAATAACCTGGACATAATAACAAAAGCAGAGTCATGGGAGAAAATGAAGAAGAACTTGAGATCCAGAGAAGGCTAGATGTTGAAATGAATATGATTTGTAATTGGCTTTAGGCATAGAGTTGATTTGTCTTGAGTGTTATCAGAATCTACGCAGTTTTAGCTGCGCCATATGAAGGGTTAATATCTGTATAGAACAAAAGGGTATAGTCTAATAGTGATGAGTATATTTTATTTCTTTTATTTTGTCACACAAGGACAATGATCTATGTATTATAAATGTTATGTTCTTATAGTTGGGCAAAAAATGTAGAAAAAGACCAGCAGCACATCATGACCTCTAGTGTGATTTATGAAGGTTTAATATATGTAAAAATTAAAAGCCGCTAGATGGATTGGCATAGTGGCATATATCATATGCCTGCATATTACATAATCGTTCTGACATGCCCCGTCCACCGGGGGACTATTTAATGTCTAGAAATTCCGTCCCAATCGCCCACATACCTATGACTTTAAATTCCCTGGGAGAAAAGATCTACTAATTTGCCATCCTTATCCTGTTTCCTAGCCAAAACGTCAGGGTCAATAGGGTCTTTACTGTACTTTAACTGAACCTACCCCCATTTTCGAAGGCATATGGGTCAGATTTTCAAAAAATGTACAATTCGCTTTCACTAATCCTCTCAAATAACCCACAGTTAGGACAAAGATTAGCTTCAAAATCCAGTTTAACCTAACAGAACTGATACTTTAAATCAATGCGATACCAAATAGGCTCAGATATACTCAGTATTCATCATTTTTAAGCCAAATTTAGCAGAATTTCCTAAATGTGTAGAGCTGCCAATTGTACATTTTCTGAAAATCTGACCCATATATCTGTTCAAAGTTCTGAAGCCATGCTGATGCATACTCATCACTCTCGCACGCTCAGCATGACTTGTGTATGGGAGGAGGGCAGCTTGGAGGATGGTGGGCGGGATGGTGGGCAATGTCAACCTACAAAAACAATCCATATTTATGAAAGTAAATAGCCCAAGACTTCCATTCATTCCCATCAAGTTGTGACGATACTCTGGTGCCTCATACCTCTTGATGGCACCATAAGTTTAATCTCTCATAATTATTTAAGGTGTTTAATCGTTGAAGAATATAATTATTATATGAAAGAAAACTTTGTTATAACTTGAAAGATCCTTTTGACTACAGATCTAACAATATATTTGTCACATGCTGTGAAATTTTGATCAATAAAATTTATTAAAAAAAAAATTCATATTTTCGTATTCACTGATCTTTACATCAATGACACCAGGACCATATACACAAAAATCAACAAAAATATCAAATATCCAAATTATTTCACTACCACACAGTAAAACTGATTTCAAATATGAATTCTTCAACCCCCAAACCCTAATTTCCATATACTGGACTGCATGGTAAGCCAAACCATTGTAATATTAGTTGTCAAAATGGTTGATGGTGGCCATTTTGGATTTTGGGCTCTAACAGATTTTTCGGGCACTTTTGCAAGGGTCGCCCCCATTCAATCTTTTATGTACCCTTCATAGATGTCAAATCCACTGAGAAACCAACCTCTGCTCTCAACGGTCACAGAAGTGCTCCAGATGACCCAACTAAAAGGATTCCTAAAGTTTAAGATAATAGAGAGTCAGAGGACAAAAAGTGAGATTTTGGTCGGTTCTCTAAATAAGTTTATTTTGGAAGATAATGACATTTTACACCAAACAGAACAGGTCTTCTGTCTCATAAAATAGAGGTTTTGTTATGAAAACTAATTTTGATATTAGTGATTACCACAGTGTTGAGATTTGTTCTAAAACTGATTTGGTTTTTGAATATTAGAACTGTAGATTGTGTATTTTCTGAAAATCTAACCCATCATGCAGCCTACAGAATGTGCAGCAGCAGCTTCATGTGGTGGACAATGTTCCACCATGTTGTGCCATGAGCCCACATGTACAGCCAGTGGTTAGTCATCTCACTTATTCAATTCAATTCATAGATTCTTTTATTGATGATGTTATTTCAATTACAGGTTGTTCGTCGTCTGGTTAAATACAGAATATTTAGCCAGTTCTTCCGGCGAATGCCTAGTCATCTCACTTATCTCATTCTGCTTACCCATGGTAAGGTCTGCAAAGTGCTGGAGGAAATACAGCTATAGCTCATCTTTTCAAAAGACAGGTAAAAATCCTTTTCCTATATCTGTATCCTTTTCCTACATCGTTTGTTAAAATCTATTGTATGATAATACACTCACCTTCTGTAAAAGTGAACATACTTCTTAAATAATCAATCTACCGATGTAGGTCTTTTGGTGGTGGAAAGGATAACTAATAATAGTGTCCAACCCACCCGCTATACTTTTGAGACTCAATAGGGTACAATTTTGTGTTAAATTTATTATTATTGATGTATAGTGTGATGCACCGCCTAAGCAAAGGTGTTATATTTCAATGAATTCTAATGATCTGAATACTTATATATCAAGTCTATAACTGGATTACTTCGCAACAGGGCTGTAAGTTCCCCTGCTTAGAATTTGATTCTATTCTGTTAATACCTATAATTGTAATACCTATAATTGTAATCCTGTTAATATTTTAGAGCGTCCATTCTACTATGGTAACCAGCGCTCTCTCGCTCGCTGGTTCGATTGTCTATGAAAACTCGCCTACCTAAATCCCAATACTCATAATCTGTTATGTACTCATTACATCTCATCTCATAACTTCAATCTACTGTTGTAAACCTATTATTTATTTAATTCTCAATTATCCATAGTTCATGTTATATTGTAACAAAAGCAATCAAGGTTCTAAGCACCCGTCGGAAGAACTGGCTGAATAGTCTCTATTTAACCAGACGTCGAATCACCTATTATTGTAAAACCAGCTTCAATAAAAGAATCTATGAATTGAATTGTGGTGAACGTTGGTGGTATTGAGGCTGATTTCTGGCCTGGTAACAACAACCAATATATGTTAGATCTTCGTTTATCAGGTTTCATCATACATTAATTATACATAAAATCAAATAACTGCTAAGAGTTTTGATGAAGTCAATAAGAGCTGTCATACAACCATTGGATCACTTAGCTTGTGTTTGTATGTATACATGTATGTAATAACTTTATTTCCGATCTTACATTTACAGAGATAAAATGCAGGTTCAGGAAAAAGGGATAAAGAAAGACAATAATCTATTCATAAACTATCTGTTCTGGACAGGTTTTCCTAGTCTCCCTATACTCTTTAGAGAGAAATGTTAAATACCTTGTTAATGATTCATTTTCTTTTTATTTGTTTATGCTCCAAACTCATACAAGTGAGACAATTGAGATCATTTTAGCTTCCTCATTGCACAATTGTTATGCTGATCAGTTATGCTTATATAGTGAAACCTCTCTATTGAGACCACTCTTGGGACTGAACAATTTGTGGTCACATAGCGAGGTGGTCTCATTAGAGGGGATACTCCGATAAGAAGAAAGCAATTCGGGGCTGAGAAAACTGGTCTTAATAGAGGGGTAGCCTTTATAGAGAGGTGGTCCTTATTTGAGGTTCCACTGTAAACTAATGTAATTAGTTTTTATAGTATATATATCAGCATTTGAAAAGAGAAAGTGGAAAGAATTTAAAATAAAACAATTACTGAATTACAGCATTGCTGGAAAAGATGGCCATCCATTAACCCCAATAACCACACAAGGTACAAGTGGGGTTATTATGGATCATGCCATCAAGCCAGCAATACTTTACTTTACAACAATACTTTACAGCAATACTTAGGGCCTTTTTGCACACAAAATCTCTTAAAGTGGATATTAGTAGATAAGTAGATATTTTGAATGATGGAAGGTGTACCAAGAGTACTAGATAGTATTACTTCTAGATTTATACTAAGATACCCTTGCCTACCCTTGTCATGCCCCACTGAATATTAAGATAGAACTCAATGAGAGATGGATATAGGGTGACTTATTCACAAAACATGAGTGCATTGTAAAAATAACACACAAGTGTTTTGTGAATGCGTCATCCTATATCCATCTCGAGTTGGGTTCTGTTTTTTGCCATGATATATATATATAAATTTGGGCTTATATAATCATTAATTACCTTCATTTCATGTCTCGCAACCCTCTGACTCGGCAATAACAAGCGCCTACAACGTTGCATCATGAAATGAGCGTCATAAAATAAGTGTCATTGATTGGTGCAGCTAGATTTATGTAACCAATCAAAATCGCGGAGTAAATTGGCTGCATTCGGAAAGTGGATTTCGCTAGTGAAATCTATGCATGCATTTGCCATGGGCTAATCTGGCCATGTTTTTGTGGATATGCACACCTATCAAGGAATAAATCAATTTATCAATAGAGCCATTTTGGTGGCAAAAGACATTGATACCTAGCGCAGGGGTTAGTGTTACCTGATTGTAAAGTTTCCATAGAACACCACAAAGAATGCCCATGCAATGTGAAACTATCCTACTCACCTACTGGGTGGAAGTGCTGTGGTAGTGGCCACCTAAATGGAAATAGTATTTCTCTCCCTTCTCGCCCTCTTTTAGCAATGAATATCTGATCATGTACACTTGTCACATTCTAATTCCGTAAAATCAAATGTTTTTGAACATCCCCTCCCCCCACTCAATTATTTCCGGCTCTGATTGATGTTAAGTATTAGCATATCTGAGGTGTTTTTTTAGGAAAATGAGTAACAAGTCACACATTTTTTTTTGAGATAACATTATATCTAAAAAGATAAGATCAAGCTGATTCTAATGATAGTAAACTGTAGGTCATAGGAAATAGTTTTTTCTTTATTTTAGGTTTAATATTTTTTTGTTGAAAAAATGTTTGCAATATTTCTGGGTGGACATTTACTAGTAAAGAAGCCAAATATACTCTGTAAGGTGACCTTAGAAATCCATGAATATATTAAACACAGTCTCGAAATTTTGTACATGTATTCATACAATTGAAGGTGTTAGATACCCCAAATATGAGAACATTCCTAGTAAGATATCTTGATGACTTTGAAAAAATATCAATTTTGTGACTTGTGGCTCATTTTCCTGAAACACATCACATATTAGCATAGTTATTTGAGGTGATTACGGAAAGTGAAATATCCCATATGTGATGTGTTCCAGGAAAATGAGTCAGTGGTTTTTTTTTCACAAGATGTCATCATTGAAATTTTCTGATTTTTAGAGGATTTTTAGAGAGTTTAGCACTTAGTCATATGAATTTATGTGAGAATTTTCAGGACATTGTATTAAATATATCCTTGCATTTTGAAGGCCTTTGTATGGAGTATATTTAGTTGCTTTACTGGTAATTAACCCATCCAGAAACATTACAAACTTTTTTTTTTTCAAAAATAAAAATATCAAACTTAAAATAGAGAAATACTTATTAGGTGCCCTATTGTTTACTATCATAGGAATCACCTTGATCTCATCTTTTCAAATATGGTGATATCTCAAAATCAATATTTTGCGAGTTATGACTCATTTTCCTAAAACGGAGATCTGATGTGTTCCAGGAAAATGAGTCGCAAAATTGATATTTTTTAAAGTGTTTTTTTTTACAAGATCTCTTTATTGAAGAGTTCTGATTTTTAGAGGGTTTAGCACTTATAGTCATATAAATTTGTGAGAACTTTCGGGACATTGTATTAAATATATCCTTGCGTTTTGAAGGCCGTATTAGGTGCCCTATTGTTTACTATCATAGGTCATCTTGATCTCATCTTTTCAAATATGGTGATATCTCAAAATCCATCTTCTGTGACTCATGACTCATTTTCCTAAAACGGATCATATATTGTTTTTTTAGACAGTGGAGGACCAAGCATAACCTACAACCAAGGAAGTAGCGATTGCAGTAGCCGCCGATGACATCCTTACTTCATATTTTAGATAGGTTCGCCCAGTTGCATTGCACTCTATATGGGTCCGATTTTTAGAAAATGTACAATTCAACTTCGCCAATCTTCTCAAATAACCAAAATTTCAGATGAAAATAAAGTTCAAAATACAGTTCAACCTAACCAAACAGATTGCTAGAATCAATGCAATGCCGAATGTTGTCGAATTTACTTAGTATTGACCAAATTGCAGCCTAATTTAGCAGAATTTACTAAATGAGTACAGCTACCAATTGTACATTTTCGGAAAATCTGACCCATATTCTCATTGACTTAGCAGTGAAAAGTCTGTTAATGTAAAAGACAATGCTGGCAAAAACTACAAAACTTTGCAACTTCAATGTAAAGCCTATTCAACTTTATCTTAATTCTGTTGTGATACATAGCCTTTGTAGTAATTCTTTCCCAGTGACCTAATTAGAAATTTGGGCACTACTCTTGCAGCTTTTATAATAATAGATATCTCTCACTTGTTTTCGCAGTTCTCTAAATTGCCAAAGCTCAACAGCCAACTGTAGGTTCAAACAGTTTCACAAACACATGAGCCAAGTTTGCTAAATCAACCTTAAACAATGGAGGTTGTAACAACAGAGACAAGACCTTTGGTTGCCTCATCATGGAGCTTGTCCAGACCATTCTGTTTCTCTATACTCATTGCATACTTCTCAAATTTCGTCTTTGGGGCTGTGGCGGTTGTGCCAGCAATAACAATAGGACCACTACAGCATGCACATGTACTCAAGACTGCAGCAGATATAGGCCTCTTCTCATCCATCCCTGATATTGCAAGTGCTGTCATTGGACTTGGGGTATGGGTCATCATGGATAAGTGTGGAAGACGAGTGACTTTCATAATTTCTCTTGTGTTCTACATTATTGGCTGGGCTTGTATCATACCTCTCAATCTGGCAGTATTTGCTGGCCAGGCCAGCTTTGGCATTGGCTCACAGCTGTGTAATACTGTCTCTTTTGTTTACATTGGAGAGATAGCGATGCCTGCTCACCGAGGGAAACTATGCATGGGTATGCAAATATTTTCTGCCATGGCTAGCTTGCTGATAGTACTTTTGTCTGTATATATTTCTATAAGCCATGTGGTTATGATTTTCCTCTGTTTTACCTGCCTGATCTTTATAGCAGCCATTTTATTGCTAGAAGAACCTCCCAGTCTTCTGGTAAAACATGGAAGGAAAGAAGAAGCAGCTCTAGTTCTGCAAAGGTTAAGGGGTCAAGGAGCTGACATTTCTGCTGAATATTCTGACATAGTCTCCAACACAAGTGAAACAGCATCAGTGTCTCCTGAACCATTATCTAAATCACCAAGGGTTTGGAAGAGCGTTCTTATATCTACATTACTAGTATTTACCCCATTTATCTGTGGTACAACAGCAATACTCGGATACAATACTATTGTTCTAGAAGATGCAGGACTGGCTGAAAATACACTTTTGTTTCTATGTCTGAGTTACTCTGGTGGCCTAATAGGAGCCATTCTGGGAATACCTATCATAGACAAAGCAGGGCGTAGGGTAACATTATTGGTATCATTAACAGCTGTAATAGTTCAACTGGTTGGTATGGGTTATCCATCATACATGAGATCTGATTCCCATAGTGCTCTGAAATGGCTAGCCCTTGTAACTTCTGTTCTATACAATTTATTAGCTATTGGTATATTAGCACCCTGCTGTTTTATGACTGCGGCAGAACTATTACCACTAGCTGTAAGAGCTAGGGCCTTTAGCATACAGTATGTTGCTGCAATGATTCCTTCCTTCTTGATCACCTTCATGTTTCCATTTCTATTTGAATCTTTTGGTGTCTTCTCTGCAATGTGGATGTTAGCTGCAGCAAGCTTGGTTCCATTAATTATCATTTGGAGGTTTTTACCAGAAACCAAGGGTAAAAGCCTGGAGGAAATAGAAAAGATATTCTCATATGAATATAATGTAAATGTCCGCTGACTTAGTATGACCAGCTGGTTAGACGTTTTCGAATACCTCGTTGTTGTACTGTAAATATGATCCGTTTTAGGAAAATTAGTCATAAGTCGCAAAATATGGATTTTGAGATATTACCATATTTGAAGAGAGGATATCAAGCCTATTCCAATGATAGTAAACACTAGTACACCTTATATGTATTTCTATAATTTGATATTTTAAGTTTGATATTTTTATTTTTGAAAAAAAAAAGTTTGCAATGTTTCTGGATGGGTAATTACTAGTAAAGTAACTAAATATACTCCATACAAATGTCTTCAAAATGCAAGAATATATTTAATACAATGTCCCAAAATTTGTTACACAGATTTATATGACTATAATTATTGAACCCTCTAAAAATCAGAACATTCCAATAGTGAAATCTTGTGATGAAAATGCTTTGAAAAAAATCAATTTTGCGACTTGTGACTCATTGTTCTAGAACACATCACATATGCGGATAGCACTTATGTATTCCTTTTAGTGTTGGCAGAGAAAATGTACAAAAAAACTGACCTCGTTGTTTTACTGTATATGGGTCAGATTTTCAGAAAATGTACAATTGGCCGCTCTACACATTTAGGAAATTCTGCTAAAATTGGCTGAAAAATGATGAACACCGGGTATATGGTTTTGTATATGTTTTTGGCAATAATCAATTCCTTCAAATAAAGTGGGTTGAAATAAACGATCATGAACCAATAAAACATCAATTTACAACAAATAGTGTGTACAAGATATCCTGCTCCAGGAGAAACTGATCAAAGGTGAGAGTGATTAATGCCTACTCTCCCCTCATTTTGAGCTTTGTTATGCCTGACACTTATATTAACATTAAGCTAGCTCCTTTGTGGAAGAACTAGCGTAGCTCCTTTGTGGAAGAACTAGCATAGCTCCTTTGTGGAAGAACTAGCGTAGCTCCTTTGTGGAAGAACTAGCGTAGCTCCTTTGTGGAAGAACTAGCGTAGCTCCTTTGTAGAAGAACTAGCGTAGCTCCTTTGTAGAAGAACTAGCGTAGCTCCTTTGTAGAAGAACTAGCGTAGCTCCTTTGTAGAAGAACTAGCATAGCTCCTTTGTAGAAGAACTAGCCACAAAACCAAAACTGATGGGAATATAATGACCTGCTTGTGATTTGGACTGGATAGCTCACTTGGTTGGGCATTCATAATCATAATGAAAAGTGAGAAAGAGAAAAAAAGGGAAAAAGAATAAAAAAATATAAAAGCCAAATTTTACATCTATAAGAACAGGCTGTTTCTTAATAATAATGTGTGTTTCTTTGTGTTTCTGAGAACATAAAATGGCTCAGATATCAAATTACCAATGTGCATGGAGTTTCATTGGTTTATCGATTAATGTGATGTGTTTTAGGAAAATGAGTCATAAGTCGCAAAAAATAGATTTTGAGATACTATTATATTTGAAAAGAGGAGATCAAGCCGATTCCAATGATAGTAAACAGTCTAATAAAATAATAAGTATTTCTAGATTTTAAGTTTGATATTTTCGTTTTTGAAAAAAAAAATTCCAATATTTCTGGGGGGCAATAAACAGTAAAGTAACTAAATGTAGTCCATATGAGGACCTTTAAAACGAAAGGACATATTACATAGATTGTCCTGGAATTTAATACATCAATTGACATAACTATAAGTAACAAACTCCCCAAAAATCAGAACATTCCAATACTGTGATTTTGTGGAAGAAACACTTTGAAAAATATCAATTTTGCAACTTATGACTCATTTTCCTGAAACATAACACATTTATGATTTACCATTAACGTTAGTATCCATTTCTACTACCATGTTAAAGGCTTTTAGTCTGATCAATACCTGTTACTTCAGCACACTATACACATATTTTAGTGGACTCAGATTCCATTGTTAATGGTTGAGGTGGGAAATCCCCTGAAATGGAAGCAATTAGGCTCAGATATTGATTTGAATTGTTTGTTTGCTTGTAACTCTATTTAAGCAAGAAAAATCATTAGGCCAAAGCACCGCTATATTCAGTGTATAAGCAATATTTGAAAATCAATCATAAGAAAATATAATGTGCAACACAAAATGTATGTGATTATATTGTTTTACGATTAAAAAATAAAAAACATTATTTTCAAATCTTCAACTCAGGCTTGCTTATACCTCAGCTTCCTATTTCCGGTGTTATATCAAGAAATAATCACCATATTTTCTGCAACAATCTTTTGGATAATGTCTGACATGCTGGACAGATTTATGAACTATTGTCTCAATTACATACATGGGGAACTCATGACACAACTACACTCTAATAAATGATCGTTTATAAGCAGTTTGCCATAATATAAATATTACTATTTCATCGTAGTAGTGTATTTTACGTTCAGCGTAGGGCACTACGAGCTCCGCGAGAGCACCGCAAGCCTAAGTTACGACAAGCTTGTTGTGTGCGGTGGACCGCGACGGCTCACTGGCCTTCACGATCACTTCCTAGGCAAACCCTAGCCTTTTACTATCAGTCCATTTGTAACCACTGTGCAGTACACAAGCAACAGTCAGTGGAAATATTCACAGTTATGCCCTGTTAAGTATCATGTGCACATTCCATTTTGCTCGATTTTAATTTATACACTCTTTAGCATTATTTCTCAACACTAATTCATGTTCAATTTCGTTTTTGTTACGTCTTAATGATTATATAAATGATGATGTAATTATATCCAGCATGTATAGACCGATTCGGATAGAGTCGCGTCACCATCGGTAGAATTAGGAACTAACTTGTTAGGATAGAAAGTTCTCCAACCTATACTTATACATGGGGGAAGTCAACTTTTCAAGACGTCAGTAAGGTCGTTTTTCCTCATAGAAATGAATCAGGATTTCTGCGACTCAATGGCCAAGAGTTCTTTAGCATGTCACATGGGCAAGAAGTTGAAATATTTGATTTAATTATATGTAACAAACAGTGGATGAAGTATGTTTGGGGATAGCCAGCGGATTGGGTTACACCACTGGGACATGGGGAGATATGCACGGACAGGTCATTCCCACTAACCTGGGGGTATGCCAAGCAATTATTCCAATATTTTTGCATTTCTAACACGGGGTATATAAGAGAAAACTACTATGAACACACTAGATAAATCCAGGGAAACCTCAATCTGTTGCATTTTATGCAACAAACAGAAGCTCTGCCTCTGCCTCTGTAGAAACATATAACTCACCCCTAGTTATAGGGACTGGGCAATCCCCCTCTAAACCACACTTGCCCCCTCGCTCCATGCGAGGTGACTCAAGGGAAGTGAGTAAACCAACAGCATGCTAATGCAGGAACTTCAAACTCATCTAAATTCTTTATTAAGTATTTCAAAATTAGTTCATTTCACCAGATCGATTATTCATATATCCCTTTTGGGTATATGAGAAAAGGAATTAGTTGTCCTTCCCTGATATGTGAGTTTTGTGAGTAAATGTAATGTGGTGTGTGCGAGCTTCAGGCTTAATCCTATGAGCGGTTGAATATGACATGGGCAGTCAGGTAACCATCCCCCATTCATTCATTCATTCAGTCATAGTCATGCATGGTCATTGATTATTGTTTAATTTGATGTATATACTACCTGTACTTTTCTCCCTACAGAAGCTGGCATAAGGAAGAAATACATCAGAGAGAAATGATGCACCAAATAATGAAATGATGAGTTTGAAGCTAGGAATAAATTCACCCTCTTCAAAATCAATGAATGAATAAACGAATAAATATCTAAGCAGTATTTTCGTGGGTCAGTACAGAACCACCTCCCCAACCCCTCTCATAATCACCACAGCATGACAAACCGGGCTTGTCTGGCGGCGCCGAGGGCAGGGACAATTACGATTAGCTTTCTGTGCGGCATACGCTGGCCCTCTATATTATGATGGGCAGAATCTACGCCCATGAATGAACGATGTCCGATGGCCCATCGTTTTTACACGATATGACTTATAACAGTGTATGACAGCTATAAATAGAGAGAATGGGACTAGCCGGCAAGTTTTATTCTATATTTATTATATGTGCATAAAATTTGATCATATGTCATCAGATATCACTGAAAAAATATTAAAGAAGCACAGAGAGCTTGTCTGCCCCGCTGACAGCCCCACTGACAGCCCCCCTGACGGTGCCCACTGTGTGATCAGTATTTAGACCTATACTTATATTGTTGAATTAAAACGTTCATATTGTGGCCATTTCTTGAGCTACATTATTAAAACTTATATCATTCAATAGAGAATTTAATGTTCCATTTAACGGTATGGTTTTTATTATGTATTTCTATAATCATAGTACCAGAATCACAGGTGGATTACCGATCGCGGGGATTTGTTTACATGCTTCGCGAGCCAAAGCTCTGCGAAGCATATCAACAGAGCTATTTTTAGACAACTACATTTTTATAGGACGCGTCCTATATGAATATTTTTATAGCACCCCACTTATAGCACATCTCATATAGCATGTGAGCATGTGGCAAACCTCTTTTTTTTTTAAACATTTTATTTCGATAAACAATTCCACACAGGTGGTACGTTTCAAGTTATCGAGTGAAAAGAAATGGTACAATTTAAGAATCTACAATATAATATTTATCAATATCCGTAGTCTGAAGACTTCAGTGATTCCATATATCATCTATATCATTATATAACATTGAAAACCTTTATAGATATACAAATTATTATTTTACAATAGTCATTTCTAGGTAACATACTACCAACTACATTTATAGAGGCTAAAAAAACTCGACATTTCAACATAATATGATATGACGACGAGGAGCAATACACATTTTTTTTTGGATTTTTTTTGCCAACTAAAAACAAATACATAAGTCTATCCGCATTTATAAAACTACGAGGTTTACGTTCATTTAACCAGTTGGTTACATTTAACTCAGGTCATACCATTTTACCGTTATTCCGATATAGATAAACGGGCCGTATTTCACGTTATATAGAAACAAAATTGTTTCACTTCAAAGCATGTTCTTAAGATAAATCTTAATTTCCTGCCACGGTTTCACTCTGATAATCGCAGGAATGTTGTTCCACATCATGGGGCCCTGACATTGTGGGGAAGAGAGATATTTTGCGGAAGAACAAACCGGTTGGATGATGTTGGGACCTTCAGCCTGCCTGGTATTGCGAGGCATGATTTGTATATATATTGGATCTAATGATCTTCTAGCCATTATGCTTAAAATGGCGATTTTACCTCTAGCTATTATTTCATTGATGTTGTACATGGTTTTGATCTCTTGTGTGGATAGATCATGATTAAACGATATCAACCGGATCGATCGGTTTATCGTACTTTGCACTTTCTTAATAATGTTGGCATTTGCCATATTGTACATGAACAAACCATAATCCGCAAGCACTAATATATGTGCTTTCACAATCATCTTTGCTACATTGTCATCAATAAAGAATCTTAACCTGGCAAATTTGTTTACCTTCATCTGTACAGTGCACTTCATTTTGAAGAAATGCTCATTAAAGCTTAGGTTAGAATCGATACAGAAACCAAGATACCTACAATGCTTCGCCTTTGTAATGGCATGGCCATTTATATATACATCAGCAAGGTTATTATAATTTATTCTCTTTAAACGATGCCTTGTACCTAGTACCTGCAACATACATTTCTTGGAATTGATGGTAAGTTTATTAAAGTTCATCCAATTAGACACGCAGTTAGCAATATCTTATGTTACGGTGATGCACTCATTCAAATCTTTACTAGTAACAGTGACAGCAGTGTCATCTGCATAGATTGACATTTTGATTTGTACTGGGTTATTAAGACATCGTAAACAATTAGGAAGGTCATTAATATATATTAAAAATAAGAGTGCTCTTAATGCCTCTTATTCAATGATATGATTACAACATAGGCCAATCCATGTCATGAATTAATTTCTACTCATTTGGAAATTTTGAAAAATAATGAATTCAACTCAAAGTAGAAACTCACACACCATTCATATTCTTGGGGTATAAATCTTTTGATTGATGACGTCCTCACAACTGAAATGACATGTGTCCATGAAGTATATAGTTATTTTTACCATTTACCACCATAGTATTTTATATCACAAGTTTGGGTATTATCATATAGAAATGAGTGACATCAGCCTATAAGATACGTTTAGACATATCACACATGTGCGCCCATTACTGAAGGCACTTATTTCTTATTTTTGGTGAGTTTTGATTGGCGGAGAGAGTGTTACACTGGCCGGTTGCCTAGCAACACAGCAGGTAGGGGGCCGGTCTGTGAGCCCTCTCTGGATGCGGAGCAGCACTGAGTTCAGCAATATAATAAAGGAGGGTAACTGGCATACAGTTACTCAGAGAAACATCCTCCAATGTGTTACATCAACTCTATAGTACAGTAGAACTTCGAATTTTTATAGGAGTCTAAAGACTCATTCATTTATAGAAGTATATTAATAGAGGCAACACTCTATTATATCAAGAGTGTGAGGTCATAACGTGCTAGCCAATAACAAATACTGTTGTTTAAGAGGTTTGGTTAATGAAGAAAATATGGCGATGGGCAGACAGAAGTCTATAGAAAATAAAGGTATTTGTTGTTGTCTTTGTCATCCAAAAAGGGGGACTTGTGTTATATAAACAAAAACAAACTTGTCTTTTGTCTAAGTGTTCTTGATTTAAAATCTTGAAACAGGAATCAAGGATAGCCAACAAATCTCCCCTATATCTACCATTGCATGAATATAAGGTCGACTGTGAGCCTCAGTAAAATCAGGGATGTTTAAAATTCTCTAGTTTGTCCAGAGAACATACTCTAGCAATTAAACAAATGTTCTTAAATCTATAACATTTTGTGATGCTTCCAGTACATTCTTGGGAGAGGATGTGCTCAATACACAGAGAACTGGTCGGGTTTTAACCAGCCCATGGGAGTTCTAATCATCACTGAGTGAAAACATGGCCTCGCTAACCTTGTCTTATTGTGTAAATATGATGTGTTCCAGGAAAATGAGTCACAAATCGCAAAATTGATGTTTTTCAAAGTGTTTTGTCACAAGATCTCTTCATTGAAATGTTTTGATTTTTGGTGGGTTTAGCACTTATAGGCATATGAATCCATGTAACAAATTTCGGGACATTGCATTAAATATATCCTTGTGTTTTCAAGGCCTTCGTGTGGAGTATATATTTAGTTACTTTACTGGTAATTACCCACACAGAAACACTGCGAACTTCTTTTTAAGAATTAAAAATATCAAACTTAAAATATACAATATTCAATACTTATTAGGTGTCATAGTGTTTACTATCATTGGAATCAGCTTGATCTCCACTTTTCAAATATGGTGATATCTCAAAATCCATTTTTTGCGACGTATGACTCATTTTTCTAAAACGGATTACATATCATAGGAAAAGAAACAATTATATGAACTAGCTCCATTACTAAATTGCACACCGAACCCTGTTGATTCCGCATTTGCCATTTCTTGTAATACTAATGGATTTTTCTGGTAAAAATGATTCGGTTTGGGGCAGAGGGATGACAAAAAAGTTGTATTTAAACAGCAATAAATACATTATGGATTCTTCTCAGTAAAGAGTGTAAAAGCTTTTGCGTTTGTCCCCTCACTTCCTGTGCAATATTGATATTCAAAGTTAGAAAATGCATCTCCTGAGCTCGTTTTTAGGATGAAAGGACATACCGTATAACCTCCAATAATAGCCGGGGGCAGCTAATAAGTCAAACCCCACTCTTACCCCGGCGGTTATTAGAACCCCCAGTGTTTATTAGAATCCCAGAGCCTATACATAATATTCACTGATGTCACGGCGCTGGCCGCGGCTCACCATACTGTGGGTCCAACTTTGTAAACGTTAGCTGGACGTACATACTCCAAGCCTCAAAAATGATGTTTTCCGGCTGTTTTCACCTCCGAAAGTTTTAGCAAAAGTGATATAAAATACGCTGATAGGTTCAATGGTCATTTTTAAGTGTTTCAGTGATGGGGAAATAAGTGTAATAGCCATCTTTAAACCCTCGAAACGGAAAAGCCTGCCGATCTGTAGTCACCCGCTCTCTGTGTAGCCACACAGTATGGCTGCCAGTGAGGATAGCTGCTGACTGGGGTGACGTCATGTGAATACTATGTATAAACAAGTGGTCTGAACTTGTATATATATGTGATGTGTTTCAGGAAAATGAGTCATAAGTCGCAAAATTGATATTTTTTCAAAGTGATTTTTTCACAAGATCACATTATTTGAATATTCTGATTTTGACGAGTTTATCAGTTAGAGCCATATCAATTAATATATCAAATTTCAGGACAATCCATGTAATATATCCTTTAGTTTTACAGGTCCTCATATGGACTACATTTAGTTACTTTAGTGTTTATTGACCCCCAGAAATATTGGAATTTTTTTTTCAAAAAACGAAAATATCAAACTTAAAATCTAGAAATACTTATTATATTATTAGACTGTTTACTATCATTGGAATCAGCTTGATCTCATCTTTTCAGATATAATGGTATCTCAAAATCTTTTTTTTGCGACTTATGACTCATTTTCCTGAAACCCAGCACATATAGGATATCTTGTTTTATAACAGACATATAACATAAGGTAGTATTGGGTAGCCATTAGCAACTGTATTGAGAGAAGAGCAGAGACTAAACTGATCTATGAGTCATATATATTAGGCAGATAATCTATTCTCATATTACTGTAAATGTTGACTTCCAGCGTTTTACATTGAGCATATTAATAATCCTCCAGCAGCTCCAATTTATTGTGTACATTGGTCATTAGGCTAATAACCCTACCTCAACCTCAACCTACCTCAACATGTATGGAGGTAGGTGATAATCGTTTTATATCGAGAATCCTGGTAGGCTAAGTAGTTTGATGATGAAAGCTATGAAATGTAAGCTTATCATATTAGTTTGGTTTGTTTATTCACTAGCTTTCGGTCTGTATTGTGTGCCCTACATCAGGTCACAAAAACAGTTTTGTCAGAACTTAGATTTTAAACTCAAATGAAATGAACTGGAGCCTCAACTTTCCCTGAATAGAGCACACTGAACTTCTAAGGACTGTTAAAATGAATATAACTGAAAACAGTACAGTCGTTGGTCAGAATCATCAGATGTTTTTCACCACAGTTGGCACATGCCTCTGTCACATTAATCTTCATTAAAGCCAAGTTCCCGGTTTAACATTAAACTACCGTTCAATGGTAGTGCACCAGGAGATAAACTTGTCATCATAAGGAGTCAAATGACCATTCCCACCCCCAACCATCCCAACAAGGACTACCAACAGTTACCGGCTCCCGGTGACTATTGACAAATATCACTGATACCCTGGCGGTAATTAGATCCCTGGCCATTATTGGAATCCTGGGTTTTATTGGAGGTTATACAGTATCAGTAAGAAATGTTTTTATGCATTTTTGTGTTGATGCCGATAGTTATTTAATTTTAGTAAGTTAATATCCAATCAGTGATATCATAGAAATTGCACCTATGGAATTGTCTATCCATGAAATATATGTAGCAGCAAAAAAAAATAAATAAAAAACATGCAAGAAAAATGTGTATTTCTTTCAATGATATAGCCACGTTAAAAATTATTAATGAGAATGGAGACAATGTTAATCATGATACTTTGCTAAGTCAACCTTCTCTTTAAGGTTTTGTTCATGTAAAAAAATAAATGCCAATGCATGGTCATCACTGAGTGCACATTGAATGAATGAGTTCATAATTTTTAATAATGTTATGTATAGATAATTTACGTCTACTTATAAACGTCTAAAAATGCTCACAGAACAATAATTTGGTGAATCAATTGGGAAATTGAAGATACGTATTTCACAGAAGTGGCCAATCAAATATTTTCAACCCCATGTGATCTGAAACAAAACAGATGATGTCATCAATTATGCCAGGTGATTTTGCGCAAGCGCTCGGTGCATCAGTAATTTGCCGGTTTTAACTCACAGGAGACAAATACATGGTCCATTAGTGAGCATTGATGGACCGAGCCATGATCAATCTTGGAATCATTCTCATTGTGTGGATTCACCACTGCTGCAGTTTTATCGCAGGTTAGAACTACAAAAATTCTTTATTGTGATGTGTTACAGGAAAATGAAAAGTCGCCAAATTGATATTTTTCAGTGTTCTATTCACAAGATCCCTTTGTAGGAATGTTCTCATTTTTTATTTTGACATCATAATGTTTACCTTCATAAGAATTGGGTTGATATCATCTTCTTAAATATGATGGTATATCAACATTCATTTTTTGCGACTTGTGACACATCAAATTTTGGGTAGAAGTACAGATAGGTAGAAGTGCGTTCAACACTAATTAAACAGGAAATCTCTCAAACCATTATTATTTGATCCTTGGTAATGAGCATTGGAAGACCGGTGGCAGCTTGTGGATCCAGTAGCTATGTTTAGTAATTAATTAAGTATATTGAATAATATCTCATTTATAATACAGAAATATGATCAGAAACCCACTACAATTCACTGTTCATTTAAACATTCACCACATTTGTACTAGGTTGTCTTTGTGATTATGATAACAACAATAATAACTATAATAATAAGGTATTTTTCATTTGCCAAACATAGAATAACAAATAGGATGCATATCTGAGCAGGTGCAGGTCTTCCAGTACATACCTCTTTTGGCATCCAGACTATAAGTGACATATTGTAAAAGAGTGTTGATCAAATATCGCATAATCTTCTCAATTATTGTTTCAATAGTATGGTACTACAGCACTTTACTATGTGACCTTCACATAAACAATGTTACAAAACTGTCCAATATTACTAATATATTATTATGAACAAGGTGGAGACAACTCAACTGAAAACAACTGATTTTTGCTCAGCAGTTTATTGAACGCGACCCGACACGTTTCACCTTTAGTTTGGCTTCATCAGGGGTGCAGACATATTGAATTGGTAGTACAATATACAGAGTTAGGTGTATTTACATTGGTTTAGTATTTGACATGTAAAGTTGGCAGTAGGTTGATTGTTGACCAGTTTAGTTTAGTACAAAATTTAAAAAATTCTGAGTTAGGTTCATAAATACAATTGTGAATAGATTAAAAAAAAATTGTCATCACTAATATATTTTTATATGCATTAATGGTAAAGCATTCATTAGGCTCATCTACAATTTGGCAAAAGTGATCCTTGATACCAATTTCTTAACCTTAAAGGTAATGGAGGGGAGTGGTATATGTCTGGACATGGTAGCAATGGTACCGACTGTGGCTACAACATAAGTGAGCCCTGCTCCAACTTGGCCCATCTCCATGCTAGAGTCTCCTGGTATGATACCGTCTACGTTATTGCTTCTGTAGATGTCATAGAGCACTGCATGGATGAATCTTTCTACCGCAGGTAGGCCTACATTTGGATTATTATAATTTTATCTTTCTGAAGGTATTGCCAAATGTCCACTTTTAAAGAAATAAGGTCCTCCTTTTAATTCATCTGAGTCATCTGTGTGTAATAGTCAATGGTACATACCTTGACATACTAAATATTGAAAGATGTCTGATAAAAAATTGTCTTTTTTTAGCCACAGTATGTGTTGTGTTTAGGGGAAAAACAATATTAGTCTATTTCTAATTACTTTTCCTATATCCACTATTGCTTCACTGCCAATTCAAATCCAAAGTTTTTCCTGTTAGATCACATAAAATTAAACATGTCTCATGTTTTCTGCCTATTCAAAAGATAGTTCTCAATGTTGAGTTTTGATATGAGTTTTATAACCATCATAACTAATTATCAGAACAAGAAAAAGATTACTTTTCATGCCCAAACACTTGGGGGCTTGTTATTCAATCATTAGTTGCCGATCTTTGGATTCTGGGGGTTTGCTGGATAGTTGTAACCGGCCAGTTTCATCCCATGCTGGGCCTGTTATAAACTGGCCTGTTATATACGGGCCTGTTATATAAGTGACGACTGGCGTAATATAAAGGAACTAAAACCATAATGTGGGCGCCGTCGGTATGGAAACTTTCGAATGAAATCATCCGTGCGCTATATAGACTACACAGTACACAATGCAACGCCAAGTGCTCCGTGCACCGAGTGGCTATGCCGAAAGTCTCCACATTGCTTCAGCCTTGCTTGCTCAAAAGTAAACACGAATGGCTTCTAAAATCGCTATTCCTTGATTTCCATTGTGGAAAACTTCGCTATCGGGGTAAATCAATATTTCAAACATTTCTACCAATTCAGATTTTTTATTTATTTTTTTTAAAGTCCCTAGCCTGTGAAATAGTCAATGGTACATACCTTGACATACTAAATATTGAAAGATGTCTGAAAAGTCCCTTCACTTTCGGTGGTGGCGACTGGTGTAATATAAAGGAACTAAAACCCGAAAGCATTCTACTCTTTCGAATGAAATCCTCCATGCGCTATATAGACTACCGTACACAATGCAACGCCAAGTGCATCGTGCACAGAGTGGCTATGCCGAAAGTCTCCACACTGTTTTTGCCTTGCTCGCTTGAAAGTAAACATGTGTGACTTCTAAAATCGCTAATCCTTGATTTCCATAGAGGAAACTTCACTATCGGGGAGAAACCATATCGGGGAGAAACATAATATTTGTGATATTTGTCACTTAAGAGTAACATTAACGAATGTCATTTATGTGTAACAGTATACTCTAGTGTCCACTTCTTATGTTTAGCATGAAAGAGATTATGGCATTGGCTTTATGTGCAGGTAGATTTTTTTTATTCTTTTTTTATTTAGTATTTTCATACAGTACATCTTCTGTAATAACGACAGTTGAGTTATCAACAAACAAGTACATTGTACAATGAAGTTCTGATAATCAATTGAGGACATTAACATTGAGATATGGGCTCATAGATGATAATCCAATACAAAATAACCATCGTCTTCCACCCTCGGCTGTGTCTATCTAGAGCTAACTCTATTGAACAAAGTCTAAAGTAAGACCAAAGGTCAAGATCAGAAACAAAATTAAATGAAATAAATTTAGAAATTAGTTGGGTCATCTGGAGCACTTCTGTGACCGTTGAGAGCGAAGGTTGGTTTCTCAGTGGATTTGACATCTATGAAGGGCAAATAAAAAAATGAGCGGGGGCGACCCTCGCGAAAATGCCGGGAAACCCCGGGAGAGCCCCAAATCCAAAATGGCCGACATCGACCACTATGACAACTTATATTTCAATGGTTTGGCCTACCATGCAGTCCAGTATATGCTTATTAGGGTTTTGGGGGTTGAGGAATTCATATCTGATATCAGTTTGATGATTTGACCTTGCTTTGACCTTCAAATCCAAGATGGCTGACAGTTTTCAGCTCACAAGGGCCAAATTTTCAAAGTCATCATAGAACCTTCTTAGTAGGCTCTTATGAAAGCTCTTATGATGCTAAATTGACTTATGGAAAGTGAAACTACAATTGGGGCAACCATAGTTAGTACTGCACATGGGAAACTCACCCCAAAAGCCCCCTAGGGGTAATAGAACAAACCCCTTTTAAGACTGATGATCTTTCAGGTATAGTCTAGGAGAAATTAGACCTGGGACAAATTGTAAAAGACAGTTTCTGAACTGTTTTGGATACTATTGATATGCCTTATTAATATACTAAAAGGCCCAGAAAATCTAGGTCAGGGACCATGCCCAAAACCACATGAAAAACAAAATGGCTGCCACTAAAACTTTGGAACACCATAACTCAGGGTATAATCAAGATATATTCAAGTGCAAATACACTTTTTCTATGTTTTTAGACATCAGGAATCCAGTGCAATATGAATAAAGTGGATATAATCAGAATTTAGCAAGTTGGTATACTGATACTGAGAAAAATGAAGAAAAAACCTCCCTTAAATGTGTCGGGTGAACTCAAGAAACACCATAACTTGGCGTATAATCATATATTCATGTGTAAATATACCTTTTCTATGTTTTTAGACATGGGGAATTCATTGCAATATAAAGGAAGTCAATCTAATTAATATTCAGCAAGTTAGTCTATGCTTTATGCTAAACCAACTACATGGATGGTGAGAAAAAACCTCCAAAACACTCAAAATTTATCCAGTAAACTCTAGAAATCTATTGGGATTGTACTGTATAAAGCATTCATGACCTGAAAACTGTCAGCCATCTTGGATTTGAAGGTCAAAGCAAGGTCAAATCATCAAACTGATATCAGATATGAATTCCTCAACCCCCAAAACCCTAATAAGCATATACTGGACTGCATGGTAGGCCAAACCATTGAAATATAAGTTGTCATAGTGGTCGATGTCAGCCATTTTGGATTTGGGGCTCTCCCGGGGTTTCCCCGCATTTTCGCGAGGGTCGCCCCGCTCATTTTTTTATTTGCCCTTCATAGATGTCAAATCCACTGAGAAACCAACCTTCGCTCTCAACGGTCACAGAAGTGCTCCAGATGACCCAACTGAATTGTTAGTCTGGTAAATCGAGTGGCAGCATGAAGGTACAGCATGCTCTTAGTTTGTGTATGATTGGGGTATTTTGTGGCAGCGTAGAAGTACAGCCTGCGTAGAAGTACAGCCTGCACTTTGTTTATATTAGGGAAGTTGGTCTGTGGATGTAGCGGCAGCGTGAAGGTACAGCATGCCCTTTGAAATGTGTTGGTTTTTGGCTATATAGCCAGGGGATCTAGTTGTAGCTGGAAATTCAATAACGTGACAATAAATGTTAGGAATGTCAAAAAGAAGTCATTATCTCGTATTCAGGGCAAAGAAACTCAACCTTAAAAGGGCTTTTAGTATCATTTTGGCAAGATTCAGTTTTGACTTTATGTGGTCCTAACCACATGGTGATATCATATGTGGTCATAACTTACTAATTTATTTAGTAATAACCTCAACTGCATAATTCTCTCAACAGCTCCCTCTTAATTAACCTCTATTGCAAACCTGCAGGAAGATTAGTAATTGGACCTGCTCTTCAACAAACTCTTATAATGTGACCATGGTTTTACATACTATCGATTTTAATGTCAATTTTAATCTCTTAATGCGAAAATCTTATGTCCCCCTTACATATGACCCGTTTTCGCAGAGTGGGTCACTTATATTTAAATAAAAGAACTTCAACACAACATATATATATTAAACAAAAAACTCCTCGGATCTCGATGCTTACAGCCGTAAGTCTTTTTAGCACATAAGAGCTTTCATTAGTGGTACCCATTAAATTACCAATGAAATTATTAAAATGTATTAGATGATAAATTAACTGTTAGGTAGTTACATGAGAAGCTGATGTTTATCGTTTTTGTTAATATAAACTACTTCTCCCTTTAGCCAAAAACTCCTAGTTTAGACATACAAAATTTATTGTTGGCATCATAATGTAAGATCATAATATATTCTATTAGTACTAACTAGCAAATACCCGTGCTTTGCAGAGGATTTGCTAGTGGGACAGTGGGGCCCACATCTTCCCACTCTCCTTGTTCCCTCTCCAACCATCTTTCTCTTTCAAGTTATCTCTGTAAGTTAGTATCTGTATGAACATTCATACCTCAAATGGAACCCTGTTAAAATGTTTTTTGTCACTGTTGTATTGTTGTTGCCTCCGATTCCCTCTCCCCCACCCCCTGCCCCTCGCCCCCCTCGCCCCGTCCCTCCTTCCCCTCCTCCGCCCCCTTCCCCGCCCCCCCTTCCCCTCTCCTCCGCCCCTCTCCCCTCCCCCTCTCCCCCTCCCCCTCCCCTACCCCCTCCCCCCCCATATACCTCAAATGGAACCCTGTTAAGATGTTTTTTTGCCTCCCATTGCCTCTCCCCCTGCCCCCACAACTCCTGTCCCATAGTGAAGCAACAACTTCCCATGGTACCTGTCCATGACGTCATGCTTTGGGTGACCCAGAAACCTGGTGTAGGGGCACTGATAGGTTTGTTTTCAGGCAGTGCTGGGGGCCCTGGATGGGGGTGCTCGATGTAAACCCATTTCTAGCCCCTTTCCAACCCTAAATTGTTAATGAAACATAGTGGAATGGTTCGGCACCATTTTTGGCAATGTGCATGTGAAATATATTGGAAATCTGGCCAGCGGTTTCAGAGAAGATAGCAGTTTAAGGCTCCAAACCTTTATTTTATTAATATAGAGACTAGTCAGGAACCTACTGGAAGACCTGAAATTCACTTTTAAATGTTGGTCTCCTTTTAGTGCGCCTTTCTTGTGTGAATAAGAAATGCATTGAATTGTATTGAACCATGCCAGAACCAAGCATTATGAAATGAAAATATACCTTAATATCATTTTTTCTTATAACCATTGAAGAAATAAAGCTTCAAATATAACATATACATAATTATTTGCACAAATCAATACAATAATAATCACAAATGATTTCTTAATTCACCTTTTTTTTATGTTTCCACAGGTTGGTTCTGATTGGTATAGGTGGCACCCCAGTAGTCAGATGTCAATCCATGACAAACAAGACAGGGATCATCATGTCCTTCCACGGTCCTGAACAAGGTCCCCGTTTTGAATTTCCCATCACCATCACCAATTTTATATTTGAAGAAGGCCTTATAGTTGGTCGTTGTGCTCCTATGCATCTCTATAACACTACGTTCATTAGAGCCTCACTGAATTTGGGTTCTTTAAAGGCTATTTATGACAATGATGAAGCGTATCTAGCTCCTTCATCAACTCAATATAGTCAATGGGAGACTCTGTATTGTGAAGGGACTCACTGGTTTCCCAAACCTGAGTATACACCTTTGTCCTATCCTGAAATCCTATCTGCAAAATATGCCATTGTAATTGTTTCAAATGATGTCTCTATACAAATAATGAATTCTAATTTCACTAATAGACGCCTCATGGTTTGGTCAAAGAGCAGGCTTTTTTTCAATATGACAAATTCTGAATTCAGTGGACGTGGTCGTAGGCAGAGCACTGGTGGAGGAGCATCTTTTTTATCCAACTACCGTCATACATTTATCTATATAGATAATTGTGTGTTTGATTCTTTAAGACCAGACTATATCTCTGTTGCCATGCTGCTTGAAACTAAGGAGTTCATGTGGGGAAAGCCTTTAGTTTTTCACTCTTCATTAATTGATCCCTTGGAATATGAACCTATTGAACCATTAGGGCAGATTGTTGTGACCAACTGTCTTTTTGAAGATAATCATGGAGCAATTGAGTTCACTGGAACCACAAATTCCCTAATAATCACAAATTGTACCTTCATCGGCAATGCTGTGGCTGTTGGTAAAGGAGGTGCCATCAATGCCGATGAACAGGTTAATTTTTGGACTTTTGTTGTCATTTCTGATTGCACTTTCATCAACAATTCTGCAGGAATTCCAACTGCATTTCAGCAACATGGAAAACAAGTACTAGTCTCAAGTAGAGGCCTCTCAACAATCTCTTCTTTGGAATACAATGATGGAGTATTCATTACAGAAAGTTCATCAGGTCTTCTGGTAACACAACGTGACATAATAGGTGCTGGGGGAGCCCTTTATTTTAAATCCATTGGAGTTAACATTAAAACAAGTACTTTCCATGGTAATACTGCGAGGAGTTGGGGATCTGCCATAAATGGCAAGCTTTGTATGATTTTGCTCCGAGATTTGTACATAGAAGGTGATGATGGTGGAACAGAAGTTGTCACAATTAAGGATGCTTATGTTAATATAACTAATGTCACTGTTGAATCACACAGTAGCAGTGGTATATTCTTTTCCTATGGAGCAGGCCAACAAAATTTAGAAGTTTCAAGCCTCCTGCTGAAATGTCCTCATGGTTTGTTTTTTTAATAGATGTTTTACCATAAATAGAAGGTTTTTCTATGCATAGTTATACCATCATAAGTATGATATTTGACTATCATCAACATACCTGACTGACCTCTGTGACCATACATAATGCTTGGTACATTGGAAACTAGTATCTATAGGCTCTTAGTACCTGTTTGTTTGGATGGGGTCATTGTAGGCGCACAGACCAAGCTGATTTATAGGCATACCGACAGAGCCTAGTGTTGGACGTCCGGTTCCGGCCTTCCGCACACAGCTTATGGCTTTCCATTGGTTCATTTTGCTTCGAAATCATTTATAATTTGATATTAATGACAGTAACATCCCAACAAATGTGGACTAAAGCCATTAGATCATTCGGTTGGGTTGCTTCGGCTGGGTCTATGCGTCTATGGAACAACACCTCGGCAAAGCCAAGGTGCTGTTCCATACGCAACACAACCTCATGTTCTAACAGCTCAATATAATACTATTTTTTATCATTTTATCAATGAATACAACAGTTTATACTTATGTTTATGTCTAAAGATTATTTTTATGTGTGTTATGAGTTTAAGAGTTAATTTATTGTTTTATTGTTTAAGTAATTAAGGTGCCGAAATAAAGTATTCGATTGTATTAAATGAACCTGGCCATAGTCAGTCAGTGTGTTATCTGCTTTTGCAATAAGGATGCAGTACTGAGGCATTGCCTCCTCATGATGACATGAGTCAGTATTGCACCAGACCCATCCCTCCATAGATGTAGAGTACATTGCATCAGGGATGAGTCGCTTGCAAGCTCATCTCTGAACTTCCGGAATGATGCAAGTCATCCTTCCAATTTCATCATCTTGATCATTATAGCTGGCCAGAAATAATTGGGCCAAAAATAATTGAAACAATTTGTGAGATATTGATATTAGGAGGTTAGATCCTGAGGTTATGATCATGAGTTTTGTCTAAGAATCCCGGGATACAAGCCGAGGCTTGTTTCCGGGAGCCGTAGACAAAACAAAAGACCATAACCAACGAATCTAATGGCTTTAGTCCCCTTTTGTGGTTACCCTCTTTAACAACAATTTATGAATGATTTTGAAGCAAAATGAACCAGTGGAAAGCCATGATCTTGCCATTTTGAGCAGTAAATATTGTATTTTATATTCGTTGATGTAAGTGGTCGGCCGGAAACGATGTCCAAAACTAGCCCCACTGGTCTGTATGCATACAACCATCCCATCCAGCCCAACAAACAGGGACTAATATAGCAATAGACAACGAGGATTTTAGGGTGAGAACTGTCTGTACTCTATGGGAGTTTAGACAGTTTGAACGCTAAATCCGAGTTGTATATTGATTTTTGTCCGTGATGGAACACCGTGGTGGCGCCACTAGACCAACGCGGTCTGTAGTATAATAAGTGCACGCGAAATCTTACCCAAAATGGACTAATGAAGTATAACATATTGCTAAAAAACAGCTCTCCCAAAATATATTAGCAGTTGCATGATGTGAATTATCCTGTTTCTTCAAGGGCACTATGTAATTGAAGACATACCAGGAAATCCTCACCTTAAAGTGCAGAAGAAAGTGGATTATTCCTGTGGTAGTTGCAAGAATGGTTACAGCTTCAAGGCAGGCAGATTCTCAGTGTACACTGAGAATAACACACGTTTTACAGAAACAGAGGATATTGCATGTGTAGCATGTCCTTTTGGTGCAATCTGTGGTCAGGATCACCTACAAGTGAAACCAAACAGATATGCAGAGAGACACAAGGACAGACTATATATTCAGCGATGTCCTAAGGACTACTGCTGTTCTAAACCACTGGGAAAGCATTGCGAGTGGGATAACATCTGTGAAGGCAAGAGAATTGGTAGATTATGTGGAAGATGTAAGGAAGGATACACAGAAGCTCTGTTTTCTACATCTTGTATTCTGAATGATGACTGTCATAAACTATGGTTAATTTCAATGGTAGGTCTGAGTGCTCTGACTTATGCAATTTTCCTATTATTTCAGAAAGACTTTGTTTCCTTCATTACCAGCACTCTGCTGTGTATTTTACATGCTATTGCTAGAATAAAACATGCCATATCTAAACAATGCTGCAAGGACAAAAGGAAGCAGGACAATGTTTCTGTTGAAGCTGAGAATAAACCCCAAGGAGGAGGTGGTTTTGTTATCCTGTTCTTCTATTATTTCCAAGATGCTTCTACAATAGTTTTTGAAATGGATAAACCTGTCAGCATCCACCCTGATATTGCAAAACTTCAATCCTCCTTCAATAGTCTCCTCAAATTTAGATTAGATATTTTTAATACATTTGCTAGTGATGTCTGTATCTTTCCTGGACTTCTTCCAGTGACCAAAGTCATACTAAAAACAGCCTTTGTCCCTTTGTTGATTTCTATATTGATTGTAATCTATATAATTGGTCATTTACTGGTTAACACAAAGTATGTGAATATTGGAAACGTTATCAAGAGAAGGACTGCGGCCGCTACTGTTTTGGCTCTAATGTTCTCTTATCAAAAGATTGCTTCAGCCTGTTTTTCCTTACTATACTGTGTGCCTATATATCACCATTTGGTCTTGAGCATAGACGGGAATGTTACTTGTTTCACAACCTGGCAGATCATAATCATAATTTTCACAATAGTCTACATTCTACCTTTCTTCCTCATCCTTCTTCTTACTCCAGAGCTTATTCAGAGAAAAACCATCAAACCAGGAGAATTCCTTCTTAGCTTTACTTGTCCCATTTTCTTTGTCATGTCCTGGGTTATTAAGGAAGGTTTCTTCAGTAAAGACAACCCAATTGGTTCAAAATCTCAAAAACAGCTACCCAGGGACGAAGTATTAGCAGTGCTTCAAGGGCCCTATCGCCCCCTGAGACCTCTCGGGCACAGGTTCTCCATTTGTTGGGCAGGGGTTCTCATAGCCTTCCGCCTGGCGCTGGTCACAACAAAGACATTTGCACCAAATCCTCTCTGTCGTCTATTCTTCATGACATTCATCACCCTCACCTCCCTCATCACTCATGTCTATGTTCTTCCTTACAAAGATGCTAAAGCCAATTTAGCTGGAACTTTCTCAAACTTTGCCTTGCTGGTTATCGCTATTATAAACCTGCTGAAAGCTGCTTTTATTGCAGCTGAATACACCCCTTCTGGTCCCACTAATTCCTTCATCCATCTTTTAGGTGGCATGGAGGAGCTATTTACAATATGGCTGCCATTTGCAGGACTTACTGTACTTCTTACCTGCTTGGTACTGGCCATCCTCAAGGTCATGTGTTCACTTCTAGTTGGATCCTGCAAGAGGATAAAATGTGCTAAAGTTGTTTCCCTAAAATAGAAACGATTGTAGATTATTTCTTATCAGGTCAGGTGTTGTTTTGAAAAGGTTGCCCTTTCACTTTGTAGTATTTAGCTGCTTATGAGATGCTATGTAGCCTTTGAACTAATTATGGTCTGAATTATGGTCATTGATTTGTAGTAATCCCGCAGCCCCTACCCCCGCCCCACCCACACTCTAGTGTTACCTTTGTACTACAAGTGCTGCCGGCTCTGGCCTGTGGCAAGTTCAACCATAACAATCCCTGGATGAAACAACCCTGCTGACCGTAGCAAGATGATTTCTACTGTCTACTTATTATTATTATTATCCAACCACAGGCCAGAGTTAGCTTAGAATGTTGTTGATAGAGAATAAACTGTCTATACTATGTCTAACACCCTATTTTAGAAGGCCCAAAATGGGGGATGTTAATTCTTTTAATCACTGCCTTAGGTGATTATAGCCCCAAGACTTTCAAGGGGGTGTTTAAATGCTATATGCCCTGCTGTTGACTTTCAAGTCACTGATTAAATGTTGTTTATACATTTTGTTACATAACCTTTGTATGTATTTTACCCTGGTGGGCTTGTCTTAACTAATAAAGTAGTGGTCAGTTGATACATCTGTAGGTAGACTGTCCTGTGAGAGTGTGTAATAAATAGAAAGAGCTGGCAAGGACCAATAATTGTGTTTCAGCGTTATTTTTATTATCTTATTCATCTAACAAATCTTCTGTATAAACGACAGTCAAGTAAGGAATAGGCAGAATGTGCACCACAATGTATAATGAAGTTATGATAATCAATTGAAGACATTAACAAGGGCCCTTTGTATAAGAAACTCATTGTATCCCTGTAGTTACTGTTTTGCAAGCACTCGCATCTACATGAGAAATGCAGGACTTATGAAGTGTGATAGTCGTTTGATGCAGCACTTGTATAAGCTTTTTTCACAACTTTGTCATAACTTGGTCAGTAACTACAGGCGGCATCTTTTTTTGATAGCAGATTCATTGTAATCTGCTATGAAAAAGATAATACATACAAATGTCAATCATTGATTTGGATCTTATCTGATATCCCCCAAATCTCAATTAAATGGGCGGGACTGGGCAGCACATAGGCGGGACTTTTAAGATTGAATCTGTTCACTCATTGCAGTGTAGTGACAAGGGGTGTATGTACAGGAAGATTAAATGCCTGTTTATCTCACTAGCACCTACCGCTATTTCGCTAGAAATAGCTCATGCTATGCTCTTAGAACATGTGACCAGTGCACTTGCCAAGTGTCAAAGGTATATTACCAGAACCCAACTAGATCAAACTGTTTGAGATCTCACCCATGTTGAAAGTTTCTAAGCAATCCCAGAAGCTGGCTAGCAAGGTCCACATCAAACAAGTCAAAATGAATTATGATTTGAGCAATAATTAAAAAGTTATGGCAAACTGCGCATTTGAAGCGAGAAGAGTGTAAAATGGCCGCCAAAACAACAAGTTGATGGAACAGGAAACAGAGAAGAGCTGCTGCCACTCTAAGCCAATGTGATGTGATCATGTGACCATGGGCACGCCCGCAACAATGACATCATATATAGCGGCAGACCAGGGAAGCCCATTCGATCAGAAAAACAAAGAGATCTGTGCACCTCATTTGCACCTCATTTGCTAACTAAATATAGAATCAAATCTGCAGACGTCTTATGGAGGTTCCATAAGATCGACTGCAGACTCTAGTTCTGATTCTGAACGTTTAATTTAGTAGCTGGGAATCTCCCGGCTGGTTTGGGAAGGCCGTTTTTGCGATGATCCTTTATTTGTAGATGAAATAAAATATAAAATAATGAATGGCATACAGACATTGTGAAATACAACCAATTTACTAAAATGAATATCTCTTGCAGGAATCACTTTCTGGTCTTTCCAATCCCTTCATAGATCACCATAGCCACCCTTCATGGCTGTGTTATGCAACACCTCTGCCCATCTCTGTCAACCTCCAATAATTGCCAGGTGTGGCTATTAAATCAATCCCCTTCTTACCCTGGCAGTTCCTTTTGAATCATTATTACATATGTGTGCAATTTCAAGGGTACTATTCAGGGTGCTATTCGAAATGTCAAATAGCACTTATGTGCTATTTGGACCAAACTACTTTCATGGGTCCCATGCCTAGTCTGACCAATGGGAAGCCTAGAAATCGTTTGTCTGCTAAAGCTCGGCAATATCAATAACAAGAAAAAGTACTTACCCCTCTGAAGAATTTCAAGCGATATATCGAGATCCATAAGATATAAAACCAAATACATACCTTTATTGTCCAGTTAGAGTTATATTAATTCAAAAAAAATCAGAAGTAGAAGCATTATATTAAAGAAAAATCTAGTGCGTATGTCACATTAAAGCCATGGTAGTGAAAGGTCTTAAGCGCACAATGATATGAACTACTTCCGCCATCATGACTTCCGATGTCATGTCAGTTCAGGGTCGATGTCCACAAGCTTGATGGAAAATATCATTAAATTTGTCTTCTCTTGTTGATATAGTATGTAATAAATATCTAATAGCCCTCTGTTCGGTTTCAAATTGATCTCAACGTCGGGTCAAATCCAACTCCACCCCTTTGGGGTGTCGTGCGATTTGACCCTCCGTCTTGATCAATTTGAAACCTCCATCAGGCTATAAGATATAATAAAGTTGTACTTTAACATGAGAAATAGTAAAGTGTCATTTATAAGCCGAAGATTTAATTGACAATACAATAATAATTGTCACTTGGCTATATTGGTTACATGTAACTGAAATATGCAAACGTTTCTATCATACTACTGTAGGTTGATGAATAAAGTAGTAGTGTTGGGCTCAAGTAGTGGTGTTTGAGTCAAAATTGACTCAAACGCTAATTTATACTTTATACTTTTGTATATATATGATATATATTTGGTCCTATCAGGGCGAGAAGGAAACACTAATGGGATGCGTTACCATGTTCTTTTCGAATATTTCCATTTTACAGTATGTTCCTGGTCTAATGAAAGTAAAGTTAGAGTAAAGAAACCAAAAATTTACAATATTAACAGAGATGTAGAAATGTGATTAAATATCTGCTTGTATATAACTCATTAACACCTTTTTTCTAAGTGTCTACCTACAACATAGAGAGGATTTTATTCTCTAAATTGAGGTTGTTGAGTATATTAAGCTGTATTTATGCAAACATATACATATGGGTCAGAAAATGTACAATTCACCTTCACCAATCCTCTCAAATAACTCACATTTAAGACAAAAATGAGCTTCAAAATGCAGTTTAACATAACAGAACTGATACTTTAAATCAATGCGATACCAAATACACTCAGTACCCGGTATTCATCATTTTTCAGCCAAATTTAGCAGAATTTCCTAAATCTGTTGATCTGCCAATTGTACATTTTCTGAAAATCTGACCCATATATCTACAAGCTGCTCTCCCATTCTCTACCTTTCCACTGCCCCTTGTGTGGAATCAGTCACTCCTCCCTTGCCCCTTCCTCCCCTAAACCTTTTCACCCTAAACAACGCCCCCAGTGCCCTAGAGCTATTCCTTCCCTGCCCCTTCCCTGCCCCTGCTTAGAGCAGGAAGTGAGCATCCGTCATTGGTCTCAGAGTCAGGAATGCTCCTTCTCCCGCTTTCAAGCAGATTTCTTTTTAGAACATTCACATACAAGCAGCATTGTGTAATCCCCCAGACAAAATGGAATGTATCAGATATCAAATTATCAAATGCAGAGTTTCATTGGTTTAAATCCTTTTATGATTTACCGTTAACATTGATATCCATTTCTGCCACCATGTTAAAGGCTTTTAGTTTGATCAATACCTGTTACTTCAGCACACTATACACTTCCATTTTAATGGTATCAGCGGAAAAAATTCTCCGGAAATGGAAGCAATTAGGCTGAGATATTGATGTGAATTGTTTGTTTGCCTGATACTTTATTTAATCAAAAAATTCTTCACTTAAAATCTTAAAACAGGAATCAAGAGGATAGGAAAACAAACAATTGTATGAACTAACTCCATTGCTAAAGTACACACTGAACCCTGTATGAAAGATCAATTCTAATTGCCTTGGATCATCTTTCCTGTGATACTAATGGATTTCTCGGGTAAAAACGATTCAGTAAACCTACGGTTAGATGTGTCAGATTGATCCCACCATATCCACCCCCACCACACACACACCCACTAGGGTCTAGGATAACATTCATTCGGACATTTGACATACACCCCGGGACATAATATATCCTTTAACAAAATACCCCCATAAAAATACAATCATTATTGTATATTATTGTGATGTCACTCTATTACCTTTCCTGTTCTTGTTCACATTTCCTTTGGTATGAGGGTGTCTTGTTTGGGCTACATAATTCCACATACACATTTTAAATTGCAAATAAAAAGGTCAGTGTTAGAAATCATGCAGATGGAAAAGTTGTATTTAAACAGCAATAAATACATTATGGATTCTTCTCAGTAAATAGTGTAAAAGCCTTTGTATTTGTCCCCTCACATCCTGTGTTATATTGATTTTCAAAGTTAGCAAATACAGTTTTGTAAACTAACAGGAATCTGCTGCTTACCTCGGTTTGGGATGAAAGAACATCTGTTTTAGTAAGAAGTATTTTTTATGTATTATTTTGTTGATATTTATTTAATTTGTGTAAGTTAATTCTCAATCTGTGATTGTAAAAATTCTATCTATGGAATTTTCTATCCATGAAATGTAAGTAGCAACATTAAAAAAAAAAAACAAAAAAAACGCAAAATATAAAAAAATTAATATTGTTAATGAGGAGACAGTGTTAATCATGATACTCAGCTAAGTCAATCTTCTTTTTAAGTTTTTGTTCTTTTTAAAAAATTGAAAAATAAATGCCAATGCATGGTTGCCACCAAGTACACATTGAATGAATGAATTCATAATTTATGATGGTATGTACATGTAATTTAAAAATCTGGGATGATTTCCAGGTCTTTCTGCACATGTCTAAAAATGCTCACTGAGCAATAAATCGAGAAACATATTTTACAGAAGTGGCCAATCAAATGTTTTCAACTCCATGTGATGTGAAACAAAACAGATGATGTCATCAATAATGCCAGATGATTTTGCGCAAGCGCACGGTGCATCAGTATGTTGCGAGTTATAAGTCACTGGAGACAAATAGATGGTCCATTAGTGACCATTGATAGACAGAGCCATGATCAATCTTGGAATCATTCTCATTGTGTGGTTTCACCACTGCTGCAGTTTTGTCACAGGTTAGAACTACAAAAATACTTTATTTTTTGTATGAACGCAGAGAGGCTGAATATTGGTTAAACAGGAAATCTCTTAACCCATTACTACTTGATCCTTGGTATTGAGGTTTGGAGGATCAGCTGCATCTTGTGGATCAAGTAGCTATGTGAAGCAAAGTTTAGCGCCATAAGTTTAGGGGTGCAAGTTTTGTGACTCAAGTTTACTGGAGTGAATGCTTTCTTCCTGATTGTTTCACCTATCTCTAGTTATAAATATGCCTCTGATAAGAAAACCAGATAAGATAAATTATATCATTATTATTTTATTTAAGCACATTTTACATACAAAATTAGGCATCTAAATAATCAACTCATAGGACTTGTTTTCCGCACTGACAAGTAGATAAAGAACTCAATTTCCGATCTCATTCTTTATTCACGCACTTTGCGTGAACTCATCCAATAAGTTCTAAATTTTTCATTTCCCCAAAAAATAAGAAGAATAACAAATAGGATGCACATCTGAGCAGGTCCAGGTCTTCCAGCACATGCCTCTTTTGGCATCCAGACTATAAGTGGTAGATGTATGTCTGAATGAGACTTCCAAAAATAAATTCCTAACTTTGCAAAGTTAAGCCAGAATTTTACAACATATGGTAAAAGAGTGGTGATCAAATACCGCATAATCTTCTGAATTATTGTTTCAATAGTATGGTACAGTACTTTACTATTTGACCTTCAAATAATCAATGTTTTAAAACTGTCCAATATTACTAATATACTTCTAAGTGATTGAGACAACTCAAAACACGAAGGGACACAGATGTTTATATTTGAAGGAGGTTTAATATGTTGGGGTGATCTACGTTTCGGTCTTACATTCGACCTTCATCAGGATCAGGATCAGGATCAGGATTACTAATATACTTTTAGCATGCATTAACAGTAAACCATTCATTAGGCTTCTCTAGAATTTTGGCAAAAGAGATCCTCGATACAAATTTATCATTTTAAAGGTAATGGAGGGCAGTGGTATATATCAGGACATGGTAGCAATGGTACAGACTGTGGCTACAACATAAGTGAACCCTGTTCCAACCTGGCCCATCTCCATGCTAGAGTCTCCTGGTATGATACCGTCTACGTTATTGCTTCTGATGATGTCATAGAGCACTGCATGCATGAACCCTTCTACCGCAGGTAGGCCTACAGTTGGATTATTATAATTTCATTTATCTGAAAGAATTGTCAAATGTCCACTGGAAGAAATAAGGTCAATTTCTTTTCCTTTTAATTTATCTCAGACATCTCCGGGTCATAGCTAATGGTACAAGCCTTAACACACTAAACATTGAAACCCACCAGATAACAATTTGTCCTTTTTTGGCTACAGTGCCTGTTGTGTTCAGTAATATTAATAGGAATGTATTTGTATTCACTGTTCTCATATTGACTATCGCTTGACTGCAAATTCAATCCCAAAGTTTTCCGTTTTGGTTCAAACAAATAAATAAAGATAGTTCTCAATTTTGAGGAGATTCCCATATCTAATTATTGATAGGTAATAATGGCATTGATCAGGTAGATTGATCATTACTAAGAGAACTGGCTACAGTACTGCAATCTAGTGTTGTTCAGCAGTACTAAACACCAGCAACAAGAGCATAAAAACAGTAAGGTATTAAGGTATTATACATTTTTATAAAATTTAACAAAGTTTTATGCTTTAATGCTACATGAATCAAATTAAATTGATACAACTTAGGCCTATATACATATATCTTTTTTATAATAACAATTTTATAATGTATTTTCTTAGTGATCCTCAAACACAACACACAAAATGCTATTGCAAAAATGCCTATAAATATTTTAATAATTAATGCCTATAAATTATTTTGCCCTTGTCTATGACAGTCCTTATTTATACTCAAAAGAGTAGATTATTTCTGTTTAATAGCAGATCTTTGGATTCTGCTGGGGTTCTGGATACTTATAAATTACTGTTTGGACAGGAAGTCGTCAAACCGGAAAACGGATGAAGTAAATTATTGTTCGGATTCAGGGGTTTATTTTTCGGATGTAGATTTATTTTGCGGATGTAGTTAAAATAAACCCCAGTCGGCGTTTCCGCTCAATCAGTCACTTACCTCATCAACTAGTTGTTTGTCGTCGATTCCGCATTCCTTTTTGTATGTGTCTAAAGTCCTGGTCACATTAAAGTCATTTCTCCACTGTTTCCGATGGAAATATTAGCCATTTTTAAGTTTTTAGGGCATAGGGTTCGCCATAACGTGACGACGATAGACATCGTGCGAGCGATATTTCATGATACAATTGCTGCCTACCCTCATGGGGCTTCTTCACTAGAGTTTTTTGGTTGTTTGTCGTCGATTCCGCGTTCTGTTTGGAACGTGTATAAAGTCCTGGTCACATTAAAGTCATTCCTCCACTGTTTCCGATGGAAATATTAGCCATTTTAAAGTAATTACAGCCTAAATAGGGAATAATCCATTTAGACATCGTGCCGGACATCGTGCAAGCCTCAGTTTGTTGATGTGAAGGCACTTTCGAATGAAATCGTCCGTGCGCAATTTAGACTACCGTACACAATGCAACGCCATGTGCACCGTGCACAGAGTGGCTATGCCGAAGTCTCCACACTGCTTCCGCCTTGCTTGATCGCTCGCACGTAACACGCATGGCTTCTGAAATCGCCATTCATTGAATACTTGATTCCCGTAGACTAAATCTTCGCTATCGGGCTCAAACTATATTTAAATCATTTCTACCGATTCAAATGTTTTATTTATTTCTTTTTTAAGTCCGTAGACACACGCAACACATTCGATAACCGGAAGTCTCCGATGCTTTGGATAGCAAGCAGCGGATCCTTGCGAAAACACGCCGGCTGGCTGAACATAAACATAAGTAAATACCGACCTCTGATTGGCTGTTGTAGCTGGAGGTTCATTCGGCAAGCCGTCGCGTTATCATGTAGATTCCCACTAAAGCGGTGCAAACTTGCGGCGAGTAAACATATGGTTTCTGACATCGCCATTCATTTATTACTTGATTTCCATAGAGGAAAACTTCGCTATCGGGCTAAAACAACATTTAAAACATTTCTACCGATTCAAATCTTTTTTTTGTTTCTTTTCTAAGTCCCTAGACACACGGACACGGCATTCGTAAACCGGAAGTATGATGCTTGGTTGCATGCAAAAAGTGGAAGCTTCGTTTGTTTCTGGAACGGAGAGTGCGGCTGACGTAAACGACATTCTGAAGTTATGATTACATGTACATATGTGATATTGGTTATAAAGAGGGAAAATAAACTAAATATTAGAATGTGATGGGTTGAAATGTGTAAAACATCCTGATTTGGACGTTATAAAGGCTGCGTTTGACTCGGTCCTTTCCATGTCAGATGTAAAATAGTAACCTATGTATTGGAGTTAAGGAGTTAAATTATTGGAGTTCTTCATGCTGTAAGTACATCTACAACCTTTTTTTAAGCCTAATATTGGTTAATATGTGTTTAAACAGTAGTATTGAATCCAAAAATCGGCTATTAAAGTGATTAATTCTCTCGATTTTGTGTCTTCGGCTTTTGCTTGAAAATAAACCCCGAGGCCCGGAGGGCCGAGGGGTTTATTTTCAAGCAAATGCCTCAGACACAAAATCTCGAGAAATTAATCACATATCAATTTGAATTTGATGGTTTTATCTTTTAAATAAATGTTTTTCTCTTTTTTGTTCAGCAGTTTATTGAACGCGCCCCGACGCATTTCGCCTTTAGCTTGGCTTCATCAGGGGTGCATATCCATATATTCCATATATATAATTAACCTCTAGAAACATATAATCAAGTTATAATAAAAAATGCTTTCCTTTTTTTATGTTGCCACAGGTTGGTTCTGATTGGTATAGGTGGCACCCCAGTAGTCAGATGTCAATCCATGACAAACAAGACAGGGATCATCATGTCCTTCCACGGTCCTGTCCAAGGTCACCCTTTCGCTTTTCCCATCACCATCACCAATTTCATTTTTGAAGAAGGCCTCATAGTTGGTCGCTGTGCTCCTATGCATATCTATAACACTACGTTCATTAGAGCCTCACTGAATTTGGGTTCTTTAAAGCCTATTTATGACAATGATGAAGCATATCTAGCTCCTTTGTCAACTCAATATAGTCAATGGGAGACTCTGTATTGTGAAGAGACTCACTGGTTTCCCAAACCTGAGTATACACCTTTGTCCTATCCTGAAGTCCTATCTGCAAAATATGCCATTGTAATTGTTTCAAATGATGTCTCTATACAAATAATGAATTCTAATTTCACTAATAGACGCCTCATGGTTTGGTCACAGCGCAGGCTTTTCTTCAATATGACAAATTCTGAATTCAGTGGACGTGGTCGTAGGCAGAATGCTGGTGGAGGAGCATCTTTTTTTTCCAACTATCGTCATACCTTTATCTATATAGATAATTGTGTATTTGATTCTTTAAGACCAGACTATATCTCTGTTGCCTGGCTGCTTGAAACTAGGGACTTAATGTGGGGAAAGCCTTTAGTTTTTCGCTTTTCATTATTTGATCCCATGGACTATAAAGGTACTGAACCATTAGGGCAGATTGTTGTGACCAACTGTCTTTTTGAAGAGAATCATGGAGCAATTGAGTTCAGTGGGACCACAAATAAACTAATAATCACAAATTGTACTTTTGTTGGCAATGCTGTGGCTGTTGGTAAAGGTGGTGCCATCAATGCCGATGAACAGGTTAATCATTGGACGGTTGTCGTCATTTCTGATTGCACTTTCATCAACAATTCTGCAGGAATTCCCACTATATTTCAGCAACATGCAAAACAAGTACTAGTCTCAAATACAGGTATCTCAATAATCTCTTCTTTGGAATACAATGATGGTGTATTCATTACTCATAGTTCAACAGGTCTGGTAACACAAAGTGAAATAGTAGGTGCTGGGGGAGCCCTGTATTTTAAAACCATTGGGGTTAACATTACAATGAGTTCCTTCAGTGGTAATACTGCAAGGAGTTTTGGATCTGCCATAAGTGGCAAGCTTTCTAGGATTTACCTCACAGATTTGTACATAGAAGGTGATGATGGTGGGACAGAGGTTGTCACAATTAAAGATGCTTATGTTCACATAACTAATGTCACTGTTGAATCACACAGTAGCAGTGGTATATTCTTTTCCTATGGAGCAGGCCAACAAAATTTAGAAGTCTCAAGCCTCCTGCTGAAATGTCCTCAAGGTTGGTATTTTTATAGACGTTTATCATTGATAGAATGTTTTACTATGCATATATACCAGCATAAGTATGATATTTAATTATCATCAACTTAGCTGACTGACTTTTGTCAATAAATACTTATACTTGTACATTGGCAACCAACTCCTAAAAAAAGTTAATATATTTAGAAAGACCATTTTAGTTCATCATCTTGTATACAAAATGATATAAATGTGTCTTATTTGAAAAATGGTTTATGCATAAACATGATGAATTGATTTTTTTAAAAAAAAGGCGGTTATCTTCAGAAAGTCTGGCCCAATCACCACAGAATGAGATCCAACAAAAAACTAAAGGCTTAACATATGGCTTTAGGCCAGAAATTAATAATTGAAACAATTCATGAGATATTGATATTAAAGTATAACAAATTGCTAAAATAAAAACAGTTCTCCTGAAATATATTAGCAGTTGCATGATGCGAATTATCCTGTTTCTTCAAGGGCACTATGTAACTGAAGACTTACCAGGAAACCCTCACCTTAAAGACCAGAAGAAAGTGGATTATTCCTGTGGTAGATGCAAGAATGGTTACAGCTTCAAGGCAGGTAGGTTCTGGGTGTACACAGAGAATAATACACGTTTTACAGAACCAGAAGACATTGGATGTGTAGCATGTCCTTTTGGTGCAATCTGTGGTCAGGATCACCTACAAGTGAAGCCAAACAGATATGCAGAGAGACATAAGGACAGACTATATATTCAGCGATGTCCCAAGACCTACTGCTGTTCAAAACCACTGGGACAGAGCTGTGAGTGGGATAACATCTGTGAAGGCAAGAGAACCGGTAGATTATGTGGACGATGTAAGGAAGGATACACAGAAGCTCTGTTTTCTACATCTTGTATTCCGAATGATGACTGTCATAAACTATGGTTAATTTCAATGGTAGGTCTGAGTGCTATGGCTTACGCAATTTTCCTATTATTTCAGAAAGACTTTGTCTCCTGCATTACCAACACTCTGCTGTGTATTTTACATGCTATTTCTAGAATAAAACATGCCATATCTAAACAATGCTGCAAGGGCAAAAGGAAGCAGGACAATGTTTCTGTTGAAGCTGAGAATAAACCCCAAGGAGGAGGTGGTTTTGTTATCCTGTTCTTCTATTATTTCCAAGATGCTTCTACAATAGTTTTTGAAATGGATAAACCTGTCAGCATCCACCCTGATATTGCAAAACTTCAATCCTCCTTTAATAGTCTCCTCAAATTTAGATTAGATATTTTTAATACATTTGCTAGTGATGTCTGTATGTTTCCTGGACTTCTTCCAGCTACCAAAGTCATACTAAAAACAGCCTTTGTCCCTTTGTTGATTTCTATATTGATTGTAATCTATATAATTGGTCATTTACTGGATAACACAAAGTATGTGAATATTGGAAACATTATCAAGAGAAGGACTGCAACCGCTACTGTATTGGCTCTAATGTTCTCTTATCAAAAGCTTGCTTCAGCCTGTTTTTCCTTACTATACTGTGTGCCTATATATCACCATTTGGTCTTGAGCTTAGATGGTAATGTTACTTGTTTCACCACATGGCAGATCATAATCATAATTTTCACAATAGTCTACATTCTACCTTTCTTCCTCATCCTTCTTCTTACTCCAGAGCTCATTCAGAGAAAAACCATCAAGCCAGGAGAATTCCTTCTTAGCTTCACTTGTCCCATTTTCTTTGTTATGTCCTGGGTTATTAAGGAAGGTTTCTTCAGTAAAAACAACCCAATTGGATCAAAATCTCAAAATCAGCTACCCAGGGAAGAAGTAATTGCAGTGCTGCAAGGGCCCTATCGTTCCCTGAGACCTCTGGGGCACAGGTTCTCTATTTGTTGGGCAGGTGTGCTCATAGCCTTCCGTCTGGCACTAGTGACAACAAAGACATTTGCACCAAATCCTCTCAGTCGGCTATTTTTCATGACATTCATCACTCTCACCTCCCTCATTACCCATGTCTATGTTCTCCCTTACAAAGATCCTAAAGCCAATTTAGCTGGAGCTTTCTCAAACTTTGCCTTGCTTGTTATCGCTATTATAAACCTGCTGAAAGCTGCTTTTATTGCAGCTGAATACACCCCTTCTGGTCCCACTAATTCCTTCATCCATCTGTTAGGTGGCATGGAGGAGCTATTTACAATATGGCTACCATTTGCAGGACTTACTGTACTTCTTACCTGCTTGGTACTGGCCATCCTCAAGGTCATGTGTTCACTTCTAGTTGGATCCTGCAAGGGGATAAAATCTGCTAAAGTTGTTTCCCTAAAATAGAAACAATTGTAGATTATTTCTTATCAGGTCAGGTGTTCTTTTTAAAATGTTGTCCTTTCACTGTGGAGTATTTAGCTGCTTATGAGATGCTATGTAGCCTTTGAACTAATTATGGTCTGAATTATGGTCATTGATTTGTAGTAATCCCGCAGCCCCTACCCCCGCCCCACCCACACTCTAGTGCTACCTTTGTACTACAAGTGCTGCCGGTTCTGCCTGTGGCAAGTTCAACCATAACAATCCCTGGATGAAACAACCCTGCTGACCATTGCAAGATGATTGCTACTGTCTACTTATTATTATTAATATCCAACCACAGGCCAGAGTTAGCTTAGTATGTTGTTGATATAGAGAATAAACTGTCTATACTATGTCTAACCACCTATTTTAGCAGGCCCAAAATGGGGGGTGTTAATTCTTTTAATCACTGCCTTAGGTGATTATAGCCCCAAGACTTTCACGGGGGTGTTTAAATGCTATATGCCCTGCTGTTGACTTTCAAGACACTGATTAAATGTTGTTCATACATCTTGTTACATAACCTTTGTATGTATTTTACCCTGGTGGGCTTGTCTTACCTAATAAAATAGTGGTCAGTTGATACATCTGTAGGTAGACTGTCCTGTGAGAGTGTGTAATAAATAGAAAGAGCTGGCAAGGACCAATAATTGTGTTTCAGCGTTATTTTTATTATCTTATTCATCTAACAAATCTTCTGTATAAACGACAGTCAAGTAACGCATAGGCAGAATGTGCACCACAATGTATAATGAAGTTATGATAATCAATTGAAGACATTAACAATGGGCCCTTTGTATAAGAAACTCATTGTATCCCTGTAGTTACTGTTTTGCAAGCACTCGCATCTATGTGAGAAATGAAGGACTTATGAAGTGTGATAGTCGTTTGATGCAGCACTTGTATAAGCTTTTTTCACAACTTTGTCATAACTAGGGTCAGTAACTACAGGCGGCATCTTTTTTTGATAGCAGATTTATTGTAATCTGCTATGAAAAAGATAATACATACAAATGTCAATCATTGATTTGGATCTTATCTGATATCCCCCAAATCTCAATTAAATGGGCTGGACTGGGCAGCACATAGGCGGGACTTTTAAGATTGAAATTGTTCACTCATTGCAGTGTAGTGACTGTTTATCTCATTAGCACCTACCGCTATTTCGCTAGAAATAGCTTATGCTATGCTCTTAGAACATGTGACCAGTGCACTTGCCAAGTGTCAAAGGTATATTACCAGAACCCAACTAGATCAACCTGTTTGAGATCTCACCCATGTTGAAAGTTTCTAAGCAATCCCAGAAGCTGGCTAGCAAGGTCCACATCAAATAAGTCAAAAAGAATTATGATTTAAGCAATAATTAAAAAGTAATGGCAAACCGCGCATTCAAAGCAAGAAGAGTGTAAAATGGCCGCCAAAACAAAAAGTTGATGGAACAGCAAACAGAGAAGAGCTGCTGCCACTCTAAGCCAATCAGATGCAATCATGTGACCATGGGCTCGCCCTCAACAATGACATCATATATAGCAGCAGACCAGGGAAACCCATCCGATCAGAAAAACAAAGGGATCTGTGCATCTCATTTGCACCTCATTTGCACCTCATTTTCTAAATATAGAATCAAATCCTAGAATCTAAATGTCTGCAGACATCTTATGGAGGTTCCACAAGATCGACTGCAGACTCTAGTTCTGATTCTGAACGTTTATTTTAGTAGCTTGGAATCTCCCGGCTGGTTTGGGAAGGCCGTTTTTGCGATGATCCTTTATTTGTAGATGAAATAAAATATAAAATAATAACTGACATACAGACATTGTGAAATACAACCAATTTACTAAAATGAATATCTCTTGCAGGAGTCACTTTCTGGTCTTTTCAATCCCTTCATAGATCACCATAGCCACCCTTCATGGCTGTGTTATGCAACACCTCTGCCCACCTCTGTCAACCTCCAATAATTGCCAGGTGTGGCTATTAAATCAATCCCCTTCTTACCCTGGCAGTTCCTTTTGAATCATTATTACATATGTCTGCAATTTCAAGGGTGATATTCAGGGGTGCTATTTGAAATGTCAAATAGCACTTATGTGCTATTTGGACCGAACTACTTTCATGGGTCACATGCCTAGCCTGACCATTGGGAAGCCTAGAAATTGTTTGTCTGCTAAAGCTCGGCAATATGGACATCAACAACAAGAAAAAGTAGTTACCCCTCTGAAGAATTTCAAGCGATATATCGAGATCCATAAGATATAAAACCAAATACATACCTTTAATGTCCAGTTAGAGTTATATTAATTCCGAAAAAATCAGAAGTATTATATTACAGAAAAATCTAGTGCGTATGTCACATTGAAGCCATGGTAGTGAAAGGTCTTAAGCGCACAATGATATAAACTACTTCCGCCATCATGACTTCCGATGTCATGTCAGTTCAAGATCAATTTCGTCTTTGGGGTTTCGTGCGTTTTGACCCTCCGTCTTGATCAATTTGAAACATCCATCGGGCTATTAGATATAATAAAGTTGTACTTTAACATGAGAAATAGTAAAGTGTCATTTATAAGCCGAAAATCTAATTGACAATACAATAGTAATTGTCACTTGGCTATATTGGTTACATGTAACTGAAATATGCAAACGTTTCTATCATACTACTGTAGGTTGATGAATAAAGTAGTAGTGTTGAGTGGTGTTTGAGTCAAAATTGACTCAAACGCTAATTTCCACTTTTCACTTTTGTATATGATATATATTTGGTCCTACCAGGGTGAGAAGGAAACACTAATGGGATGCGTTACCATGTTCTTTTGGAATATTTCCATTTTACAGTATGTTCCTGGTCTAATGAAAGTAAAGTTAGAGTAAAGAAACCAAAAATTTACAATATTAACAGAGATGTAGAAATGTAATTAAATAATATTATCTGCTTGTATATAACTCATTAACACCTTTTTTCGAAGTGTCTACCTACAACATAGAGAGGATTTTATTCTCTAAATTGAGGTTGTTGAGTATATTAAGCTGTATTTATGCAAACATATACATATGGGTCAGAAAATGTACAATTCACCTTCACCAATCCTCTCAAATAACTCACATTTAAGACAAAAATGAGCTTCAAAATGCAGTTTAACATAACAGAACTGATACTTTAAATCAATGCGATACCAAATACACTCAGATATACCCGGTATTCATCATTTTCCAGCCAAATTTAGCAGAATTTCCTAAATCTGTTGATCTGCCAATTGTACATTTTCTGAAAATCTGACCCATATATCTACAAGCTGCTCTCCCATTCTCTACCTTTCCACTGCCCCTTGTGTGGAATCAGTCACTCCTCCCTTGCCCCTTCCTCCCCTAAACCTTTTCACCCTGAACAACGCCCCCAGTGCCCTAGAGCTATTCCTTCCCTGTCCCTTCCCTGCCCCTGCTTAGAGCAGGAAGTGAGCATCTGCCATTGGTCTCAGAGTCAGGAATGCTCCTTCTCCCGCTTTCAAGCAGATTTCTTTTTAGAACATTCACATACAAGCAGCATTGTGCAATCCCCCAGACAAAATGGAATGTATCAGATATCAAATTATCAAATGCAGAGTTTCATTGGTTTAAATCCTTTTATGCTTTACTGTTAACATTGGTATCCATTTCTGCCACCATGTTAAAGGCTTTTAGTTTGATCAATACCTGTTACTTCAGCACACTATACACTTCCATTTTAATGGTATCAGCGGAAAAAATTCTCCGGAAATGGAAGCAATTAGGCTAAGATATTGATGTGAATTGTTTGTTTGCCTGATACTTTATTTAATCAAAAAATTCTTGACTTAAAATCTTAAAACAGGAATCAAGAGGATAGGAAATCAAACAATTGTATGAACTAACTCCATTGTTAAAGTACACACTGAACCGTATTTGAAAGATCGATTCCACATTTGCCTTGGATCATCTTTCCTGTAATACTAATGGATGTTGCTGGTAAAAATGATTCAGTAAACCTGGGGTTAGATGTGTCAGATTGATTCCACCACATCCACCCCCACCACACACACACCCACTAGGGTCTAGGATAACATTCATTTGGACATTTGACATACACCCCGGGACATAATATACCCTTTATCAAAATACACCCATAAAAATACAATCATTATTGTATATTATTGTGATGTCACTCTATTACCCTTCCTGTTCTTGTTCACATTTCCTTTGGTATGAGGGTGTCTTGTTTGGGCTACATAATTCCACATACAAATTTTAAATTGCAAATAAAATGGTCAGTGTTAGAAATCATGCAGAGGGAAAAGTTGTATTTAAACAGCAATAAATACATTATGGATTCTTCTCAGTAAATAGTGTAAAAGCCTTTGTATTTGTCCCCTCACATCCTGTGTTATATTGATTTTCAAAGTTAGCAAATACAGTTTTGTAAACTAACAGGAATCTGCTGCTTACCTCGGTTTGGGATGAAAGAACATCTGTTTTAGTAAGAAGTATTTTTTATGTATTATTTTGTTGATATTTATTTAATTTGTGTAAGTTAATTATCAATCTGTGATTGTAAAAATTCTATTTATGGAATTTTCTATCCATGAAATGTAAGTAGCAACATTAAAAAAAAAAAAAAAAAAAAAAAAAATATAAAAAATATTGTTGATGAGGAGACAGTGTTAATCATGATACACAGCTAAGTCAATCTTCTTTATAAGTTTTTGTTCTTTTAAAAAAATTGAAAAATAAATGCCAATGCATGGTTACCACCAAGTACACATTGAATGAATGAATTCATAATTTATGACAACTGGTATGTACATGTAATTTAATACATCTGGGATGATTTCCAGGTCTTTCTGCACATGTCTAAAAATGCTCACTGAGCAATAAATCGAGAAATTTAAGATACATATTTTACAGAAGTGGCCAATCAAATGTTTTCAACTCCATGTGATGTGAAACAAAACTGATGATGTCATCAACAATGCCAGATGATTTTGCGCAAGCGCGCGGTGCATCAGTAAGTTGCGAGTTATAAGTCACTGGAGACAAATAGATGGTCCATTAGTGACCATTGATGGACCGAGCCATGATCAATCTTGGAATCATTCTCATTGTGTGGATTCACCACTGCTGCAGTTTTGTCACAGGTTAGAGATACAAAAATACTTTATTTTTGGTATGAACGCAGAGAGGCTGAATATTGGTTAAACAAGAAATCTCTTAAACTATTATTACTTGATCCTTGGTTTTGAGGATTGGAGGATCAGCTGCATCTTGTGGATCAAGTAGCTCAGAAACCCACTACAAGTCACTGTTCATATAAACATTTATCACATTTGTATTAGGTTGTGTTTGTGATTATAATAATGACATCAAATATTATAATATCAAATATAATAATAATAAGGTATATTATACATACGTTCAATATTGAAGCGCCAATGGCAGTTCATTAATTCATTTTATGAATTCTTCCCTTTGCTTCAGTATGGAGATATGTCCCCTTTCCTTATCTAGGAGAAAAAATTTCTTTAATTGTGAAGCAAAGTTTAACAACATAAGTTTAGTGGTGCAAGTTTTGTGACTCAAGTTTACTGGAGTGAGTGTTTTCTTCCTGATTGTTTCACCTATCTCTAGTTATAAATATTCCTCTGATAAGAAAACCAGATAAGGTAAATTATATTATTATTATTTTATTTAAGCACATTTTTACATACAAAATTAGGCATGTATAATAATCAACTTATAGGACTTGTTTTCCGCACTGACAAGTAGATAAAGAACTCAATTTCCGATCTCATTCTTTATTCACACACTTTGCATGAACTCATCCAATAAGTTCCAAATTTTTCATTTCCCCCCAAAATAAGAAGAATAACAAATAGGATGCACATCTGAGCAGGTCCAGGTCTTCTAGCACATGCCTCTTTTGGCATCCAGACTATAAGTGGTAGATGTATGTCTGAATAAATTCCTAACTTTGCAAAGTTAAGCCAGAATTTTACAACATATGGTAAAAGAGTGTTGATCAAATACCGCATAATCTTCTGAATTATTGTTTCAATAGTATGGTACAGTACTTTACTATTTGACCTTCATGTAAACAATGTTTTAAAACTGTCCAATATTACTAATATACTTCTAAGTGATTGAGACAACTCAAAACACGAAGGGACACAGATGTTTATATTTGAAGGAGGTTTAATATGTTGGGGCGATCTACGTTTCGGTCTTACATTCGACCTTCATCAGAATCAGGATCAGGATCAGGATTACTAATATACTTTTAGCATGCATTAACAGTAAACCATCAATAGGCTTCTCTACAATTTTGGTAAAAGAGATCCTTGATACAAATTTATCATTTTAAAGGTAATGGAGGGGAGTGGTATATATCAGGACATGGTAGCAATGGTACAGACTGTGGCTACAACATAAGTGAGCCCTGCTCCAACCTGGCCCATCTCCATGCTAGAGTCTCCTGGTATGATACAGTCTACGTTATTGCTTCTGATGATGTCATAGAGCACTGCATGCCTGAACCCTTCTACCGCAGGTAGGCCTACAGTTGGGTTATTATAATTTCATTTATCTGAAAGAATTGTCAAATGTCCACTGGAAGAAATAAGGTCAATTTCTTTTCCTTTTAATTTATCTCAGACATCTCCGGGTCATAGCTAATGATACAAGCCTTAACACACTAAACATTGAAACCCGCCAGATAACAATTTGTCCTTTTTTGGCCACAGTGTTGTGTTCAGTAATATTAATAGGAATGTATTTGTATTCACTGTTCTCATATTGACTATCGCTTTACTGCAAATTCAATCCCAAAGTTTTCCGTTTTGGTTCAAACAAATGAATAAAGATAGTTCTCAATTTTGAGGAGTTTCCCATACCTAATTCTTGATAGGTAATAATGGCATTGATCAGGTAGATTGATCATTACTAAGAGAACTGGCTACAGTACTGCAATCTAGTGTTGTTCAGCAGTACTAAACACCAGCAACAAGAGCATAAAAACAGTAAGGTATTAAGGTATTATACATTTTTATAAAATTTAACAAAGTTTTATGCTTTAACGCTACATGAATCAAATTAAATTGATACAACTTAGGCCTATATACATATATCTTTTTTATAATAACAATTTTATAATGTATTTTCTTAGTGATCCTCAAACACAACACACAAAATGCTATTGCAAAAATGCCTATAAATATTTTAATAATTAATGCCTATAAATTATTTTGCCCTTGTCTATGACAGTCCTTATTTATACTCACAAGAGTAGATTATTTCTGTTCAATTTGAATTTGATGGTTTTATCCTTTAAATAAATGTTTTCTCTTTTTTGTTCAGCAGTTTATTGAACGCGCCCCGACGCTTGGCTTCATCAGGGGTGCATATCCATATATTCCATATATATAATTAACCTCTAGAAACATATAATCAAGTTATAATGAAAAATGCTTTCCTTTTTTTATGTTGCCACAGGTTGGTTCTGATTGGTATAGGTGGCACCCCAGTAGTCAGATGTCAATCCATGACAAACAAGACAGGGATCATCATGTCCTTCCACGGTCCTGAACAAGGTCCCCCTTTCGCTTTTCCCATCACCATCACCAATTTCATTTTTGAAGAAGGCCTCATAGTTGGTCGCTGTGCTCCTATGCATATCTATAACACTACGTTCATTAGAGCCTCACTGAATTTGGGTTCTTTAAAGCCTATTTATGACAATGATGAAGCATATCTAGCTCCTTTGTCAACTCAATATAGTCAATGGGAGACTTTGTATTGTAAAGGGACTCACTGGTTTCCCAAACCTGAGTATACACCTTTGTCCTATCCTGAAGTCCTATCTGCAAAATATGCCATTGTTATTGTTTCAAATGATGTCTCTATACAAATACTGAATTCTAATTTCACCAATAGACGCCTCATGGTTTGGTCACAGCGCAGGCTTTTCTTCAATATGACAAATTCTGAATTCAGTGGACGTGGTCATAGGCAGAATGCTGGTGGAGGAGCATCTTTTTTTTCCAACTATCGTGATACCTTTATCTATATAGATAATTGTGTGTTTGATTCTTTAAGACCAGACTATATCTCTGTTGCCTGGCTGCTTGAAACTAGGGACTTCATGTGGGGAAAACCTTTAGTTTTTCGCTTTTCATTATTTGATCCCATGGACTATGAAGGTACTGAACCATTAGGGCAGATTGTTGTGACCAACTGTCTTTTTGAAGAGAATCATGGAGCAATTGAGTTCAGTGGGACCACAAATAAACTAATAATCACAAATTGTACTTTCGTTGGCAATGCTGTGGCTGTTGGTAAAGGAGGTGCCATCGATGCCGATGAACAGATTAATCATTGGACGGTTGTTGTCATTTCTGATTGCACTTTCATCAACAATTCTGCAGGAATTCCCACTGTATTTCAGCAACATGCAAAACAAGTACTAGTCTCAAATACAGGTATCTCAATAATCTCTTCTTTGGAATACAATGATGGTGTATTCATTACTCATAGTTCAACAGGTCTGGTAACACAAAGTGAAATAGTAGGTGCTGGGGGAGCCCTTCATTTTAAGATCATTGGAGTTAACATTACAACGAGTTCCTTCGGTGGTAATACTGCAAGGAATTGGGGATCGGCCATAAGTGGCAAGCTTTCTAGGATTTACCTCACAGATTTGTACATAGAAGGTGATGATGGTGGAACAGAAGTTGTCACAATGAGGGATGCTGATGTTAACATAACTAATGTCACTGTTGAATCACACAGTAGCAGTGGTATATTCTTTTCCTATGGAGCAGGCCAACAAGATTTAAAAGTCTCAAGCCTCCTGCTGAAATGTCCTCAAGGTTTGTTTTTTTATAGATGTTTTACCATAAATAGAAGGTTTTACTATGCATAGTTATACCATCATAAGTATGATATTTGACTATCATCAACATACCTGACTGACCTCTGTGACCATACATAATGCTAGGTACATTGGAAACTAGTATCTATAGGTGTGTTGGGATTGGGTCGTTGTAGGCGCACAGACCAAGCTGAGTTATATACCGACAGTGTTGGACGTCCAGTGAAGCAAAATGAACCAGTGGAAAGCCATGATCTTGCCATTTTGAGCAGTAAATATTGTATTTTATATTCGTTGATGTAACTGGTCGGCCGGAAACGGAAGTCCAAAACTAGCCCCACTGGTCTGTATGCATACAACCATCCCATCCAGTCCAACAAACAGGGACTAATGAAGTATAACATATTGCTAAAAAAACAGCTCTCCCAAAATATATTAGCAGTTGCATGATGTGAATTATCCTGTTTCTTCAAGGGCACTATGTAATTGAAGACATACCAGGAAATCCTCACCTGAAAGACCAGAAGAAAGTGGATTATTCCTGTGGTAGTTGCAAGAATGGTTACAGCTTCAAGGCAGGCAGGTTCTCAGTGTACACTGAGAATAACACACGTTTTACAGAAACAAAGGATATTGCATGTGTAGCATGTCCTTTTGGTGCAATCTGTGGTCAGGATCACCTACAAGTGAAACCAAACAGATATGCAGAGAGACACAAGGACAGGCTATATATTCAGCGATGTCCTAAGGACTACTGCTGTTCTAAACCACTGGGACAGCATTGCGAGTGGGATAACATCTGTGAAGGCAAGAGAACCGGTAGATTATGTGGACGATGTAAGGAAGGATACACAGAAGCTCTGTTTTCTACATCTTGTATTCTGAATGATGACTGTCATAAACTATGGTTAATTTCAATGGTAGGTCTGAGTGCTCTGGTTTATGCAATTTTCCTATTATTCCAGAAAGACTTTGTTTCCTTCATTACCAGCACTCTGCTGTGTATTTTACATGCTATTTCTAGAATAAAACATGCCATATCTAAACAATGCTGCAAGGACAAAAGGAAGCAGGACAATGTTTCTGTTGAAGCTGAGAATAAACCCCAAGGAGGAGGTGGTTTTGTTATCCTGTTCTTCTATTATTTCCAAGATGCTTCTACAATAGTTTTTGAAATGGATAAACCTGTCAGCATCCACCCTCATATTGCAAAACTTCAATCCTCCTTCAATAGTCTCCTCAAATTTAGATTAGATATTTTTAATACATTTGCTAGTGATGTCTGTATGTTTCCTGGACTTCTTCCAGGTACCAAAGTCATACTAAAAACAGCCTTTGTCCCTTTGTTGATTTCTATATTGATTGTAATCTATATAATTGGTCATTTACTGGTTAACACAAAGTATGTGAATATTGGAAACATTATCAAGAGAAGGACTGCGACCGCTACTGTACTGGCTCTAATGTTCTCTTATCAAAAGATTGCTTCAGCCTGTTTTTCCTTACTATACTGTGTGCCTATATATCACCATTTGGTCTTGAGCATAGACGGGAATGTTACTTGTTTCACAACCTGGCAGATCATAATCATAATTTTCACAATAGTCTACATTCTACCTTTCTTCCTCATCCTTCTTCTTACTCCAGAGTTTATTCAGAGAAAAACCATCAAGCCAGGAGAATTCCTTCTTAGCTTTACTTGTCCCATTGTCTTTGTCATATCCTGGGTTATTAAGGAAGGTTTCTGCAGTAAAGACAACCCAATTGGATCAAAATCTCAAAAACAGCTACCCAGGGAAGAAGTAATTGCAGTGCTGCAAGGGCCCTATCGCCCCCTGAGACCTCTGGGGCACAGCTTCTCCTTTTGTTGGGCAGGGGTTCTCATAGCCTTCCGCCTGGCGCTGGTCACAACAAAGACATTTGCACCAAATCCTCTCTGTCGTCTGTTCTTCATGACATACATCACCCTCACCTCCCTCATCACTCATGTCTATGTTCTCCCTTACAAAGATGCTAAAGCTAATTTAGCTGGAGCTTTCTCAAACTTTGCCTTGCTTGTTATCGCTATTATTAACCTGCTGAAAGCTGCTTTTATTGCAGCTGAATACACCCCTTCTGGTCCCACTCATTCCTTCATCCATCTGTTAGGTGGCATGGAGGAGCTATTTACAATATGGCTGCCATTTGCAGGACTTACTGTACTCCTTGCCTGCTTGGTACTGGCCATCCTCAAGGTCATGTGTTCACTTCTTGTTGGATCCTGCGAGAGGATAAAATCTACTAAAGTTGTTTCCGAAAAATAGAAACGATTGTAGATTATTTCTTATTAGGTCAGGTGTTGTTTTGAAAAGGTTGCCCTTTCACTTTGTAGTATTTAGCTGCTTATGAGAAGCTATGTAGCCTTTGAACTAATTATGGTACGAATTATGGTCATTGATTTGTAGTAATCCCGCAGCCCCTACCCCCGCCGCGCCCACACTCTAGTGCTACCTTTGTACTACAAGTGCTGCCAGTTCTGGCCTGTGGCAAGTTCCACCATAACAATCCCTGGATGAAACAACCCTGCTGACCGTAGCAAGATAATTGCTACTGTCTACTTATTATTATTAATATCCAACCACAGGCCAGAGTTAGCCTAGTATGTTGTTGATATAGAGAATAAACTGTCTATACTATGTCTAACCACCTATTTTAGCAGGCCCAAAATGGGGGGTGTTAATTCTTTTAATCACTGCCTTGGGTGATTATAGCCCCAAGACTTTCAAGGGGGTGTTTAAATGCTATATGCCCTGCTGTTGACTTTCAAGACACTGATTAAATGTTGTTCATACATCTTGTTACATAACCTTTGTATGCATTTTACCCTGGTGGGCTTGTCTTAACTAATAAAGTAGTGGTCAGTTGAGAGTGTGTAATAAATAGAAACAGCTGGCAAGGACCAATAACTGTCTTTCAGCGTTATTTTTATTATCTTATTCATCTAACAAATCTTCTGTATAAAAGACAGTCAAGTAAGGCATAGGCAGAATGTGCACCACAATGTATAATGAAGTTATGATAATCAATTGAAGACATTAACAAGGGCCCTTTGTATAAGAAACTCATGTATCCCTGTAGTTACTGTTTTGCAAGCATTCGCATCTATGTGAGAAATGAAGGACTTATGAAGTGTGATAGTCGTTTGATGCAGCACTTGTATAAGCTTTTTTCACAACTTTGTCATAACTAGGGTCAGTAACTACAGGCGGCATCATTTTTTGATAGCAGATTCATTGTAATCTGCTATGAAATAGATAATACATACAAATGTCAATCCCCCAAATCTCAATTAAATGGGCGGGACTGGGCAGCACATAGGCGGGACTTTTAAGATTGAATCTGTTCACTCATTGCAGTGTAGTGACAAGGGGTGTATGCACAGGAAGATTAAATGCCTGTTTATCTCACTAGCACCTACCGCTATTTTGCTAGAAATAAGGTATATTACCAGAACCCAACTAGATCAAACTGTTTCAGATCTCACCCATGTTGAAAGTTTCTAAGCAATCCCAGAAGCTGGCTAGCAAGCTCCACATCAAATAAGTCAAAAAGAATTATGATTAAAGCAATAATTAAAAAGTAATGGCAAACTGCGCATTTGAAGCAAGAAGAGTGTAAAATGGCCGCCAAAACAAAAGGTTGATGGAACAGCAAACAGAGAAGAGCTGCTGCCACTCTAAGCCAATCAGATGCAATCATGTGACCATGGGCACGCCCTCAACAATGACATCATATATAGCAGCAGACCAGGGAAGCCCATCCGATCAGAAAAACAAAGAGATCTGTGCACCTCATTTGCACCTCATTTGCTAACTAAATATAGAATCAAATCCTAGAATCTAAATGTCTGCAGACATCTTATGGAGGTTCCATAAGATCGACTGCAGACTCTAGTTCAGATTCTGAACGTTTAGTTTAGTAGCTGGGAATCTCCCGGCTGGTTTGGGAAGGCCGTTTTTGCGATGATCCTTTATTTGTAGATGAAATAAAATATAAAATAATAACTGGCATACAGACATTGTGAAATACAACCAATTTACTAAAATGAATATCTCAATAATAATTGTCACTTGGCTATATTGGTTACGTGTAACTGAAATATGCAAACGTTTCTATCATACTACTGTAGGTTGATGAATAAAGTAGTAGTGTTGGGCTCAAGTAGTGGTGTTTGAGTCAAAATTGACTCAAACGCTAATTTATACTTTATACTTTTGTATATATATGATATATATTTGGTCCTATCAGGGCGAGAAGGAAACACTAATGGTATGCGTTACCATGTTCTTTTCGAATGTTTCCATTTTACAGTATGTTCCTGGTCTAATGAAAGTAAATTTAGAGTAAAGAGACCAAAAATTTACAATATTAACAGAGATGTAAAAATGTGATTAAATATCTTTTTTTAAACACCTTTTTTCTAAGTGTCTACCTACAACATGGAGAGGATTTTATTCTCTAAATTGAGGTTGTTGAGTATATTAGGCTGTATTTATGCAAACATATACATATATCTACAAGCTGCTCTCCCATTCTCTACCTTTCTACTGCCCCTTGTATGGAATCGGTCACTCCTCCCTTGCCCCTTCCTCTCCTAAACCTTTTCACCCTAAACGACGCTCCTAGTGCCCTAGAGCTATTCCTTCCCTGTCCCTTCCCTGCCCCTGCTTAGAGCAGGAAGTGAGCATCTGTCATTGGTCTCAGAGTCAGGAGTGCTCCTTCTCCTGCTTTCAAGCAGATTTCTTTTTAGAACATTCACATACAAGCAGCATTGTGCAATCCCCCAGACAAAATGGAATGTATCAGATATCAAATTATCAAATGCAGAGTTTCATTGGTTTAAATACTTTTATGATTTACCGTTAACATTGGTATCCATTTCTGCCACCATGTTAAAGGCTTTTAGTTTGATCAATACCTGTTACTTCAGCACACTATACACTTCCATTTTAATGGTATCAGCGGAAAAAATTCTCCGGAAATGGAAGCAATTACGCTGAGATATTGATGTGAATTGTTTGTTTGCCTGATACTTTATTTAATCAAAAAATTCTTGACTTAAAATCTTATAACAGGAATCAAGAGGATAGGAAAACAAACAATTGTATGAACTAACTCCATTGCTAAAGTACACACTGAACCCTGTATGAAAGATCAATTCTAATTGCCTTGGATTATCTTTCCTGTGATACTAATGGATTTCTCGGGTAAAAACGATTCAGTAAACCTACGGTTAGATGTGTCAGATTGATCCCACCACATCCACCCCCACCACACACACACCCACTAGGGTCTAGGATAACATTCATTTGAACATTTGACATACACCCCGGGACATAATATATCCTTTAACAAAATACCCCCATAAAAATACAATCATTATTGTATATTATTGTGATGTCACTCTATTACCCTTCCTGTTGTTGTTCACATTTCCTTTGGTATGAAGGTGTCTTGTTTGGGCTACATAGTTACACATACAAATTTTAAATTGCAAATAAAAAGGTCAGTGTTAGAAATCATGCAGAGGGAAAAGTTGTATTTAAACAGCAATAAATACATTATGGATTCTTCTCAGTAAATAGTGTAAAAGCCTTTGTATTTGTCCCCTCACATCCTGTGTTATATTGATTTTCAAAGTTAGCAAATACAGTTTTGTAAACTAACAGGAATCTGCTGCTTACCTCGGTTTGGGATGAAAGAACACCTGTTTTAGTAAGAAGTATTTTTTATGTATTATTTTGTTGATATTTATTTAATTTGTGTAAGTTAATTCTCAATCTGTGATTGTAAAAATTCTATCTATGGAATTTTCTATCCATGAAATGTAAGTAGCAACATTAAAAAAACAAAAAAACAAAACGCAAAATATAAAAAATATTGTTGATGAGGGTGTTAATCATGACACTCAGCTAAGTCAATCTTCTTTTTAAGTTTTTGTTCTTTTAAAAAAATTGAAAAATAAATGCCAATGCATGGTTGCCACCAAGTACACATTGAATGAATGAATTCATAATTTATGATAACTGGTATGTACATGTAATTTAATACATCTGGGATGATTTCCAGGACTTTCTGCACATGTCTAAAAATGCTCACTGAGCAATAAATTGAGAAATTTAAGATATGTATTTTACAGAAGTGGCCAATCAAATGTTTTCAACTCCATGTGATGTGAAACAAAACAGATGATGTCATCAATAATGCCAGATGATTTTGCGCAAGCGCACGGTGCATCAGTATGTTGCGAGTTATAAGTCACTGGAGACAAATAGATGGTCCATTAGTGACCATTGATGGACCGAGCCATGATCAATCTTGGAATCATTCTCATTGTGTGGATTCACCACTGCTGCAGTTTTGTCACAGGTTAGAACTACAAAAATACTTTATTTTTGGTATGAATGCAGAGAGGCTGAACATTGGTTAAACAGGAAATCTCTTAAACCATTACTACTTGATCCTTGGTATCGAGGTTTGGAGGATCAGCTGCATCTTGTGGATCAAGTAGCTATGTGAAGCAAAGTTTAGCGCCATAAGTTTAGCAGTGCAAGTTTTGTGACTCAAGTTTACTGGAGTGAATGCTTTCTTCCTGATTGTTTCACCTATCTCTAGTTATAAATATTCCTCTGATAAAAAAACCAGATAAGATAAATTATATAATTATTATTTTATTTAAGCACATTTTACATACAAAATTAGGCATCTAAATAATCAACTTATAGGACTTGTTTTCCGCACTGACAAGTAGATAAAGAACTCAATTTCCGATCTCATTTTTTATTCACGCACTGTGCGTGAACTCGTCAAATAAGTTCTAAATTTTTCATTTCCCCAAAAAATAAGAAGAATAACAAATAGGATGCACATCAGAGCAGGTCCAGGTCTTCCAGCACATGCCTCTTTTGGCATCCAGACTATAAGTGGTAGATGTATGTCTGAATAAATTCCTAACTTTGCAAAGTTAAGCCAGAATTTTACAAAATATGGTAAAAGAGTGTTGATCAAATACCGCATAATCTTCTGAATTATTGTTTCAATAGTATGGTACAGTACTTTACTATTTGACCTTCATGTAAACAATGTTTTGAAACTGTCCAATATTACTAATATACTTTTAGCATGCATTAACAGTAAACCATTCAATAGGCTTCTCTACAATTTTGGTAAAAGAGATCCTTGATACAAATTTATCATTTTAAAGGTAATGGAGGGGAGTGGTATATATCAGGACATGGTAGCAATGGTACCGACTGTGGCTACAACATAAGTGAGCCCTGTTCCAACCTGGCCTATCTCCATGCTAGAGTCTCCTGGTATGATAAAGTCTACGTTATTGCTTCTGATGATGTCATAGAGCACTGCATGCATGAACCCTTCTACCGCAGGTAGGCCTACATTTGGATTATTATAATTTCATTTATCTGAAAGAATTGTCAAATTTAATATCCACTGGAAGAAATGAGGTCCATTTCTTTTCCTTTTAATTTATGTCAGACATCTGAGGGTCATAGCTAGCGGTACAAGCCTTAACATTCTAAACATTGAAACCCGCCAGATAATAATTTGTCCTTTTTTGGCCACAGTGCCTGTTGTGTTCAGTAATATTAATAGGAATGTATTTGTATTCACTGTTCTCATATTGACTATCGCTTTACTGCAAATTCAATCCCAAAGTTTTCCGTTTTGGTTCAAACAAATAAATAAAGATAGTTCTCAATTTTGAGGAGTTTCCCATACCTAATTATTGATAGGTAATAATGGCATTGATCAGGTAGATTGATCATTACTAAGAGAACTGGCTACAGTACTGCAATCTAGTGTTGTTCAGCAGTACTAAACACCAGCAACAAGAGCATAAAAACAGTAAGGTATTAAGGTATTATACATTTTTATAAAATTTAACAAAGTTTTATGCTTTAATGCTACATGAATCAAATTAAATTGATACAACTTAGGCCTATATACATATATCTTTTTTATAATAACAATTTTATTATGTATTTTCTTAGTGATCCTCAAACACAATACACAAAATGCTATTGCAAAAATGCCTATGAATATTTTAATAATTAATGCATATAAAATATTTTGCCCTTGTCTATGACAGTCCTTATTTATACTCACAAGAGTAGATTATTTCTGTTCAATTTGAATTTCATGGTTTTATCTTTTAAATAAATGATTTCTCTTACTGGGTGATGAACAGTTATGCTGCATACTTTTTGTGATATAAGCCCCAATGCTGTAGCCTATGGCATTCCATATATATTATTATGAAGAAGGTGGAGACAACTCAACTGAAAACATCTCTCGATGATTTTTGTTCAGCAGTTTATTGAACACGACCCGACGCATTTCGCCTTTAGCTTGGCTTCATGAGGGGTGCATGATCATATCCGTATATTCCATAATTTTATAATTAACCTCTAGAAAGATATAATCAAGTAATAATAAAAAATGCTTTCCTTATTTTATGTTGCCACAGGTTGGTTCTGATTGGTATAGGTGGCACCCCAGTAGTCAGATGTCAATCCATGACAAACAAGACAGGGATCATCATGTCCTTCCACGGTCCTGACCAAGGTCCCCCTTTCGCTTTTCCCATCACCATCATCAATTTCATTTTTGAAGAAGGCCTTATAGTTGGTCGTTGTGCTCCTATGCATATCTATAACACTACGTTCATTAGAGCCTCACTGAATTTGGGTTCTTTAAACCCTATTTATGACAATGATGGAGCATATCTAGCTCCTTTGTCAACTCAATATAGTCGATGGGAGACTCTGTATTGTGAAGGGACTCACTGGTTTCCCAAACCTGAGTATACACCTTTGTCCTATCCTGAAGTCCTATCTGCAAAATATACCATTGTTATTGTTTCAAATGATGTCTCTATACAAATAATGAATTCTAATTTCACTAATAGACGCCTCATGGTTTGGTCAAAGGGCATGCTTTTCGTCAATATGACAAATTCTGAATTCAGTGGACGTGGGCGTAGGCAGAGTGCTGGTGGAGGAGCATCTTTTTTTTCTGACTATCGTCATACCTTCATCTTTATAGATAATTGTGTATTTGATTCTTTAAGACCAGACTATATCTCTGTTGCCATGCTGGTTGAAACTAGGGACTTCATGTGGGGAAAACCTTTAGTTTTTCGCTTTTCGTTATTTAATCCCTTGGAATATGAAGTTACAGGACCATTAGGGCAGATTGTTGTAACCAACTGTCTTTTTGAAGACAATCTTGGTGCAATTGAGTTTAGTGGAACCACAAATAAACTAATAATCACAAATTGTACTTTCGTTGGCAATGCTGTGGCTTTTGGGAAGGGTGGTGCCATCAATGCTGATGAACAGGTTGATTATTGGACTTTTGTCGTGATTTCTGATTGCACTTTCATCAACAATTCTGCAGGAATTCCCACTGCATTTCAGCAACATGGAAAACAGGTACTTGTCTCAAGTAGTGCCTTCACAACAATCTCTTCTTTGGAATACAATGATGGTGTATTCATTGTTCATAGTTCAACAGGTCTGGTATCGCAAAGTGAAATAGTAGGTGCTGGGGGAGCCCTGTATTTTAAAACCATTGGGGTTAACATTACAATGAGTTCCTTCAGTGGTAATACTGCAAGGAGTTTTGGATCTGCCATAAGTGGCAAGCTTTCTAGGATTTACCTCACAGATTTGTACATAGAAGGTGATGATGGTGGAACAGAAATGGTCACAATGAGGGATGCTGATGTTAACATAACTAATGTCACTGTTGAATCACACAGTAGCAGTGGTATATTCTTTTCCTATGGAGCAGGCCAACAAGATTTAGAAGTCTCAAGCCTCCTGCTGAAATGTCCTCAAGGTTGGTATTTTTATAGACGTTTATCATCAATAGAATGTTTTACTATGCATATATACCAGCATAAGTATGATATTTGATTATCATCAACTTAGCTGACTGACTTTTGTCAATAAATACTTATACTTGCCCATTGGCAACCAACTCCTAAAAAAAGTTAATATATTTAGAAAGACCATTTTAGTTCATCATCTTGTATACAAAATGATATAAATGTGTCTTATTTGAAAAATGGTTTATGCATAAACATGATAAATTGATTTTTTTAAAAAAAAAGGCGGTTATCTTCAGAAAGTCTGGCCCAATCACCACAGAATGAGATCCAACAAAAAACTAAAGGCTTAACATATGGCTTTAGGCCAGAAATTAATAATTGAAACAATTCATGAGATATTGATATTAAAGTATAACAAATTGCTAAAATAAAAACAGTTCTCCCGAAATATATTAGCAGTTGCATGATGCGAATTATCCTGTTTCTTCAAGGGCACTATGTAACTGAAGACCTACCAGGAAACCCTCACCTTAAAGACCAGAAGAAAGTGGATTATTCCTGTGGTAGATGCAAGAATGGTTACAGCTTCAAGGCAGGTAGGTTCTCAGTGTACACTGAGAATAATACACGTTTTACAGAACCAGAGGACATTGGATGTATAGCATGTCCTTTTGGTGCAATCTGTGGTCAGGATCACCTACAAGTGAAGCCAAACAGATATGCAGAGAGACACAAGGACAGACTATATATTCAGCGATGTCCTAAGACCTACTGCTGTTCAAAACCACTGGGACAGAGCTGTGAGTGGGATAACATCTGTGAAGGCAAGAGAACCGGTAGAATATGTGGACGATGTAGGGAAGGATACACAGAAGCTCTGTTTTCTACATCTTGTATTCTGAATGATGACTGTCATAAACTATGGTTAATTTCAATGGTAGGTCTGAGTGCTATGGCTTACGCAATTTTCCTATTATTTCAGAAAGACTTTGTTTCCTGCATTACCAACACTCTGCCTCGTATATTACATGCTATATCTAGAATAAAACATGCCATATCTAAACAATGCTGCAAGGGCAAAAGCAACCAGGACAATGTTTCTGTTGAAGCTGGGAATAAACCCCAAGGAGGAGGTGGTTTTGTTATCCTGTTCTTCTATTATTTCCAAGATGCTTCTACGATAGTTTTTGAAATGGATAAACCTGTCAGCATCCACCCTGACATTGCAAAACTTCAATCCTCCTTTAATAGTCTCCTCAAATTTAGATTAGATATTTTTAATACATTTGCTAGTGATGTCTGTATGTTTCCTGGACTTCTTCCAGCTACCAAAGTCATACTAAAAACAGCCTTTGTCCCTGTGTTGATTTCTATATTGATTGTAATCTATATAATTGGTTATTTACTGGTTAACACAAAGTATGTGAATATTGGAAACATTATCAAGAGAAGGACTGCGACCGCTACTGTATTGGCTCTAATGTTCTCTTATCAAAAGCTTGCTTCAGCCTGTTTTTCCTTACTATACTGTGTGCCTATATATCACCATTTGGTCTTGAGCTTAGATGGTAATGTTACTTGTTTCACCACATGGCAGATCATAATCATAATTTTCACTATAGTCTACATTCTACCTTTCTTTCTCATCCTTCTTCTTACTCCAGAGCTTATTCAGAGAAAAACCATCAAGCCAGGAGAGTTCCTTCTTAGCTTTACTTGTCCCATTTTCTTTGTCATGTCCTGGGTTATTAAGGAAGGTTTCTTCAGTAAAAACGACCCAATTGGATCAAAATCTCAAAATCAGCTACCCAGGGAAGAAGTAATCGCAGTGCTGCAAGGGCCCTATCGTCCCCTGAGACCTCTTGGGCACAGGTTCTCTATTTGTTGGGCAGGGGTGCTCATAGCCTTCCGTCTGGCACTAGTGACAACAAAAACATTTGCACCAAATCCTCTCAGTCGGCTATTTTTCATGACATTCATCACTCTCACCTCACTCATTACCCATGTCTATGTTCTCCCTTACAAAGATGCTAAAGCCAATTTAGCTGGAACTTTCTCAAACTTTGCCTTGCTTGTTATCGCTATTATAAACCTGCTGAAAGCTGCTTTTATTGCAGCTGAATACACCCCTTCTGGTCCCACTAATTCCTTCATCCATCTGTTAGGTGGCATGGAGGAGCTATTTACAATATGGCTACCATTTGCAGGACTTACTGTACTCCTTGCCTGCTTGGTACTGGCCATCCTCAAGGTCATATGTTCACTTCTAGTTGGATCTTGCGAGAGGATAAAATGTGCTAAAGTTGTTTCCCTAAAATAGAAACGATTGTAGATTATTTCTTATCAGGTCAGGTGTTGTTTTTAAAATGTTGTCCTTTCACTGTGGAGTATTTAGCTGCTTATGAGATGCTATGTAGCCTTTGAACTAATTATGGTCTGAATTATGGTCATTGATTTGTAGTAATCCCGCAGCCCCTACCCCCGCCCCACCCATACTCTAGTGCTACCTTTGTACTACAAGTGCTGCCGGTTCTGACCTGTGGCAAGTTCCACCATAACAATCCCTGTCTATACTATGTCTAACCACCTATTTTAGCAGGCCCAAAATGAGGGGTGTTAATTCTTTTAATCATTGCCTTAGGTGATTATAGCCCCAAGACTTTCAAGGGGGTGTTTAAATGCTATATGCCCTGCTGTTGACTTTCAAGACACTGATTGAATGTTGTTCATACATCTTGTTACATAACCTTTGTATGTATTTTACCCTGGTGGGCTTGTCTTACCTAATAAAGTAGTGGTCAGTTGATACATCTGTAGGTAGACTGTCCTGTGAGAGTGTGTAATAAATAGAAAGAGCTGGCAAGGACCAATAATTGTGTTTCAGCGTTATTTTTATTATCTTATTCATCTAACAAATCTTCTGTATAAACGACAGTCAAGTAACGCATAGGCAGAATGTGCACCACAATGTATAATGAAGTTATGATAATCAATTGAAGACATTAACAATGGGCCCTTTGTATAAGAAACTCATTGTATCTGTTTTGCAAGCACTCGCATCTATGTGAGAAATGAAGGACTTATGAAGTGTGATAGTCAACAGTGCACTTGCCAAGTGTCAAAGGTATATTACCAGAACCCAACTAGATCAACCTGTTAGAGATCTCACCCATGTTGAAAGTTTCTAAGCAATCCCAGAAGCTGGCTAGCAAGGTCCACATCAAATAAGTCAAAAAGAATTATGATTTAAGCAATAATTAAAAAGTTATGGCAAACCGCGCATTCAAAGCAAGAAGAGTGTAAAATGGCCGCCAAAGCAAAAAGTTGATGGAACAGCAAACAGAGAAGAGCTGCTGCCACTCTAAGCCAATCAGATGCAATCATGTGACCATGGGCTCGCCCTCAACATCATATGACATATGACATCATATATAGCTGCAGACCAGGGAAGCCCATCCGATCAGAAAAACAAAGGGATCTGTGCATCTCATTTGCACCTCATTTGCTAACTAAATATTGAATCAAATCCTAGAATCTAAATGTCTGCAGACATCTTATGGAGGTTCCACAAGATCGACTGCAGACTCTAGTTCTGATTCTGAACGTTTATTTTAGTAGCTTGGAATCTCCCGGCTGGTTTGGGAAGGCCGTTTTTGCGATGATCCTTTATTCGTAGATGAAATAAAATATAAAATAATAACTGACATACAGACATTGTGAAATACAACCAATTTACTAAAATGAATATCTCTTGCAGGAGTCACTTTCTGGTCTTTTCAATCCCTTCATAGATCACCATAGCCACCCTTCATGGCTGTGTTATGCAACGCCTCTGCCCACCTCTGTCAACCTCCAATAATTGCCAGGTGTGGCTATTAAATCAATCCCCTTCTTACCCTGGCAGTTCCTTTTGAATCATTATTACATATGTCTGCAATTTCAAGGGTGATATTCAGGGGTGCTATTTGAAATGTCAAATAGCACTTATGTGCTATTTGGACCGAACTACTTTCATGGGTCACATGCCTAGCCTGACCAATGGGAAGCCTAGAAATTGTTTGTCTGCTAAAGCTCTGCAATATGGACATCAACAACAAGAAAAAGTAGTTACCCCTCTGAAGAATTTCAAGCGATATATCGAGATCCATAAGATATAAAACCAAATACATACCTTTAATGTCCAGTTAGAGTTATAACTGAAAAAATCAGAAGTAGAAGCATTATATTAAAGAAAAATCTAGTGCGTATGTCACATTGAAGCCATGGTAGTGAAAGGTCTTAAGCCCACAATGATATAAACTACTTCCGCCATCATGACTTCCGATGTCATGTCAGTTCAAGATCGATGTCCACTAGCTTGATGGAAACCAAGGTAAAATGTCATTAAATTTGTCTTCTCTTGTTGATATAGTATGTAATAAATATCTAATAGCCCTCTGTTTGGTTTCAAATTGATCTCGACGTTGGGTCAAATCCAACTCCACCCCTTTGGGGTGTCGTGCGATTTGACCCTCCGTCTTGATCAATTTGAAACCTCCATCGGGCTATTAGATATAATAAAGTTGTACTTTAACATGAGAAATAGTAAAGTGTCATTTATAAGCCGAAAATTTAATTGACAATACAATAATAATTGTCACTTGGCTATATTGGTTACATGTAACTGAAATATGCAAATGTGTGACCAGCCAAGCAGAAAGGGGACTCTAGGGCCAAATTTTCGAATTTGGGTTTATTATAGATTCTGAATCTGCATGTCCTCCTGAGTCAATAACCGAAAAAAATTACAGATGTAATGTACATGTACGGGATGTACTGAAGGGGAAATGAGCATTATAAAAGTGAAAGAATTTTCTTGATACTCTAAAAATTAGTGAAGTTACAGACTTTCAAAGTTACCTGCCTCTCAGAATTACTAATATAAACATTTGTGACAGTGACGTCAGGAACATGATGTGACTCCTAGCGGGAATACCAAGAACTATAACTCCCGCGCGGAGCCTTCTTTCCCCTCGGCGGGTCACATGTTTCTATCATACTACTGTAGGTTGATGAATAAAGTAGTAGTGTTGGGCTCAAGTAGTGGTGTTTGAGTCAAAATTGACTCAAACGCTAATTTATACTTTATACTTTTGTATATATATGATATATATTTGGTCCTATCAGGGCGAGAAGGAAAAACTAATGGTATGCGTTACCATGTTCTTTTCAAATATTTCCATTTTACAGTATGTTCCTGGTCTAATGAAAGTAAAGTTAGAGTAAAGAGACCAAAAATGTACAATATTAACAGAGATGTAGAAATGTGATTAAATATCTGCTTGTATATAACTCATTAACACCTTTTTTCTAAGTGTCTACCTACAACATAGAGAGGATTTTATTCTCTAAATTGAGGTTGTTGAGTATATTAGGCTGTATTTATGCAAACATATACATATGGGTCAGATCTTCAGAAAATGTACAATTCACCTTCACCAATTCTCTCAAATAACCCACATTTAAGACAAAAATGAGCTTCAAAATGCAGTTTAACATAACAGAACTGATACTTTAAATCAATGCGATACCAAATACACTCAGATATACCCGGTACTCATCATTTTTCAGCCAAATTTAGCAGAATTTCCTAAATCTGTTGATCTGCCAATTGTACATTTTCTGAAAATCTGACCCATATATCTACAAGCTGCTCTCCCATTCTCTACCTTTCCACTGCCTCTTGTGTGGAATCAGTCATTCCTCCCTTGCCCCTTCCTCCCCTAAACCTTTTCACCCTAAACAACGCCCCCAGTGCCCTAGAGCTATTCCTTCCCTGTCCCTTCCCTGCCCCTGCTTAGAGCAGGAAGTGAGCATCTGTCATTGGTCTCAGAGTCAGGAATGCTCCTTCTCCCGCTTTCAAGCAGATTTCTTTTTAGAACATTCACATACAAGCAGCATTGTGCAATCCCCAGACAAAATGGAATGTATCAGATATCAAATTATCAAATGCAGAGTTTCATTGGTTTAAATCCTTTCATGCTTTACCGTTAACATTGGTATCCATTTCTGCCACCATGTTAAAGGCTTTTAGTTTGATCAATACCTGTTACTTCAGCACACTATACACTTCCATTTTAATGGTATCAGCGAAAAAAATTCTCCGGAAATGGAAGCAATTAGGCTGAGATATTGATGTGAATTGTTTGTTTGCCTGATACTTTATTTAATCAAAAAATTCTTGAATTAAAATCTTAAAACAGGAATCAAGAGGATAGGAAAACAACAATTGTATGAACTAACTCCATTGCCAAAGTACACACTGAACCCTGTATGAAAGATCAATTGTAATTGCCTTGGATCATCTTTCCTGTGATACTAATGGATTTCTCGGGTAAAAACGATTCAGTAAACCTACGGTTAGATGTGTCAGATTGATGCCACCACATCCACCCCCACCACACACACACACACACACACTAGAGTCTAGGATAACATTCATTTGGACATTTGACATACACCCCGGGACATAATATATCCTTTAACAAAATCCTTTCATAAAAATACAATCATTATTGTATATTATTGTGATGTCACTCTATTACCCTTCCTGTTCTTGTTCACATTTCCTTTGGTATGAGGGTGTCTTGTTTGGGCTACATAATTCCACATACAAATTTTAAATTGCAAATAAAAAGGTCAGTGTTAGAAATCATGCAGAGGGAAAAGTTGTGTTTAAACAGCAATAAATACATTATGGATTCTTCTCAGTAAATAGTGTAAAAGCCTTTGTATTTGTCCCCTCACATCCTGTGTTATATTGATTTTCAAAGTTAGCAAATACAGTTTTGTAAACTAACAGGAATCTGCTGCTTACCTCGGTTTGGGATGAAAGAACATCTGTTTTACTAAGAAGTATTTTTTATGTATTATTTTGTTGATATTTATTTAATTTGTGTGAGTTAATTCTCAATCTGTGATTGTAAAAATTCTATCTATGGAATTTTCTATCCATGAAATGTAAGTAGCAACATTAAAAAAACACAAAAAAAACCCGCAAAATATAAAGAATATTTTTAATGAGGAGACAGTGTTAATCATGATACTCAGCTAAGTCAATCTTCTTTTTAAGTTTTTGTTCTTTTAAAAAAATTGAAAAATGTATTATTTGTTTAATTTGTGTAAGTTAATTCTCAATCTGTGATTGTAAAAATTCTATTTATGGAATTTTCTATCCATGAAATGCAAGTAGCAACATTAAAAAACAAAAAAAACAAAACGCAAATTATAAAAAATATTGTTAATGATATTATTATTATAGGATTTTTATTCTGAACAGACAAACATTACAATCAGAAAAGTCAAATGACAAGCAGGTCTTCCAGGCAAATCTAGTTTATGAAGAACGATTTGTTCAATGATCACTATTGATGTTTGAGACTGACAAAGGTTGGTGTATGATTATAGTATCTATCGTTTAGTGCTTATGTACATTGTTATAATTTATAGTCATAAGTGATGTCCATTCAGTGATAAGTTCCCGTAATAACATCGGGTTACAAACATAACAACAATACAATTTTGGTTTCTCCAATAACATAGGCTCCTATACTAGATGCCCAGTTCGCTATAACTATATAGGCTCCTGTTTGGTATTGATTGGACCTCACTAGGAAGAGAGTTCCATAGGTCAGGTTGGGAGTAGAGGTACGACCTCCGGAAAATCTCATTTTTCGGAAGGGGAACCTTCAATCTCCTTCCCTTCTTAAGGCTCCTGAGTCCTAGGGTCCTGTTGTCAGTATTTGAATCGTCTAATGATCTTATGAAGGCCCTCTCCAACTCATGGGTCTCGCGTCTGGCGTTTAACGAGATAATTTTTAATTCCTTGTGAATATCTTTTGTGCTAGTGTACTTTGGTAGGTGCAATATTATCTTTAGCGCAGAGTTTTGCAACGTCTGCAGCTTTTGAAGATAAGCTTGAGTCGTTGCACAATGAAAAATATCTCCATAATCTATTAAATCTCCATAATCTATTAATCATGATACTCAGCTAAGTCAATCTTCTTTTTAAGTTTTTGTTCTTTTAAAAAAATTGAAAAATAAATGCCAATGCATGGTTGCCACCAAGTACACATTTAATTAATGAATTCATAATTTATGATAACTGGTATGTACATGTAATTTAATACATCTGCGATGATTTCCAGGTCTTTCTGCACATGTCTAAAAAGGCTCACTGAGCAATAAATCGAGAAATTTAAGATACATATTTTACAGAAGTGGCCAATCAAATGTTTTCAACTCCATGTGATGTGAAACAAAACTGATGATGTCATCAATAATGCCAGATGATTTTGCGCAAGCGCGCGATGCATCAGTAAGTTGCGAGTTATAAGTGACTGGAGACAAATAGATGGTCCATTAGTGAGCACTGATAGACTGAGCCATGATCAATCTTGGAATCATTCTCATTGTGTGGATTCACCACTGCTGCAGTTTTGCCACAGGTTAGAGATACAAAAATACTTTATTTTTGGTATGAACGCAGAGAGGCTGAATATTGGTTAAACAGGAAATCTCTTAAACCATTACTACTTGATCCTTGGTATTGAGGTTTGGAGGATCAGCTGCATCTTGTGGATCAAGTAGCTATGTGAAGCAAAGTTTAGTGCCATAAGTTTAGGGGTGCAAGTTTTGTGACTCAAGTTTACTGGAGTGAATGCTTTCTTCCTGATTGTTTCACCTATCTCTAGTTATAAATATTCCTCTGATAAGAAAACCAGATGAGATAAATTATATTATTATTTTATTTAAGCACATTTTACATACAAAATTAGGCATCTAAATAATCAACTTATAGGACTTGTTTTCCGCACTGACAAGTAGATAAAGAACTCAATTTCTGATCTCATTCTTTATTCACACACTTTGCGTGAACTCGTCCAATAAGTTCTAAATTTTTCATTTCCCCAAAAAATAAGAAAAATAACAAATAGGATGCACATCTGAGCAGGTCCAGGTCTTCCAGCACATGCCTCTTTTGGCATCCAGACTATAAGTGGTAGATGTATGTCTGAATAAATTCCTAACTTTGCAAAGTTAAGCCAGAATTTTACAACATATGGTAAAAGAGTGTTGATCAAATACCGCATAATCTTCTGAATTATGTTTCAATAGTATGGTACAGTATTTTACTATTTGACCTTCATGTAAACAATGTTTTGAAACTGTCCAATATTACTAATATACTTTTAGCATGCATTTTTTTTTTTTTTTTATAAATTTTATTGGCGAAGTTTCACATTTAACGTGATAGTTCTCGTTCCCAAATAAACATTAGCAAAATTACATCGAGGATAATTTAAATCATTAACATTCATTTAAGTATTTTAACATATATAGCGATACAAAGTAGATCATGCATCTCCTTTATCGGTCTAACCAAGAGGCTTATGCGCATATGGTTCCATCTTGTGATTAGTTTATTAACCAGTCCGCCGCATATTATAACGATATCATATGCCATTGGTGGCTCCACCTATCGAATTTAGCATAGTGCATAAATTCCACTTAGAATCAAGATCTGATCAAGATTTAACATATCTAGTTAATTTCTCTCACGCTTCCTAATTTTCTAACATTTTTTTGTGGGCGAATAAAAACTATATAATGTCGCAATAAAAGAACATAAGTCGAGAGCATAGTACACTGTAAGTTGACATAAGTATGTCGCTATTCACTTCAATATAGAAGCATATAGTCTCGTTAAGCTCACTAAACATTTCTTCTTTTTTTTTATCCTCCATTCACACTTTGAGGGAGCCTTTTGATCGATACATATACAGACATCAGACATAAATAATAATAGGCTTATAATCTATCACTCCCTCCACCTGTCATTTGACTTTAGGTAGAGTTTGAGTGCCGGCCAAGATTTCTCTTTGTTTATTACTCCCAGTCTATTCCAGAGTCTAGGGCCTTTTACATGAGGCGACCTGTTGAATTTTTCTGACTGGCATAATGGCTGGATAAGATTTGTACCCTGTGCGAGTCGAGTTTCTCTGGGCATTATCTGGGTTTTTACTGGGTCATCCTTAAACTTATACATCAAGCCCAGCAGCGAGATGTCACCACGATTCATTACCGTATCAATCTTCAGATCATGCCTCATCTCTTCAGTAGACATTCCATTAATATTGTTATAATAGATCAGTCTAACTGCCCGATTTATCACACTCTGCAACTTATTTATTTGAGCTGCATTAGCAAGGGTGTACAGAAAATTCCCATACTCGGCCAGAGAAAGTACGTGCGCCTTAACAACAGTCGTTGCGATTTTTTTATTTAGACTACCCCTGAGTTTTCCAAAATTATTAATCTTCTGTTGTATAGAGTTTTTTGTTTTAATAAAATGTTGATTAAAATTAAGGGCAGCGTCAATAGTAAATCCCAGATAACATATTGTTTTGGCTCGTTCAACAGCAGTACCTTCTATGAAGACATTACCCAAGGTGACAAAATTGATTTTTTTAAGCCTGAATTTGGATCCCAACAGTTGTAATTGACATTTTTGCGAATTAAGTTTTAACCTGTTAGCTTGCATCCAACGTGAAACCTCGTTAGCAGCTAACTGACTCGCTCTTATGCATTCATTGGGATCATGTCCAGTGACCGTTATTGCGGTATCATCCGCGTATACAGAGATATTAAATTCGAGTTCATTTCTTTGATAATTAATTCTTCTTAAACAAGATGGTAAGTCGTTAATATAGATTAAAAAAATCAGCGGTCCTAGGAGGCTGCCTTGGGGTACGCCATTCGTTATTACACATGAATCTGATATGATATCATTCAATTTAGTCCTTTGACGTCTGTTATGCAGATAATTCTCTATCAGTTTAATAATGGATGGGTCTACCTTATACCTCTCGAGCTTTAACTTAAGAATATTGTGGTCAATGCAATTGAATGCTTTAGCCACGTCGTAGTAGGTTGCTGTTGTAATTTTTCTTTCATCTATACCTTTAAGGATGGGTTCAAGAAATTCATATACGCTACGATTCGTCGAGTGATTCTTTCTAAACCCTCCTTGCTTACTTGATAGATAGTTATTTATGTCCATATGGTTATTTAAAGCTCGACAGATAAAGTATTCCAATAATTTCGATGGTAGTGGCACAATTGCAATAGGTCTCAAATTTGACAACACTCTTGGGTTTTTGTTTTTTGGAATGGGGGTTATACAGAACTCCTTCCATTCTAGAGGAAAACAGCCTGTAATAACACATCTTTTTAGAAGAAGTGTTGTTTCCTTTACCATATGAGACAGAAAAATTTTCAGAACCTTTGAACTTACCCAATCAAAACCACTATTTTTATTATCATCCATTTTTTGTAATTGCTCCCGGACCATGTCTTCATTAATTAGTATTTTCGCAGTAGCAATCTGTTCTTGATCGATATTCAGATAATCAAGGGGATCTATCAACTGATCTGTATCAACCTTGCACATATCTTTAAAGATATTGTTTAGGGTGTTACTCGCTTCTCGGCCTTGAATGGTCCGACCCTCATGTATGTAACTGCTTTGGGAAATGCTTGTTTTTTTTCCAAGAAGATCATTTAATTTCCTCCAAAATTTCTTACTGTTGTTATCACAAGAATTAAGAGAGTCTAAAATAAAAGATTGTTTGGCTCTTCTGACTAGTTTAGCTGTATCACGCCTGGCTTGAACCGCCCTAGTGAAATCCACTATCAGGTTTGATCTTCTTGCAATCTTAAACAAATGATCCCTGTTTCTTATAGCATTTAGGCAGTCATGGTTTAGAATTAGCTTCCCTCTCCTAATGATCGTTCTTTTTACGTAGGGACATTTTCTATCCAGATAAGAGGTTAGTTTATTGCTCAGATTATACCAGATAATAGTTGGATCCATATTATCATTAGGAATAATAACATTTTCAGTAGATAACGTGTTGCAATAGTTCTCAAAGTTTACCAAATCCAATCGTCTATAATCTCGAGATAGTACAACTTGTTTGTTTACAATACTCTTACCTTTTTTAATATTAATGAAGGTGGCATAGTGATCCGATATATTTATATCTAGTGTGCCCGATCTATTAACATGAGGATAATTCGTAGCCATGATATCTATCAAGCTGTTCTTATTAAATACCTGGCGAGTCCCCTCTGTAATAAATTGCTTTAGGGTAAATTCACCTAATAAGTGTTTCACATCCAGTACAGAATCATTCCTTAAATCGTTCATGTCAATATTGATATCACCACTCATAAGAATACATCCATGACTACATGTTTCTCTGATTGATTTCAAAACATCGTTCAAGTGATCTATAAACAATTTCTTGTTACCAGAAGGAGGGCGGTAGACATTACAGAGTATTACCAACTTTCTATTACCCGGTTTACATTTGACAATTTGGCATTCAATATTTTCATTACATATATTCAGGTCAGAGAAGAACCAAGGATCAGTTTGATAGGTACTGTCGATAAAGCAACACAGGCCACCTCCCTTTTTAGTCATGTTATTAGCTAACGTTGAGCGATCCTCACGGCACTAACAGTAAACCATTCAATAGGCTTCTCTACAATTTTGGTAAAAGAGATCCTTGATACAAATTTATCATTTTAAAGGTAATGGAGGGGAGTGGTATATATCAGGACATGGTAGCAATGGTACCGACTGTGGCTACAACATAAGTGAGCCCTGCTCCAACTTGGCCCATCTCCATGCTAGAGTCTCCTGGTATGATACCGTCTATGTTATTGCTTCTGATGATGTCATAGAGCACTGCATGCATGAACCCTTCTACCGCAGGTAGGCCTACATTTTGATTATTATAATTTCATTTATCTGAAAGAATTGTCAAATTTAATGTCCACTGGAAGAAATGAGGTCAATTTCTTTTCCTTTTAATTTATGTCAGACATCTGAGGGTCATAGCTAGCGGTACAAGCCTTAACATACTAAACATTGAAACCCGCCAGATAACAATTTGTCCTTTTTTGGCCACAGTGTTGTGTTCAGTAAAATTAATAGGAATGTATTTGTATTCACTGTTCTCATATTGACTATCGCTTTACAGCAAATTCAATCCCAAAGTTTTCTGTTTTGGTTCAAACAAATAAAATAAAGATAGTTTAGATTTCAAAATCTTCCAACCTTCATGGTTTTATTCAGTCTGGGAGAAAAATAATTTTTTAGTACGGGTTTAGGTGAATACTGCCATGTCTACTATAAATATACTACCTATAATATATAAAATAATGATATTTCTCAATTCCCATACCTAATTATTGATAGGTAATAATGACATTGATCAGGTAGATTGATCATTACTAAGAGAATTGGCTACAGTACTGCAATCTAGTGTTGTTCAGCAGTACTAAACACTAGCAACAAGAGCAAAAAAACAGTAAGGTATTAAGTAGTGGTAATCACCAGACAAGTACATTTTTATGAAATTTAACAAAATTTTCTGCTTTCATGCTACATGAATCAAATTAAATTGATACAACTTAGGCCTGTATACATATATTTTTTTTATAATAACAATTTTATAATGTATGTTCTTAGTGATCCTCAAACACAATACACAAAATGCTATTGCAAAAATGCCTATAGATATCTTAATAATATATATAAATTGTAATTTATAAATATAAATTATTTTGCCCTTGTCTATGACAGTCCTTATTTTAATCACAAGAGTAGATTATTTTTGTTCAATTTGAATTTTATGGTTATATCTTTTGAATAAATGTTTTCTCTTTTTTGTTCAGCAGTTTATTGATGTTTATTTATTGACGCGTTTCGCCTTTGGCTTGGCTTCATCAGAGGTGCATATCCATATATTCCATTATATATAATTAACCTCTAGAAACATATAATCAAGTAATAATAAAAAATGCTTTCCTTTTTTTATGTTTCCACAGGTTGGTTCTGATTGGTATAGGTGGCACCCCAGTAGTCAGATGTCAATCCATGACAAACAAGACAGGGATCATCATGTCCTTCCACGGTCCTGACCAAGGTCCCCCTTTCACTTTTCCCATCACCATCATCAATTTTATTTTTGAAGAAGGCCTCATAGTTGGTCGCTGTGCTCCTATGCATATCTATAACACTACATTCATTAGAGCCTCACTGAATTTGGGTTCTTTAAAGCCTATTTATGACAATGATGGAGCATATCTAGCTCCTTTGTCAACTCAATATAGTCGATGGGAGACTCTGTATTGTGAAGGGACTCGGTGGTTTCCCAAACCTGAGTATACACCTTTGTCCTATCCTGAAGTCCTATCTGCAAAATATACCATTGTTATTGTTTCAAATGATGTCTCTATACAAATACTGAATTCTAATTTCACTAATAGACGCCTCATGGTTTGGTCAAAGGGCATGCTTTTCTTCAATATGACAAATTCTGAATTCAGTGGACGTGGGCGTAGGCAGAGTGCTGGTGGAGGAGCATCTTTTTTTTCTGACTATCGTCATACCTTTATCTTTATAGATAATAGTGTATTTGATTCTTTAAGACCAGACTATATCTCTGTTGCCATGCTGCTTGAAACTAGGGACTTCATGTGGGGAAAACCTTTAGTTTTTCGCTTTTCGTTATTTAATCCCTTGGAATATGAAGTTACAAGACCATTAGGGCAGATTGTTGTAACCAACTGTCTTTTTGAAGACAATCTTGGTGCAATTGAGTTTAGTGGAACCACAAACAAACTAATAATCACAAATTGTACTTTCGTTGGCAATGCTGTGGCTTTTGGGAAAGGTGGTGCCATCAATGCCGAAGAACAGGTTGATTATTGGACTTTTGTCGTGATTTCTGATTGCACTTTCATCAACAATTCTGCAGGAATTCCCACTGCATTTCAGCAACATGGAAAACAAGTACTGGTCTCAAGTAGTGCCTTCACAACAATCTCTTCTTTGGAATACAATGATGGTGTATTCATTACTCATAGTTCAACAGGTCTGGTAACACAAAGTGAAATAGTAGGTGCTGGGGGAGCCCTTCATTTTAAGATCATTGGAGTTAACATTACAACGAGTTCCTTCAGTGGTAATACTGCAAGGAGTTTTGGATCGGCCATAAGTGGCAAGCTTTCTACAATTTACCTCACAGATTTGTACATAGAAGGTGATGATGGTGGAACAGAAATGGTCACAATTAAGGATGCTGATGTTAACATAACTAATGTCACTGTTGAATCACACAGTAGCAGTGGTATATTCTTTTCCTATGGAGCAGGCCAACAAAATTTAGAAGTCTCAAGCCTCCTGCTGAAATGTCCTCAAGGTTGGTATTTTTATAGACGTTTATCATCAATAGAATGTTTTACTATGCATAGTTATACCAGCATAAGTATGATATTTGATTATCATCAACTTAGCTGACTGACTTTTGTCAATAAATACTTATACTTGCACATTGGCAACCAACTCCTAAAAAAAGTTAATTTATTTAGAAAGACTATTTTAGTTCATCATCTTGTATACAAAATGATATAAATGTCTTATTTGAAAAATGGTTTATGCATAAACATGATAAATTGATTTTTTTTAAAAAAAGGCGGTTTTCTTCAGAAAGTCTGGCCCAATCACCACAGAATGAGATTCAAAAAAAACTAAAGCCAACATATGGCTTTATGCCAGAAATTAATAATTGAAACAATTCATGAGATATTGATATTAAAGTATAACAAATTGCTAAAATAAAAACAGTTCTCCTGAAATATATTAGCAGTTGCATGATGTGAATTATCCTGTTTCTTCAAGGGCACTATGTAACTGAAGACCTACCAGGAAACCCTCACCTTAAAGACCAGAAGAAAGTGGATTATTCCTGTGGTAGATGCAAGAATGGTTACAGCTTCAAGGCAGGTAGGTTCTGGGTGTACACTGAGAATAATACACGTTTCACAGAACCAGAGGACATTGGATGTGTAGCATGTCCTTTTGGTGCAATCTGTGGTCAGCATCACCTACAAGTGAAGCCAAACAGATATGCACAGAGACACAAGGACAGACTATATATTCAGCGATGTCCTAAGACCTACTGCTGTTCAAAACCACTGGGACAGAGCTGTGAGTGGGATAACATCTGTGAAGGCAAGAGAACCGGTAGATTATGTGGAAGATGTAAGGAAGGATACACAGAAGCTCTGTTTTCTACATCTTGTATTCTGAATGATGACTGCCATAAACTATGGTTAATTTCAATGGTAGGTCTGAGTGCTCTGGTTTATGCAATTTTCCTATTATTCCAGAAAGACTTTGTTTCCTTCATTACCAGCACTCTGCTGTGTATTTTACATGCTATTGCTAGAATAAAACATGCCATATCTAAACAATGCTGCAAGGACAAAAGGAAGCAGGACAATGTTTCTCTTGAAGCTGTGAATAAACCCCAAGGAGGAGGTGGTTTTGTTATCCTGTTCTTCTATTATTTCCAAGATGCTTCTACAATAGTTTTTGAAATGGATAAACCTGTCAGCATCCACCCTGATATTGCAAAACTTCAATCCTCCTTTAATAGTCTCCTCAAATTTAGATTAGATATTTTTAATACATTTGCTAGTGATGTCTGTATGTTTCCTGGACTTCTTCCAGGTACCAAAGTCATACTAAAAACAGCCTTTGTCCCTTTGTTGATTTCTATATTGATTGTAATCTATATAATTGGTCATTTACTGGTTAACACAAAGTATGTGAATATTGGAAACATTATCAAGAAGAGGACTGCGACAGCTACTGTATTGGCTCTAATGTTCTCTTATCAAAAGCTTGCTTCAGCCTGTTTTTCCTTACTATACTGTGTGCCTATATATCACCATTTGGTCTTGAGCTTAGATGGTAATGTTACTTGTTTCACAACCTGGCAGATCATAATCATAATTTTCACAATAGTCTACATTCTACCTTTCTTCCTCATCCTTCTTCTTACTCCAGAGCTCATTCAGAGGAAAACCATCAAGCCAGGAGAATTCCTTCTTAGCTTCACTTGTCCTATTTTCTTTGTTATGTCCTGGGTTATTAAGGAAGGTTTTTTCAGTAAAAACAACCCAATTGGATCAAAATCTCAAAAACAGGTACCCAGGGAAGAAGTAATCGCAGTGCTGCAAGGGCCCTATCGTCCCCTGAGACCTCTGGGGCACAGGTTCTCTATTTGTTGGGCAGGGGTGCTCATAGCCTTCCGTCTGGCACTAGTGACAACAAAAACATTTGCACCAAATCCTCTCTATCGTCTATTTTTCATGACATTCATCACCCTCACCTCCCTCATTACCCATGTCTATGTTCTCCCTTACAAAGATGCTAAAGCCAATTTAGCTGGAACTTTCTCAAACTTTGCCTTGCTTGTTATCGCTATCATAAACCTGCTGAAAGCTGCTTTTATTGCAGCTGAATACCAGCCTTCTGGTCCCACTAATTCCTTCATCCATCTGTTAGGTGGCATGGAGGAGCTATTTACAATATGGCTGCCATTTGCAGGACTTACTGTACTCCTTACCTGCTTGGTACTGGCCTTAATTAGGGTCATATGTTCACTTCTAGTTGGATTCTGCAAGAGGATCAAATCTGCTAAAGTTGTTTCCCTAAAATAGAAACCATTGTAGATTATTTCTTATCAGGGCAGGTGTTGTTCTTAAAATGTTGTCCTTTCACTGTGGAGCATTTAGCTGCTTATGAGGTGCTATGGAGCCTTTGAACTAATTATGGTCTGAATTATGGCCATTGATCTGTAGTAATCCCGCCATAGGCCTGAGGCATCGCCTGGACTACAGGCCCTGCAAGACCAAATCAGTGGACAAAATTGTAGTTTGGTCTATGCTCATCTTAACATTTTGTATTGTATTGTATTACCCTTAAAGCTGACTTGTCTGTAGTCCTACAATTTGGCCAACAATTTTCCCTAACTGCGACTAAACCATAACAATCCCTGGATGAAACAGCACCCTGCCGACAGTAGTATGATGACAGCTACTGTCTACTTGTTTGTATTATCATCTATCCACAGGAATTGTGTTAGCCTTATATGTTGTTAATATACAGAATAAACTGTCCACACTTTGTATAACCACCTATTTTAGCAGGCCCGTAATGGGGTTTAATAGTCCTTTCGAGACACTGATTAAATGTTGTTCATACATCTTGTTACATAACCTTTGTATGTATTTTACCCTGGTCTTACCTAATAAAGTAGTGGTCAGTTGATACATCTGTAGGTAGACTGTCCTGTGAGAGTGTGTAATAAATAGAGACAGCTGGCAAGGACCAATAATTGTGTTTCAGTGTTATTTTTTATTTTTATTTTTATACAACAAATATTCTGTAAAGGCAAAGCAGTTCAGATATAAACAGCATGCACAACATACAATGAAGGTAATAATCAATTGAAGACAGTGTCAGGTCTAGGTGTTATTTGCCAATTAATGATACCATTTTCGGAAACATGAAGAAATAGTCCATGTAAACTCAACACTCCTTTATAATAATAATATAAGAATCATTCAGATTCAGAGGAATATCCATGGATTTATTCATGCTTCTGTGAATTTCCCTTGCAAAAATACCGGGAAAAATACCCCCTTTTTAGCATTGAGAGAGTTCAGCTGCAAATTGGTACCCTTATTTCTGATTCGCTCTCCGCATTTGTGAATGAAAAATCACCCCTTTCTCCACGAAATTGGGAACAAAAAAGCATATATACACTTTTGACCCCTGAGTGTGTATGTGAGGGGGGGGGGGGGAGGACGGGCAGATTTCCACCAAGTTTTGGTGAATCCAATTGTAGGGCCATCTTTCCATTCATCAACCGACAACACCCACCCCATATACTTCACTTATTATCGCTCACCGTTTTCTCTCAGCCTATTCTACTTCCTATTCATATAAAAACATACCACTGAGATTATTGGTTCAGTGGAGATGGGGGTCCAAGGCCTTCTCAGGCCTTTCAAAATATCATTATAAATATCTATTACATCATTAGAGGTCTTAAATGGGTTTATATTAAATTTTCCTAAATGTAAACACCTGTAATTTACATCTTAAAAAATAAATTTGACCACATTAACTCGTACTAAGGATTATACTACTAGATTTATCAATATTCTGCTACCGTATGGTTATATGTTTATATAGAAAACAGTGAGCGATAATAAGTGAAGTCTTCATATAAAGGGATTCGGGTGAATCCCCGTAATACAAATGAGGACATTTTAGAAGCACTGTAGGAAAAACAACTGTACAAAATCCTCCAAAATGTCTGTTCAATAACTTTGGGTTGGAAAAGAATGGAATTCTTCTAGGTCTTAGTTGGTGCATTAGTATTACACTAGATGGCATATCTGGCGTGCCTTTTAGCATTGGTGGATATATTCAGAAGTAGATGCATGGTGAGTGAGTGGTTTGGTTGCTTTATGCCCTTTATTCATCAAAGATACAATTTGTTATTTTAATAAATACATAAGAAATTATTAATGCCTACACATTAAAGCTGCATTCTCAGCTACTGACAAACAGAATCTCACCAGATGTTCGTATTCAATACTCATAATTATCATGACTCATAGGACTGAACTCATCAATATTCCGCTGTTGTTATATGTATGGGTCAGATTTTCAGAAAATGTACAATTGTCAGCTTTACAAATTTAGCAACTTCTGCTAAATTAGACTGTTATATAATACATTCTTTCTATGTCTGAGTAATTTTGGCATCATGATGATTTAAACTATCTCTTCCTTCGTGTTAAACTGCATTTTGAACGTAATTTTTCTCTTAGATTTTGATTATTTGAGAGGATTGAGGAAGGTGAATTGTACATTTTCACAAAATCTGACCCGTATATAATACAACAATTTGAAGTAGAATTGGTCGAACGAAAACAGCCAACGGTGAGCGATAATAAGTGAAGTTATCATAATAAAAGATTTGGGTTGGTCCTCCAATTTAAAATAAGGATGTTAAAAAAGGCCTGTATAGTGAAAACAACTAGACAGCGTCCTAAAATAGATGGGTTGGAAAAGAAATGGAAAATGGAAAAGAGTGAGTGAGTGAGCTTGGTTGCTTTACACCCTTATCAACATATTTGATATGGTTATATCAAGGGCGGGAGAGCTGAGAGTGAGTGAGTGAGTGAGATTGGTTGCTTTACAACATTGGTCCCTTATCAACATATTTGATTATATATATATTATATATATATTATATATTTCATTTGGTTATATCAAGGGCGGGAGAGCTGAGAGGGAGGCAGTTTATGATCATACCCAGGAAATAGAGATAAAGAACGGAGAGAGAGACAGAGAAAAGGGAAAGAAAGGCACTTTATGGTCATACCCGGGACCGTGGAAAATGGAAAAGATGTAGATTATATTTTGTTTTTTTATCACAATCTTAGTGCAGCTTTAAGCCAAGTGATAAGAGACTGTTCATTTTTAACCAGGGGGGAGGGGGAGAATTTTCAGGGGGGCACCTATTTTGTGCACTCTGAAGTGGGGGGGGGGGGGCAATCGTTTTTTGCATGGACTCTGAAGGGGGGGGGGGGGCACTCTAAAAGGGTATGTCGGGGGAATATTTTTTGGCACAGACTCAGACCAACATTGATGTAGGGGGGTGGGGGTCATGACATTTTGAAACCTTTTGCAAAACTTCATTCTCCTCCCCCCCCCCCCGTAGTTAATCATGAACAGTCCCTAACTATAATAAGGGAGGTTCTCAGCTATTAATTATGACTTGTAATGAAGTAATGGTATGTGATGGCAGTAATCTCTAATTGCTCTGACCTCACATCTCTAATGGGGGCAGGGAGTCAGAATCTCTACAATAGGGGAGTTGTATGCCTCATTCTGAATATTGATTATCACATGGAGTTTATGGGAGTTGTAGGCCGGATGAAACACCCCATGTTCAGCATAGAATAATCATAAATAATTGTGATCCGTTTTAGGAAAATGAGTCATAAGTCGCAAAAAAATGAATTTTGAGATATTAGCACATTTGAAAAGAGGAGATCAATTAAGGTGATTCCAATGATAGTAAACACTAGGACACCTAATAAGTACTTCTATATTTTAAGTTTGCTCATTCTATTTTTTAAAAGGAAATTTGGGTCGACAATTACCTGAAATATGGATGATATTTGTATATATTTGGATTGGCATAGAAACTACCGTACAATCATACAATTATATGATCAAATAGATGGATAGGGGTATGTAAACTGAAACAATGCATCTATCGAAAATGAGAGGTTTAAAAAGGCTGACAACACTTTCAAGAAGTCATTTTGAATAGAGGCGGCACAACATCTATTTTTACCAAAGGATGATGGACATGATTCCCGGGAAGGTGATGTAAATTCTGATTTTCCAATTTGCTCATGTGTCCGTAGACAAGCCTCTTCTCTAGAAACGGAATCATCTTAATTCCTTGAGCTCGACTTGCTACCGTCCCTACGAATTTCGTTTTGTTTAAATATCTTTATTTCTTTTCAGCAGAACGCATTGTGCAAAATACACTATTCCCAGCACAGCTATATCCCATAATATGTTTATGTTTATGTTTGTTATTGAGAGCCTTTCATCATACAGACACTTTTCTCAGCGCATCAAAAAATAGACAATTCTAAATTAACATTTAAATCGCTAGGTATAATCAATACAATATTAAGTACAGATATGTCTCTTCGAGAACGTGACATAGACTCAGCCTGGTGAGTCAGAAATGCATCATGCCAGGTTATATAATCATCTATATTGTATTTAAAGATTTTTATTCAGCAAAATAAATATTATGTAACATTTACACTGTTCTCAGAGTCTGCTGGTGGATTACAAAATGATAGAAAAATTAGAATAATTAGAATAATCGAAAATATATATTCGAGTTTACATGTGTCTATATCTATAACAATTTCTGAAATATCTATAACAATTCTTGAATAAGAACAATATTAAGAGCCTAGCACAATAGGCGTATGCAACGATAAGTTAATTAGAATAGGTAGTTACCAGTTTCAGGATTATACTATTGAGAATAAAAAGAACTAAAACCAAAATCTCCTTGCGTTGTGTCTTATACAATATTCCTAAGGGTTTTTCCTATTTATGTATATATTTGATATTCAAAAATGCAGATTTCATTCTCGGAAAGGCTCAAAATTTTCTCACAAACTCTCTCTATATTTGTATATATTTCAGTCTCACATTTTTTACCTTCACTCTCTACTCTATGTTCAACTAACAATAGTCAAGCATACATGCAATATAGCATCTTGTACTAACCGCGTGTGTACAGTAGAAAGACATATGACATAATCAAACTTCAACAATTGTATGGTCTTATGGTCGGTCATTCATGGTAAATTCCATATTTCTCCAGAGTCTATAAAGATGTTGTTGTAAAACTTCCTTATTTCTCTAGAAAACACTTTTTTGTCATTTAACTCCCTCAGATCTGTTGGTAGTGAATTCCTCATGACTTTAACCCTCCCCAACGAACTCCCTCTAATACTCTCCTTCTTCCATTTATCAACCTCAACCCTCCCTTGATCCCTTAAATTATAATTATGTTCTATATTTCCTGTATTATTATTCTTATTTTCCCAAAAAAGATTTAAAATTCGAATGGTTCGCCTAAAGCATTGTGGAATCACCTCACAACATGTATGCAACATCTTTGTGTTTATATTATTATTAGCACCTCTACTTCTCACATTCTGTATCAACCTCATATAAATATATATAATATAATATATAGAAAATATAACATCAAGATGGTAATTTAATTAATTATATCAGAATATATGCTTGTATTGATTTAAAAAATAAATAAAGTCATTTCATTTAAACATAGTCACCATCCTACAAAGACAGATCGAAATCTATCAAAAAGAATTACATATTAAATCAGAAACTAAAACCACACACCGGGACCGTGTCCAAAAGCATCACAGATAATTTAAACTCACAGATCTGTGAGTTTAAATTATCTGTCATATTCTATTCATTTTCACAAAAGCAAAATATACCATGAATACCATTTTATGTATTTAATGTAAATTAATGTACAAAACACTCCTCTATTAAGATATTCTCTAAGGTTACTTAAGTGATAAATCCATACAATATTTTGATTTTCGAACAAGAATACTTCTATGATACATGAACAATACATACAGTGTACAATCTGCAAAATGATTCACATGTCGAAAAATTGATATTTTTTAAAGTGATTTATTCACAAGATCAGGCACCCAACGGAAGACCTAGATCTAGACATCCGTTTATTTAGAATGTTGGACCACCTTATTGTAAAAGATCTACAGCAATAAAGAATTCTTGAATTGAATTGAATTGAAGATCTCTTTATCGGAGTGTTCTCATTTGGGGGGGGGGGATAACATTCCTGCATAGAGATCTTGTCGAAAAAATGCTTTAAAAAATACCAATTTTGTGACACACATAACATTTTAGTCGACAAGGATGTGTGCAAGTCCTGTAAGATGGAATAGTGGAGTGTGTCTACATGGATGTGACGGGAGGAGTATAGTAGGGCAGTGGTGTTTGTACTAATGTAACAGGATCTCTCCTCCACCAACATAGGCACAAGGTACAGCGCGCAAACAGGTGAGAATAATCATAAATGAATTGTGAGTGAGTGAGTGAGATTGGTTGCTTAACGTCCATCAACACATTGAAGTTTATATCAAGGGCGGGAGAGCTGCGATAGAGGCAGTTTATGATCATACCCAGGAAATAGAGATAGAGAAGAAGGGAGAGAGAGAGAGAGAAAAGAGAAAGGCACTGTATGGTCTTACCCAGGAAATAGAGATAGAGAAGAAGGGAGAGAGAGAGAGAAAAGAGACAGAAAGGCACTTTATGGTCTTACCCAGGAAATAGAGATAGAGAAGAAGGGAGAGAGAGACAGAGAAAAGAGACAGAAAGGCACTTTATGATCATACCCAGGAAATAGAGATAGAGAAGAAGGGAGAGAGAGACAGAGAAAAAGAGACAGAAAGGCACTTTATGGTCTTACCCAGGACCATATATAAATTGTTTTACTTTTGTAATTTCTTTTGTAATCTTTTCTCCGAGAACCAAGGGGGGAACTAATATCAGAGGCACCCGGCCTTTCAGGGCTATGGTAGAGCCTTTTGGGGTGAAATATCATTTTGTGTAAATTGGAAGACTGTTGCATGCCCATAGGTTAGGTAGATGTTTCGGTTGAATGAAGAGGGCATATCACCAGGAAGTTAAATTCCATGTCACTGGAACATGTATGGAAACATTCTTGGAAGTAATTGATTCAAATTATTAAAGGTTGGTTGAAGGAGTGTGAATATTGCATGAGTTGTGTAGCTATGAGTTCAATATTCTAAGCAACTGAAACCAATGTGTTAGTTAACAGATCTTTTATAATGCTTTCAATCATGAAAATCGAAATAAATCAAGTCATAAATTTGAATTTCGGCGGTTATCCTAGTAAAATATCAGATTGGTTGCCATGACAACCCCAATAGTTCACTAGTGAAATACGCACTTTGCGAAACTCACTATAGATACGTTGTTTCCAGAGCAATGCGTGTATAACAAAAGCTAGTAGATCATATTTGGAAGAAAGGTACCGGTAGATATTGGCAATTTGCCAGAAATGCCCAACCCTGGGAAGACCTCATGTTTCATTTATAGCTGAAGTGCTATAACCACCTTAGGTAGAGACTAAAGGGATTAGTGGTCGACATTGATGTCCTTCTGGTGCACAGTTTGCACATAATCTCCGGGCTTGACCCCAGGATTATGCAGCACATAGTGCACCAGCAGCCCCTCCATGTCGCAATTGCCATAAAGCAATATATTGATATGAATATAAGAATTGCGAAAATGCTGTTATAGCAGACATTTAGAAATTAATTCAATGAGTATAGAGCAAAGGTCTGTTAAGAACTAAGACCCGTATTGTTATGTTAATTTGATATAGTCTATTGGCCAGTCAGGAAAACTGCGAGGGAGCAGAGGGCTATAACCTGTTCGGATATTTCTCCACTATGTAACTGCAATAACTTGATTTGAATAAAAGTATTATAATAATAATAATAATAATAATAATAATAATAATAATAATAATAAAAAGAAACATGAAGTCAATACATCTCACAAGCGCTCATCATAAACATATCAAACAGAAAATATATTTATATTTATTAAGTGTCCTAATATTTACCATCTTTGGAATCCGCTTGATCTCATCTTTTTAAATATGGTGATATCTCAACATCCATTTTTTAGCGACTTGTGACTTATTTTTCTTTAACACACCGCATATGGGTTACAAATCCAATTAAAGATATATGCGGGTGTCAACACACACGCCACCTAGCGGTTCCTATTTTTCTTTGAAATATTTTGTTATTATCATAAGTTGAGATGTATTTGTGCACGATTTTGCAATATCTACAGGGTTTTGAGTAATTTGAGTAATTTTGAGTCATGTTTTTTAGGATTCATTTGCATTGATTATGCTGCTTGATTACTAAATTTGGGTGATGTGGTCAACTTCAAATGACCACAACTTTTTTGTAACCACGTCAACGTACTGTTTTTCTTTGGTAAATCTGTAGCATAATATACCAAATATATGTGTAGAAAGTTTTGATGAAAAGTCACTGATCATTATTTTTTTATATAATGAAATGTGAAAAAAAAACACATTTTTCCATTGACTTCAATGCTAAAGCACTGTTATTTTCAAGTGGCTGTAAAAAAAAATATAAGTCGATGAGATGTACTTTTTTTTCATTTCTTGCTTTCTCATGTAGTCAGGAATGATCCCTGAACGTTTCATAAAAAAGTCACCGACCAATTTTTTTTCCATTGAACACCCGCATATACCTTTAATTTTCTTCAACATTTTTGTTTGATAAGTCGCACATACACTAAAGTCGTGCTCATATATGGGTCAGATTGTCAGAAAATGTACAATTCACCTTCACCCATCCTTTAAAATAACCCAACTTTAAGTGAAAAGTGACGTTCAAAATGCAGTTTAACACAATGAAAGAGATATTTCTAATCAACACAATGCCAAAGATAATCTGATATACCCATTATTTATCATTTTTCTGTCTAATCTAATAGAAGTTACCACATTTGTAGAGCTGCCGATTGTGCATTTTCTGAAAATCTGACCCATATGAGCACGACTATATAATAGGTTAATGCTTTAAGCATTCCATTTGATTCACAAAATCTGTAAGATATATGGTATTTATAATTGGAAAATGATAAAGAAGCAATTATGATGAACAAGAACTAGAGTTGAAGCTTATCAGATACCATTTATCTCAAGACGTTTAATCACTGACATGCCATTCTTATCTCATCTGAGGGTTTGGACCTAGACTGCGTAATAGTGACAACAATTGATAATTAAATAAATTAAGGATTTATAACTCTCGATGATTTCGGGTAGAGCTGGAAGCCCGTCAGCCCCCCCCCCCCCCGCCCCCTCTTTAAAATACCATTGAATATATGCATATAGGTGATGTAAATTACAATAGGTCTATTGTCTATGTTACAACTAATTGGACAGAAAAGCTGATAAAAGCAGGAATACATGTTTTCCTAACCTGGAACTGTCAAAAAGCATATTTCCCTTGTAAAAAAATAACTATTGCTATAAAATAGACATTTTTTTCAGTACCTGGGAGGTGGTTTCCTAATGAAAGAAAAGTCCTCCCCCCTACCTAGTTTTCAGACAGATAAATCGGAAACACACCTATTATTTTGTTTGGCCTCATTAAAATACCATTGGATTCCAGTCCGTCTGGCCTTATCCCGTTAAAGTTGTATTACCAGCTAGTTTACTTGAACTTGATAGTGGGGAAGTAGATAACTATTCAGACATTAAGTTTAAGACAATTTTCGTCATGTTCACGTTTAGTAATCAAATTATGTCATTCTAAAGTGCTAAAAAAAGGGTCAAATAAAGAGAGATTAGAGAAATAGGTCGTTGATGGATTTAGCAGGGATGGACACTTTAACAGCACCGCCCCCCCCCCCAACCCCCCCCCCCCCAACCCCCCCACCTTTCTGCACCACTATGCACTACTCTGCTATACTCAACCCTGAACCTTGAACCTCGACAGTAATTTGAATGAACCACTTACATACGGGTCAGGCTACTATAATAGGTTATATATATGGGTTAGATTTTCATAAAATGCACAATTAGCAGCTCTACACATTTAGTCAGTTCTGCCAAATTAGACTGAAACATGGTCAATACCAGGTATATCTGAGTATATTTGGTATTGCATTGATTTAAAGTATCAGTTCTGTTATGTTATACAGCATTTTGAAGCTCATTTTTGACTTAAATGAGAGTTATTTGAGAGGAATGGTGAAGGCAAATTGTACGTTTTCTGAAAATCTGACCCATATCCAAATAACTCGCTGAAACTTCACCAGGATTTATTGAAACATTTGAGATGTCCTACAGGAAAATGGCTTACAAGTAGCAAAATTGATATTTATTAAAAGTGTTTTATTCACAAGATCTCTTTGTTGGAATGTTCTAATTTCTTTTAGGGTTTAGAGCGTTACGACATATGAATACGTACCAAATTTCAAGACAGTGTATTAAATATTTCCTTGAATTTCGAAGATCATCGTCGTATACATACATTTAGTTACTTTACGTCAGTAGTTGGCCACCCAGGAATATTGCAAACTTTCTTTTCAAAAATAAAAATATCAAACTTAAAATAATTATTATATAGAAATATTTATTAGATGTCCTAATGTTTACTATCGTTGGAATTGGCTTGTTCTCATTTTCTCAAATATGATGATATCTCAAAATCCAATTTTTGCAACGTGTGACTCATTTTTCTGTAACACATCACATTTTAATGCAATTAGAATATCGTTTTTTTTTATTGTTTGAGACTCATCTGCACATGCAGGCTTATTCGCAGGCAAAAAAAGATTCCCCCCCCCCCCCCGCCCTCAGAGTCTGCACAAAACGTGGCCCCCTGAACATCCCCCCCCCCCCTAATGGTTAAAAATGAACAGTCCATCACTCCTCCCCCTCCCACTCGCCCCTCCCCCTCTCCTCCCTGACCCAAGGGATGAGAGTCATTAATACATAGACAGCTCTCCACACCGCATCTACATACATTGCTCCCGTTACTAGCCACACTAACTGTAAGTAATTGTTGATACTACCATTAAATAACTTTACCTCCATCATTATTATATTATATTATTAGTATTGTGAACACTCCTTGCCATATAGATGCATTTCTGTCTAGGCCCAAAGATGAGAGAGTCCCTTCATATGGAGGGAAGGCCTGTCGCCTTAAACCGCAAAGTGCCATTATAATTCCATTAAGACCTTAAAATGTCAGAACAATCCCATAGAACGCCTGGTCCTAGGCCAGGAAACCGATTAGCGCAGTAGGCGTCCAATCACTGACATGTCATTCTTATGTGATCTGAGGGTTTGGACCTAGACTGAGGTGTCATGCTACGTCTTATGGTGTTTATAAATCCTGTGTTCTGTAGCAAACCATTTCAATTTCTTATCATCATATCTACGGATATCACGCTGTTTGTAGCATGAATACATTAATTTCAAAACTGTATGATAATCTCTAAGGTCATCGTATAGAGTATATTTAGCTACTTTATTAGGAAATGTTCACCCAGAAATATTGCAAACATTTTTTTCAAAAATAAATATATCAAACTTAAAATTAAAATAAATTATAGAAATAATTATTAGATATCTCAAAATCCATTTTTTGCGACTCAGTTTTCTTGAAACACATCGCATAATTATATTATATGAAAACGTATCCACAATATTACCTTTTTTATTGTACAATTATTGCGGGAAATTGAAAGAATTAAGTCATACAATAATATAAACTGAATCTTACAAAGCATCGTAAAATACAAGGTGATAATTTTAATATAAGTTTATTCGAATTGCTAAATAATGGTATGGTGACACTATTCTGTCCAGTCTTGGTCATATATGGACTCGATACATATCATTATATGGGTCAGATTTTCAGAAAATGTACAATTGGCAGCTCTACACATGTAGGACATTCTGCTAAATTAGGCTGCAATATAGGCTGAAAAATTATGAATACTAGGAATATCTGAGTATATTTGGTATCGCATTGATATTAAGTATCAGTTCTCTTATGTTAACCTGCATTTTGAAGCTCATTTTTGTCTTAAATTTGGGTTATTTGAGAAGATTGGTGAAGGCGAATTGTACATTTTCTGAACATTTGACCCATATAGTACTGGTTGTCTAAGGAGAAGCTTGCATTTTAGCTATCCTCCTCTAAAAATAAACTTTTATAGTTGACACCATTATAATTCCATAGGACCGCAAAATATCATTATAACCCCATTAGAACGCCTAGTCCTAGGCTAGGAAGCCAATAGCGCAGTAGGCGTCCAATCACTGATATACCATTCTTATCTGATCTGAGGGTTTGGGCCTGGACTGCATCAATGAGATTAAAGAGGAATCATACAGGTGATTAATCTTGTGTATTTAATATACTTCACTTTGTGTGCCATTAGATTAGCGAGATGTCCAGGGACCGCAACCGTGTCTCACAGACTGGTCTCACAGCTGAAGGTAAGTCATAGTGTATCTAAAATCTATATTGCTTAAAGCTGCACTCTCAGTTAACGTTGGTCAAAATTTAAATATTTTCTACTTCTTATTATATCATCATTATGCTCTGAAAACAACGTATCTAGAGTGATTTACGCATAGTGCATATTTCACTAGTGATTTACGTGGGGTTGTCATGGCAACCAATTTGTTTTTTTACTAAGATTACCAGTAAAATTCATATTCATGACCCGATTTCTTTCCATTTTCATGATTGAAAGCATTATAATTAGATTAGATTAGATTAGAAAATTGTTTATTCATCACTGAGTTACACAAGTACAGAAACAAATGTGACAAAAGGGTCGACTAGCTTATGGAATGAGAAATTCCATGTTTTCCCGCTGTTACCTTTTTGGAGAGGAAAATATAAGAACGCTAATAGCGAACTACCCAAGAGTTTAAATACAGGGTAATAGTTAGATTAATATAAGATACAAAATATATAACATGAATACATAATATATTACTGAGTCCGTCACAGTACATATCAGATCTGTTGGACATTGTATATAGGTATTTTGGGGTACAGAACAGTACCTTTTCGTTAGGTTTGCCTGTTCTTTTGACACCTAGGCTGGTTATGTTTTGGCGACTTCTGTTCTGGCAATGTTAGGATTACAGCTGCATTATACAATAAAATGATACTGATTACAATAATAATAACAACTATGTTACTGATAATAACCAGTAATGATAATAGATCTGTTAACTAACACATTGGTTTCAGTAACTTAGAATATTGTACTCTTTGCTACGCAACTCGTGCAATATTCACGCTCCTTCAACCAACTTTAGTTAATTACTTCCAAGTAAGTTCCCTTACATCTTCCAGTGACATGGAATTTAACTTCCTTATGATATGCGACTCGTGCAATATTCGTGCTCCATCAACAAACTTTAGTTAATTACTTCCAAGAAAGTTTCCTTACATCTTCCAGTGACATGGAATTTAACTTCCTGATGATATAACTAACTTCTTCAACAGAAACATCTACCTAATCTATGGGCATGCAACAGTCTTCCAATTAGGCGAATTCTATAACTTGTTAAATTGTCTGAGTTCAATACAAATATTTAAAACCTATATGTATGTATATACAATCTATGGTATAGAGGTCTTATATGATATTAAATAAAAAATGTAAAAAGAAAACGTGTATTCCCTCTCTCTCCTCTCTCTCCTCTCTCCTCTCTCCCCTCTCTCTCCTCTCTCCTCTCTACCCTCTCCCTCCTCTCCCCTCTCTCCCCTCTCTCCCCTCTCTCCTCTCTCCCCTCTCTCTCCTCTCTCCCCTCTCTCCCCTCTCTCTCCTCTCTCTTCTGTCTCTCCTATTTCTCTCCTTTCTCCCCTCTCTCCCCTCTCTCCCCTCTCTCCCCTCTCTCCCCTCTCCCCTCTCTCTCCTCTCCCTCTCTCTCCTCTCTCCTCTCTCTCCTCTCTACCCTCTCCCTCCTCTCTCCTCTCTCCTCTCTCCCCTCTCTCTCCTCTCTCCTCTCTCTCCTCTCTACCCTCTCCCTCCTCTCTCCTCTCTCTCCTCTCTCTCCTCTCTCTCCTCTCCCTCCTCTCTCCTCTCTCCTCTCTCCTCTCTCCTCTCTCCTCTCTCCTCTCTCCTCTGTCCTCTCTCTCACTCCTCCCCCCTCTTTCCTCTCTCTCACTCCTCCCCCCTCTCTCCCCTCTCTCCCCTCTCTCCCCTCTCTCCCCTCTCTCCCCTCTCTCCCCTCTCTCCCCTCTCAGATCATACACAAATCATTCGTGTTGCGCCACATAGCATTAACAGTTCGTCTCGATTAGTTCTTCATCCTAGGACTATTAATTACAAGATGTCTACTTTGTCTAACATGTCAGCGTTAGACTACAGTTAAAGCAGGCGGCAGACATGTGTACACGGGTCAGATTTTCAGAAAATGTACAATTGGCAGCTGAACACATTTAGTAAATTCTGCTAAATCAGGCTGAAATTTTGTCAATACTTGGTAAATTCGAGTATATTTGGCATTGCATTGATTCTAGCAGTCTGTTTGGTTAGGTTGAACTGCATTTTGAACTTTATTTTCGTCTGAAATTTGGGTTATTTGAGAGAATTGGTGAAGTTGAATTGTACAATTTCTGAAAATCTGACCCCATGTAGTTGTAGTTGACATCTAGCCCGCTTCTCCACTTAAAGGCTAGGTTTCTGGTGCAGCTCTAACCGGTTTGGGAGAAAAATAAATTAAAGTGTGATGTATCTGTCTACCGTCAGTACAAGAGTGCACACTTATGTATCATTCCCTGTTTATGTTGTAATGCTTATCAACTAGACTGGATTACCTCTTCATCTCATCACATTTATTTCATTCATTATTCCTGATCTGTAACTTAACTTGACTCTTGTAATTTTGATTTGTCAACTTGATCATTATGCGCTCTCTCTCTATATATATGCTTAATTATATATATATTCTCAGGGCACAACGAAAATTCATCTACGGATGAACGTGCTATAATTATGTAAAAAAATCCTGGATAAATAAATTTGTGCAAAAAAAAGTTTATGTAAGGCTTTTAGCCGACCTACAAGAGGGATCCGCTTAAAACTATTATTGAAATGAGATGGAAAAAAGGACGTGTGCCCCCATTGTGTTGATAGGTGTAACTCGAACAATGGCTGCGTATGAACTATCTTTTATTAGGTCAGCGGCTGTACAGGAGCCACGCCAGGTGGAGGCACCGTCTGACCGCTGGCTATCCAGTCACGTCCCTTTCTGAAATGTAATGTACAAAAAGACAACGTGAAGGAAAAGGATATTTAAAGATTTAACTTTTGTACCGGTCTTCTGACTCTTAGAGATTTTCTTACTGGAGTAACGTCAGGTACTACTACTTTCTTGGGACAGTCAATTTCAACTCTAGGTCTTTTTAACTCTGTTCTAGTTTCTGCTTGATTGTTCACATTCAGTTCTTTCTCACTTATGTTCCCACTTATGTTCCCTTCTGTTCCATCCTCCAACATTTCTATTTCCTCTCTGAAATGTGGCCTGAGGATGTCTTTCCTGTTTCTGCGGTATGTGGCCCCATTTTCTGCTAGCACTTCATATGAGCGTGGAGCCACGTCCTGCATCACAATTCCTTTCGTGCCCCAGCTTTTCTCATTTAGTCTGAGCCTCACTGTCTCACCTATTCTCAGTTGAGGGAGTTCTTTTTGATGTTTATTCTCCGTCCCTTGCTGGTCCTCTTTCTCCACCTTTTCTCCCCTGTTTTTCTTTTTCGACGGGAGTTTTGCCAGTGTTCCTTGTAGCTTTCTCCCCATTAGGGCCTCCGCTGGGGATGTTTTTCCCTCCCTGGGCGCCATTCTGAGAGCTAGTAACCCCAGATAGGGATCTTCTCCTTGCTCTCTGCTCCGATTCAGTATGTTTTTTACAATTCCTACTCCTTTTTCAGCTTTCCCATTGGCTTGAGGGTAGCGGTGACTCGAGGTCCTGTGCTGAAAACCATACTTCTGAGCAAATGATTTGAACTGTGCACATGAGAATTGGGGACCATTATCACTCACTACTATACGGGGAATGCCGTGCCTGCTGAAGATACTTTTGATGTGCGTAATCACTACATCGGCCGTGGTGCCATTCAGCTTTGCGATCTCCGGGTAGTTGCTCATGTAGTCGATGACTAGGACATATTCTTTTCCTTGCCAGGTGAAAAGATCTACTCCAACCATTTCCCATGGTTCTGCGTTGGAGAAGTCATCATTTACCAGCAACTTTTCTTTTCGCTGGGCCGGTCTAAATTTAATGCACGTTGGACATGAGTGGACTTTCTCGTCAATGTCCCTGTTCATATTGGGCCAATAGACAATGTCCCTTGCCATTCGTTTTTCTTTTTCTGCCCCCAAGTGCCCTTCATGTATCCTCTCTAACACTTCCACTCTCATGGCAGTTGGTATGATGATTCTCTCACCTTTCAGAAGTAGCCCATTTATTATAGATATGTCTTCTTTGAAGGGAGCATATGCTGGACACTTTCCTTTTCTCCAGCCCTCCATCACACATTCCATTACTGCCTGGAGGATGGGATCCTGTGCTGTGGCAACCTTGATTTTCTCCAGCTGTGACTGTGGAACAGGTATGGACTCATGTACCATTTTCACATGGGCCTCTATCACTCTCTCTGATCTCTGATTTCTTTTACTTTCCTGCTGGTCGGTCGAGCTGTTAGTTCTCGATAGAGTGTCAGCCATGAATAGTTGGCTGCCAGGTGTCCAGATCATTTTGAAGGAATAACGTTGTAGCCTTAGCATCATTCTCTGTATGCGGGGCGTCATGTCTCCCATTGGTTTGTGTATCAGATGAATGAGGGGTTTGTGGTCTGTTTCCAAGGTCAGATCTCTGATGCCCATGATGTACGGATGGAATCGTTCACACCCATACATCAGTCCAAGTGTTTCCTTCTCTATCTGGGCATACCTTTCTTCTGCTTTTGTTAGAGATCTCGCCGCATACGCCACCGGCTTCCAGTCCTCTCCATGCTGCTGCATGAGGACCGATCCTAGCCCGGATTTTGACGCGTCCGATGAGACACGTGTTGGTCTTGTCTCATCATAATATGCCAGTACTGGATGCTTGGAGAGAACCCCTTTTATGTCCTCCCATTCATTTTGATGTTCTTGATGCCACTGCCATGCGTTCTTTTTGCACAGGAGAGACCTCATATTGGCTGTTCTTGCAGAGAGATTCTCCACAAACCTCCCAACATAATTCACCATCCCTAGCACCTTTTGTATGTCTCCTTTATTTTCAGGTGTCCTCATAGCCATCACAGCTGTCACTTTCGTTGGATCCGGCTGGATGCCGTTTTTTGACAACTTTTCCCCTATGAATGTTATTTCTTCTCGTTCCAGTTCACATTTGCTCCAATTCATGGAGAGATTGTAGGTCTTAATTCTCCGTTTTACATTCTGAAGCCGTATGTCATGCTCCTCTTTGTTCTTGCCCCAGCACAGGACATCATCCATGTATACCCTTACACCTTCCAGGCCCTCAAACATCATTTCCATATAGCGGTGGAAGATCTCAGGGGCTGAACATAGTCCGTAGGGTAGCCTGTCATATGCGAATCTCCCATAAGGGGTGTTGAAGGTGGTAAGGGGCTTGCTCATGTCGGAGAGTTTTACTTGCCAAAAGGCTTGAGAGCAGTCTAGTTTTGAGAACATCGTAGCATTTTTGATTTCGGCGAATATCTCCTCTCTTGTTGGTAACAGTTGGTGCTCTCTCAAAATGGCTTTATTTAGATCTCTCGGATCTAGGCATATCCTGAGTTTGCCACTCGGTTTTCTCACCACTACCATCTCGTTTACCCACTCTGTTGGTTGTTCCTGTCTGTGGATTACTCCTAGTTGTTCCATTCTTTGTAGTTCCTCCTTCAGTGACTGTTTCAGTGCCACTGGTATTCTCCTGGCTGCCTTGATGGTCGGTGTGGCGCCCTCCTTTAGTTTGATGTTGTATGTGAAAGGTATGGAGGTCATCGGAAGTTCAGCTTCTGGAAGCAGACATTTTGTAACAGTTATCTCCTCATCCTTTAAGGTTTCTGTGCTTATCACATTCACATTTACTCGCCTAACCAAATCCAATCTCTCACATGTGTCTACCCCTAACAAGGTGGGACCATTTTTGACAACTACAAAGTTCACATGTGAGGGCTTTCCCTTTATTTTTACTGGGATTAGACACGATCCTAATGTTTGTATTTCTCTGTCATTGTAGTCTGACAATTTTATTCCCGCGGAGCGGAGTTTTGGCTTTCTTTCTAGCCTTTGAAAGTCTTTTACATTTAACAAATCTGCTCCCGCCCCAGAGCTACGTAGCTCACTGGTTTTGTCTTGCAACATTCCGTGAAGTGTCCCTTCCTTTGGCATTTCTTGCATCTCACATGATAAGCAGGACATTCCTTCTTACCATGCCTCCTGTTACACCTTGTACAGTCATACGATTCAGCTTCTTTCTCCTTGCTCGACTGATGTTTATCCTTGCCTCCCACGGCAGATGCTGCGCCCCGGCTCTGTGCGTTGCCTCGCTCATATCTGCGTCGGTCCTTTACGTAACTCACTGTGGCATCTTCCTCCGGGTGCAGTAACTAAATTCTCTGCTGTGTTACCTCCGCCGTTCTAGCCACATGAATGGCTTTCGTTAAGGTTAACGTGTGCATTTCAAGTAGCTTCTGCCTCACCTTGTTTCTCTGTATTCCCACCACAAATCTGTCACAAATGAGCGAGTCCCGCAGGTCTCCCAGCTCGCACGTGCTCGCCAGACGCTTGAGCTCTGTTACGTAAGTCTCTATGGCTTCCCCTTCTTTCTGGTCTCTGGTTAGAAACTGATATCTCTCAAAAGTCAGACTCTTTTTTGGGTTGCAGTACTCCCTAAATTTCTCCAGAACCGTTGGATAGTGTGTTGGGTCTTCCTCCGGATGGTCGATGTCCGCATTTTCCCCTTCACCCGGCTCTGTCCACGCCTGGGCCCACTCGAAGGTGTCGTACACATCCTCCGCCTCTGGACCTGCAACGGTCAGCAAGATGTCGGTCCGGCGTCTGTGAGCACCTTCTGCGATCGCTATTGCTCCCAAGTACCTGTTTAGCCTTGCCTCAAACTTTTTCCACACTTGGGACAAGTTCCCTGCTTGCAAGTTTAACTGATCCGGCGGTTTTATCCCGTCCATTTTCCTTTTTGGCTTGCCTTTTTACCGTTTTACTCCTGGTACCATGTGTTGATAGGTGTAACTCGAACAATGGCTGCGTATGAACTATCTTTTATTAGGTCAGCGGCTGTACAGGAGCCACGCCAGGTGGAGGCACCGTCTGACCGCTGGCTATCCAGTCACCCATGCCTTGTATAACATTATGTAGACACACAGGAGAACTCTTTTTGTGTAAAACGATCAACTAAATACTGCCAGTTCGTCACGTTTGCTGATGCGACTTCGACGAAATGTGTGTGCGAATTCATTGTTTCAGAAGAAAAATAACTCAAGGAAAAGAGAATATTGCAATCAATGTTTTATCACGACACTTGAGATAGATAATGATAACTAAATTTGAAAATCTGAAACAAGATGGTAAAGGGCCTGGTCCACTAGGCCGATTCTCATGTGATTTTGCGTCGCAGAGTACTCTTTTCCACTAAATTCTGTGATAGTCGCATGACAATCGGCTTAGTGGACTAGGCCCTTTACATGAATAAATAGTTCATTATTCTCAGAGCTTGTCCGTGGAACTTTATCATGTTGTTGCCCTTTATAAAAGACACGGGATAATAGGGGATTTGCATAGCCGCCATTTTGAATCTTGATTCGCATGGAATTATGGGACTAATGGTACAGTGTGAAATCTATAGAAAACGTGTTATGTTCAGCATGGACTATATTAATGTTCTAATGTCAATATATATCCATGTGTTATACATGTTTCCACAACACAAGCCTCAATCTTTCCCATAATGCATTTGGTTTTCATAGAACATCTCTGAAGCTCTGATGTGGCCAAATATTTGTATGCCAGATTTGAACAGAATCTATCCCAGCATGCATTGCGATAGACATGCGCAGGGAGACATGCAAATCCCCTATTCAAATAGAGTAGAATTAACCAAAGTATACTTACCAAAGTACAGACTCAGGTATATTGTAAACTAAATCACGACGCATATATGACCTTTAATTAATTCATGGTGAAGAGTCAATTTCATATTTTCTTTCTTTTTGTAAGTAATCCTTTAGGCAACACGTTCCACGCGTTGGCACCATACAAATAACATGACCTTCTCTCTCTCCCCTTCTCCAGCATTCAATGAATGACCTAGTTGATTTTTAGTCTAATTTCATAGCTACCTCATTCTATAGAACCAACGAAAGTAAATAGACACTCGTTGATAGAACACATGCACAGCGTTAAGGGGTCAGATTTTCTGAAAATGTACAATTGGCAGCTGTACACGTTTAGCAAATGCTGCTACATTAGGCTGCAATTTGGCAAATACTACGTAAATTCGAGTATATCCGGCATTGCATTGATTCTAGCAATCTGTCTGGTTTAAATGGTACAGTCTAGAATCTTTAGAAAACATGCCATGTTCTGCATTGAATATTTATATATGTCAATATCCATGTGTTATACATGTTTCCATACAACAAGTCCCCATGTTTCCCATCATGCATTTGGTTAACGTAGATCATTTAGAAAAGCTTTGATATTGTTGAAAATATTCTTGCAATTTTCGATAGAAATGTTGCCAAATATTTGTATGTCAGATTTCAACAGAATCCATCTCAGGATGCACTGTAACAGACATGCGCAGTGGCACATGCAACTCCCCTATAGATGGTAGTAGACTGCCAGAGTAGTTAGTGAAAGACCAGAACCAAACAGCATGGTAAAAAATCTTAAAGTACATCTTGCCAACACATTAATTCGTGGTTAAAACATTAACCGGATGAAAACACACCATTTATGAATGGTCTTAGCCTAATTACTTATATTCCTCTCACCATATACTAGATGTCTACGTTGAAATCTATCCTTTAAGTAAAGGTAACGGCTGGAAGAGCTAGGACTCTCCCAGAGGCCTGTTTGTCCATACCTCATGTACCACTTGGACAAATAAAAAATGATTCTATTCTATTCTAAAGTACCATAATAATGTACGGGTAAGATTTTCAGAAAATGTACAATTCACCTTCACCAATCCTCTCAAATAACCCAAATTTCAGACGAACATAAAGTTCAAAACACAGTTCAACCTAACCAAACATATTGGTAGGATCAATGCAATGCTGAATATACTCGAATTTACCTAGTATTGGCTAAATTTCAGCCTAATTTAGCAGAATTTACTAAATGTGTACAGCTACCAATTGTACATTTTCTGAAAATCTGACCCGTTCCCATATTTTGCAGACGACATTGAGGTGGAGATGAAGCAGTACCAAGGTGACGCGTCCATTATTGGTTCTGGAGACGGCCGCCAGGGTGGAGGGTGCTTTGTGACGTATGTCTGGGCGTTCATCATTGTCCTGGGTGCGTGCGCATTGGCCGCCATTGTTGGGGTCATAGTGGGCCTGGCTCACCCTGCTTTAAACCAAAGGTAATATTCAAATGTCTTTATATTTTTCTTGATTAGGGACTGTTCATAATTAACCACTGGGAGGGGGGAGTGAAGAATTTGTGAAATATTCTTGTGCAAAATTGTATATGACACCGCCCCCCCCCCCCTTGAAAGTTTGTTCATGAACACCCCCACCCCATCATCGTTGTAGTTCTGAGTTCGTGCAAAAAAAGTGCCCCGCCCCCTGAAAATTCTGCCCCCTAACCCCCCCCCCCCCCCGTGGTTAAAAATCACCAGTCCCTTATATCTCTTCTGTCCTTATTTATAGTCAATAATAAAATATACATACCCACTGACATAGACTTATGAAGAATTTCCTTCACATTAAATCAAGATCTCCACATTATTTCATAAATTAATATCTTTTATTTCATCCATGAAGTTATCATAATCGGTGATATTAGGAGAAGGATTTCCTGTGAATGCCCCGAAGGGTCACGTGATAAGAAATACATCCTCCTGAAAGTTAAAGTATCTATGTATCAGAAAGTCACTAGTATTTTCACATAAGTGCACATATATTTGACTTGTGACATTTTAACGGAATAAACCAATCTTTATTTATTTATCTATCCATCATCCATCTATAAGTCTATCCATCCATAATATCTTTCCATCCATCAATCTATCCATCCATAATATCTATCCACCCATCTATCTTTCTATCTATACATCCATACTTATATATCTATCTATCTATCCATCCATATATATCCATAATATCTATCCGCCCATCTATCTATCTATCTATCTATCTATCCATCCATACAAATATATCTATCTCTCTCTATCTATCTATCTATCTATCTATCTATCCATCCATAATATCTATCCACCCATCTATCTATCTATCTATCTATCCATCTATCTCCAGTTGTCCAGACCCGCCTCCTACACCTGATGCCGACCAGCTGTGGAAGCAGTGCACGGAGATGGCCTGGGACAAGGGAGAATGTAAGATCTAGAATTAATATTTATTGTTTTATTATACAATCTCCGATGACACTAGGTCGTTGTACCACTCTTCATGTCACCAGTTCCACAGTACCTCCTGTGTCTTATATTTAGTAATAATGACAGAAGAGGATGAAAACACATTAGGGTCAGATTTTCAGAAAATGCACCATCTACAGTTCTACACAACTCTCAAATTCTATTAAATTAGAGTGAAAAGATTATAAACACTAGGTATATCTGAGTGTATTCTGTATTGTATTCATTTAATGCATCTGCCTGGTTATGTTGAATTGTATTTTGAACCTGATTTCTGTCTTAAATGTGGGTTATTTGAGAGGATTAGTGAAGGTGAATTTTCTTTAAAAAACTGACCCATTAGTGAAAACACATTGGGATGTGAGGTGGATGAGTAGATGAAAGGTGTGTGGTTGTATTGTTAATATCCATTCTCAATAAATGAGTCCCAGGCTTGGAGATACTCCTTATATTGCCTTATATATATGTGATTTATACTAGTTATAATTTAATCTGGTTTGCCTAAGTTTGTTCTTCTGCAAAGTTTTGAATTGGTCATGGCTTGGTATATCCCTTTCAACGGTAGGTAGGGCATTCCAAAGGGTCGATGTTTGAAAACAGGTGGTTTTTTTATAGAGATTTCTTTAATAGGATTTGATCTTAGAACTGTAGCATCATGTGATCTAGTCCTGACTTTGACTGGTTCAAGATGAATCATTCCATCATTTCATTTCTCAATAGTCAGTTATCAATCATTTTATTGGGCAGAAATAGTTTAAAAATTGGCACCTCTGCACTGATTTCGATAACAGTATGTATATTGCATGTAGCTTCTTTTTTGATCTTCTATTTTTTGTCTTCTGTTTGTCCCATCTCTCGTATGAATATTTGTTCTTCTTCAATTGTTTAAACTAAACGTTCTTTAGAATTAGAATTTGAATCGTATATATACCCACCTGTGAATTTGTTATTTTTTTTAAAGATTTATTTATGCTAGGAATGACAGAGTACCCTTTTCAGGGTTTTTTCACCTGCCCCCGGTTCCTTGTAGGGTATACAGCTGTACATGTTTGATAATTGTGATATTTGTCATTGAGAGGCTATGAGCGAGATATATCAATTGAATAATTTAATAGTAATCTAATATAAGGCTTAACTATTTATAAGTGAGATCAATACTGGACTTAATGAACCCTTTGTTTATAGACAGCCCAAATAATAACACTGGTTGGTGTGTATGGGTCAGATTTTCAGAAAATGTACAATTGGGAGCTCTACACATTCAGGAAATTTGGTTAAATTAGGCTGAGAAATGATGAATTCCGAGAGTATCAGAGTATATTTTGTATTGCGTTGATTTAAAGTATCAGTTCTGTTATGTTAAACTGTATTTTGCAGCTAATTTATGTCTTAAAGGTGAGTTATTTGAGAGGATTGGTGAAGGCAAATTGTACATTTACTGAAAATCTGATCCGTATAGTCATAGGTGCTGAGATAAGAAGACAATGCAGGTGTTGTGGTGCATACAACTTACCTGTAACCGCACCTGTATATTCCATTAATGTTATCTCCCTACTTCTATTTAACAATCATTCAACTTCTAACAGGAGCAGATCTTGAATGTATCTATAAGATTGAGTTTGTGTGTCCGCGTGGGGGGGGGGGGGATAGGCAGAATTGAAATTTGACTTAGTGCATTGTACATTTATTTTGTGTATTTTGTGTTGTTGCAAACAATATTACACCCCACTTATCGTCCCTCTCAAGAAGCATACAATTTTTTATGAGTGTTCATGGTACATGTATGCATTTCTTTATCAGAAATGGTTTCAGTCTAGGCCCACAGATGAGAGAGTCCCTTCAAATGGAGGGAAAGCCTCTCGCCTCAAACCACAAAGTGCCATTATGATACCATTAAGACAGCAAAATGCCAATAATCCCATTAGAACGCCTAGGAAACCGATTAGCGAAGTAGGCGTCCAATCACTGACATACCATTCTTATCTGATCTAATAATCTTTTTTTTTTTTTTAAAGCTCTTATTCATGACATCCTGCCATCTGGGCTTATACAATACTAAGACATGGTAAAGGATCGTTTAATAAATGGGTCATATTTTCAGAAAATGTACAATTCACCTTCACCAATCCTCTCAAAAAACCCACATTTAAGACAAAAATGTGCTTCAAAATGCAGTTTAACATAACAGAACTGGTACTTTAAATTAATGTGATCCCAAACATACTCACTTCATTTTTCAGCTTTATTTAGCAGAATTTCCTGAATGTGTAGAGCTGCCAATTGTACATTTTCTGAAAATCTGACCCAAATGCGGTAGAAAAAGGATTTACTGCTCATTATCTTTTATTAGCTCCCATCGTGTGAGGAACAGAACTGCTACTGTGTGTTCCCACTCAGATCATTCATTCACTAAGGCATTATCGCGATAACGTATCACTAGATTGTGTAAATGTAATTTGTAACCGTACTATTAAAGTCTGTGAAAGTGACACGTCAAGTGGTACTTAGCATTCTATATACTGCTCAAATTGTGGATACACTGTTGCTAGAAAAGGGAGTGGGCTTTTTTGTCACAGGTTTGTATTGGTTATATATTTAAGGGGTGGGTGGAGGTGGCTCGTCTCTCAAATGTCTACGATATAAGTTTTGCAGGTTTTTGTATGTGTTTTTAACAATTTCAGTGATTTCTGTGGAGGTTACAGTATACACTGTTACAAAGGCAATAGTTCCCATTTCCCAGTTTTTGTTTTTGTCATAGGTTTGTATTGGTACAGGTGTGGGTGGGGGAGGGTGTGTGTGTGTGGGGGGGGGGGTAGATTACCGTAGACGTCCACCTTGGACGTTCACCCAAAAGACTAATTTGGGGGTTCATTTACTTTTCCACTAAGAAGAATAGGTCATGATGCTTTATATATTCTATCTTGGTTAGTTTAAGATGATTTGGGAATGAATTGGCCACAATATAGAAACTTTTCATTTTTTACTGAAATTAGCTGGTAAGGCAATTCTAATATGTGATGTGTTTCAGGGAAATAAGTCACAAGTCGTAAAAATGATATTTTCCAAAGTGATCTCTTTTTTGGAATGTTCTAATCTTTGGAGGGTTTAGTCCTTGTGGTCTTATGAATTTAAGGCAGTTTATTAAATATATTCTTGTGTTTCTAAGACCATCCTATGAAGTATATCCAGCTACTTTGCTATTAATTGTCCACCCAGGAATATTGCAAACTATTTTCTAAACATAAAAAAGATAAACATATCATATAGAAACACTTCTTAAATGTCCTAGTGTTTACTATCATTGGAATCGGTTTGATCTCATCTTTTCAAATATGATGATATCTCAAAATCTTTTTTTTTGTGACTTGTGACTCATTATCATGTGACTCATTATCACATCATATATATAGCCCAGCGTACATGTTGAGTGGACGGGTTTACAGTCTGCTGTCAACAGATCATATATTACACTAGTTATATATGACACTAATAGAGCAGACGATATGACACTGCTGTTGTGATATGGGTCAGATTTTCAGAACATGTACAATTCACCTTCACCAATCTTCTCAAATAACCCAAATTTCAGACAGAAATAAAGTTCAACCTAACAGTTCAACCTAACCAAACATATTGCAAGAATCAATACAATGCCGAATATACTTGAATTTAATTATTACCTAGTATTGACCAAATTGCAGCCTAATTTAGCATAATTTACTAAATGTGTACAGCTGCCAATTGTACATTTTCTGAAAATCTGACCCATATATGTAGGATCCAAGGCGTCACAATAGCTGCATTTGATAATGATATGTTTTAATGATTCTGATGTTTAAATTAACGTTCATAAATTCATCCTGTAACATATCAGCTCCGTGATATTCTAATATTGCCAATTGCCCAGTTTGTATCTCAATTTTAGAAAAAGATTTGAAGCAAAAATACTATTGAATATAGTGAAAAAGATCACGATGTATCTAAGTCTTTATGTGTAGAAATGATTATCATTTTTCGTATAAAATCTTCATATGATGGCCTATGCCTTATTCGAATAATTTAACGCCTTTGCCTTATGCAATCAGGGAACTTCTGAGAATATCAACGCTTGTCGCTGAAATGTATTTCTGTTGTCCTGAATAAACATAATTTAAAAATCAAAATCAAATTTTGTTTGTTTAGGAAAATAAGGCTCCTTTTCACTTGATCGCAGGTAGCATGCATTGGATAATAACTTGGCTGATCGAATCTTGTCAGCAATAAATTATCGCTTGTTATTGCTTGCAACAACTGTTGATTATTAGGTCCATATGGTAGGGAATACTGTTTAAATAGGGTAATTGGTTACCCATGGGTTTTCCATATTTATCAATAATATCTTCATAAAATAATCATAATAATCATGATAATAATAATAGCTTTTAGGATTAGGACGTGGATATGGTATCACAAACTAACCGTTCGTTAATTTTCATCCAGTTAGATGGAACTATGAGCTGTGCATCCTAAATAAAACCTATTATAAACTTATATAAATGAAAATAAAATAAGTTCTGTTAGCAGCAGAAATATAACCCAGACATATGCCATCATCGTGAAGAAATGCGGGCCATTCTTCGTAATAATTCAGGGTCAGTAGTTGGGCGAGAAATTAATCAACGCAACACACAGAGATGTATGCTTCGAATCAGTACCAGCCTCGGAAGAGACCGATTCTCATCTTTTCTTTATTCTTATACTAGACAGATTAGAACGAATACACTGGTCCTGCGCTGATTGGCTTTGGTCCCGTTGGTCCAATTAATTGACAGGTTAGATTAGAGATCCAATCAGCCACAGGATAACAATGACAGACACTTATTAAAACGAGGCTCAGAGTGACCACTGCCACTCTGACCAATCTCTTTGGGTGGTGACCAGGTCACGGGGTTATCTCCCCTCCCCTCTCCCTCCCACTCTTTAATCAGTATTCCCTCCCCTCCCCTGACCTGGCGGTCAGCCGCTCCCCTCCTTTCCCATGTGATCGACTTTGAGATAACGGTCAGACCTGGACCTCACCTGTACCTTTGGACTTTGGGATGATAAGAAATCCGCGAGCGTTGTGGCGGTAAGAAAGTGTGGGTAGCCTTCTGGCTGGTAGGGGCGCGACGAATGTCTGGCTGAATGAGACAACTTTAACTCAAAATTAGACAATTTAGGCTTGTCAATTTTACAATTGAATCGTTAACACCATGCATTGTTGCATACATGGGTCAGATCGTCAGAAAATGCACAATTCACTTTCATCAATCCTCAAAATGAGGTTTAAAATAGAGTTCAACATTAGCAAACTCATTATTCAAATCAACACAATACTTAATATATTCAGATATACCTAGTTTTTCTTATTTTTCAGCTTAATTTAACTGAATTTAATGAATCTGTACAGATGCTAATTGTACGTTTTCTGACGATCTGACTCACATGTGAGTCAGAAAACGGTTAGGTTAAACTGTATTTTGAAACGGTTAGGTTAAACTGTATTTTGAAGTTTGTATTTTTGTCTGAAATTTGGGTTATTTGAGAAGATTGGCGAAGTTGAATTGTAGATTTTCTGAAAATCTGACCCAAGTATTTTATAATGGAGCCGCAGTGAATACAAGCTCTCTATTGTAACATATATGTGTGAGATGTCAGTACGGGGGTCATGTTGTCTGCAGATATATGGCAGTAATTGAGGAGATAACATAACACTGCTGCCACTTGTTGTGTCGAGTAATTATATCATGCATCATCAATCTGGACAGGAGCACCAATATAGTGTGGGAAGTAGTGATGGGTTGTGTTGTAATACAATAGGGGAGTTGCATGTGCCACTGCGCATTTCTATGACAGTGCATGCTGGGATAGATTCAGTTCAAATCTGACATACACATATTTAGCAACAATTTTCTGGAAAATTGCTAGAATGTTTTCAACAACATCATAGCTTATGTGAATGATCTATAGAAACCAAATGCATGATGGGAAAGATGAAGGCTTGTGTTATAGAAACATCTAAAACACGTGGATATTGATATTGGACCACTGATAGATATTCCAAGCTAAAGATAATATGTTTTCTATAGGTTTTATACTGTACCATTACTCCCATAATTCCATGCGAATCATGCTTCAAAATGGCGGCTATGCAAGTCCCCTATTGTGATGTGTTACAGGAAAATGAGTGACAAGCCGCAAAAAATGGATTTTGAGATATCATCACATTTGAAAAGATGAGATCAAGCAGATTCCAATAATAGTAAACACTAGGACACACTCTAGGTCCAAACCCTCAGATCAGATAAGATTGGTATGTCAGCCTGCTTCGCTAATCGGTCTCCTCGCCTAAGACTCGGCGTTTTAATGGGAATGTAATGACATTTTGCGGTCTTAATGGAATTATAATGGCACTTTGCGGTTTGGGGCGAGAGGCTTTCCCTTCGTTTCAAGGGACTCTCCCATCTTTGGACCTAGACTGGACAGCTAGAATATATTTCTATATATTAAATTTGATATTACTTTTGAAACAAAAGGTCTGCAATATTTCTGGGCGGATAATAACTTATAAAGTAGCTAAACATACTCTATAGCATGATCCTACTGGGACCAATCTAATATCTTTAGTCGAGTTTGGCTAAGATTCAATGACCTTTCCAAAATAAAAAGTCAGTAACTAACTCTTTACTCACTTAATGCCACATACAAAAAGGGATACCTGGAAGACCTACTCGTAGAAGGCATGTTCCTATTTTGTATTGCATAACCAGAAATGTATATGTGATGTGTTTCAGAAAAATGAGTCATTAGTCGCAAAAGATAGATTTTGAGATACCATTATATTTGAAAAGATGAGATCAAGCCGATTCCAATGATAGTAAACAGTCTAATAATCTAATAAGTATTTCTAGATTTTAAGTTTGATATTTTCGTTTTTGAAAAAAAAAGTTTGCAGTATTTCTGGGGGTCAATAAACAGTAAAGTAACTAAATGTAGTCCATATAAGGACCTTTAAAACGAAAGAATATATTACATAGATTGTCCTGAAATTTGATACATCGATTGATATAGCGATAAGTGATGAACTCCCCAAAAATCAGAACATTCCAATAATGTGATCTTGTGAACTTTGAAAAATATCAATTTTGCAACTTATGACTCATTTACCTGAAACACATCACATATGTTTACTGAATACAAATTTAGTAATAATAATACAAAGTGTCATATTGTGAGGTGATAATGAGGTATTGAAATGCTGATGACGCTGTACATTTAACTACAAGCAACAAGCAATCCTGTAGTTGTTGTTTGTCAGCTTTGCAGTTATTTCCCCTTTCTTAAATGGGTCAGATTTTCAAAAAATCTACACTTCTCCTTTACCAATCCCGTTGAATAACCAACGTTCAAGACAAAAATAAGTTTCAAAATGCAGTTTAAGATAACAGAACTTATACTTTAAATCAACTCGATACCAAATATACTCAGGTATACCCAGTATTCATCATTTTTCAGCCAAATTTAGCAGGATTTCCTAGAAAGACATCAAGAGATCTTTTCTCCCATTACAAGGAGTCTTTTTACAATTACCACTGCCCTATTACCTACTGGCCACTACTCAGACACTACATAGTAGTATATGAAAATGAGCAACTGACTCTGGCATAAGAAAGATGGCTATGTGGGTATCTCTGTGAGAGAAAAAAATCCCAAATCCAAGAAAGTATCTCTTCGGATATTAAGATATCCATAAGTCATGTTTATTATCTGTTGGAATATCTTAGAAAAGGAAAATGATATTTGAAAAAGAAAAATGTTGGATATTTACTATGACACATTTTTTATCCTGTCAGTTTGGGGACAAAACAACGCTATACATTTAACTACAAGCAACAAGCGATCCTGTAGTTGTTGTTTGTCAGCTTTGCAGTTATTTCCCCATTTTTAAATGCTAAATCACTAATCAACAAAACCTATAACTTCAGGTTTGCCTGGCCTGGTGTGTACGTCGTCAGTAGCACCAGGGACGACCACCACACCCAAACCCACAGGTCCACCTCCAGACATCCGACTTCCCACGACCATGGAGCCGACTCACTACAACCTCCGACTCCGACCCGACATCTACACCAATGATCCCAGTACATTCACCTTCCAGGGCTGGGTGGACATTTACATGGACTGCTTACAGGCTACCAGGACCATCGTCCTACATACCAAACTACTCACCAGGTAGATTATGCCTTAAGGCAGACGCAAACAATCTCATTAGGGCCAGGAAAGCCAATAGCGCAGTAGGCGTCCAATCACTGACATACCATTCATCTCTGATCTGAGAAAATGTTAGCCTCGACTCAGGGCTGTTAAGCCTGACGCACACACGGCCGATTTGGCTTTCTATTGCCCCAGGATTTGGGTCTCCTGATGATTCCTAAGATTTCATTTCAAACCATGGTTTATGTTATTTCAAAAACATAAATAAAGATTCATCAGGAGACCCAAATCGTGGGGCAATAGGAAGCCAAATCGGCCATGTGTGCGTCAGCCTTTAAGGCGTTGGAAAATCTGATATAATCACATTATTAAAAGTATTCAGTGTCAATATGTTATGTGTTACAGAAAAATGAGCCACAAGTTTAAAAATGATTTTGAGATATCATTATATTTGAAAAAACGAGATCAAGCGGATTCTGATTATGGTAAACACTAAAACATCCAACACGTATTTCTATAATTCAGGTTTGATATTTTTTCTTTTGAAAAGAAAGTTTGCAATATTTCTGGGTGGGCAATAACCAGTATAAAGTAACTGTAATGGTAGAGATATATTTAAGACACTGTCTTGAAATTTGGTACACCTATTCCCACGACTTTGAGCATTAGATAATCCAAAAATGAGAACATTTGTTCAAAGAAATCTTGTTAAAAAAATACTTTGAAAATGATTAATTTTGCGACTTGTGACTCATTTTCCTGAAACACGTCACATATATTATACTCTTGATCTCTTTCTACTCCTTCTTCTACAAAATGTTGGTCCTGGGTAAGACCATAAAGTGCCTTTCTGTCTCTTTTCTCTGTCTCTCTCTCCCTTCTCTATCTCTATTTCCTGGGTATGATCATAAACTGCCTCCCTCTCAGCTCTCCCGCCCTTGATATAACCATATTAGATATGTTGATAAGGGTGTAAAGCAACCAATCTCACTCACTCACTCCCTCTCAGCTCTCCCGCCCATGATATAACCATATTAAATGTGTAGATAAGGGTGTAAAGCAACCAATCTCACTCACTCACTCACTCACTCTCAGCTCTCCCACCCTTGATATAACCATATTAAATGTGTTGATAAGGGTGTAAAGCAACCAATCTCACTCACTCACTCCCTCTCAGCTCTCCCGCCCTTGATATAACCATATTAAATGTGTTGATAAGGGCGTAAAGCAACCAATCTCACTCCCCCACTCACTCACTTCTACAAAATGTTTTCTTCTCACAGATCTAAGCTGGAGTTGAGAGAGCAGGGCAGTAGTTCTACACTGGATATATTTGATATAACAGAGGACCCAAAGACGGATTTCCTCACTATAGTTACTAAGGACGACCTGGAGGCAGGGAAGAAGTACGTGGTCAGTGTGGAGTATACTGGACCCATCACTAATGACCTCAAGGGTATCTACTATAGCTCCTATATCGCCGGGGATAAGACCAAGTAAGTACAATTTCATATATGGGTCAGATTTTCAGAAAATGTACAATTCGACTTCACAAATCCTCTCAAATTAGCTTCATTTAAGACAGAAATTAGCATCAAAATACAGTTTAACATAATCGAAATGATACTATAAATCAATGCGATGCCAAATATACACAGATATACCCATCCCAGAGATGGGAGAGTCCCTTCAAACGAAGGGAAAGCCTCTCGCCTCAAACCGCAATGTGCCATTATAATTCCATTAAGACCGCAAAATGGCATTATATTCCCATTAAAACACCCAAGTCTTAGGCGAGGAAACCGATTTGCGAAGCAAGCTGACCTACCATTCTTATCTGATCTGAGGATTTGTACCTAGACTGTTTACCTAATTTTCTATTTATTAATTTATTAATTTTTTAATAAAGTTCTGAAGTAATGGAATTCATGAAAAAAAAGAACATGTAATTATTTCAATGCTTTTGTCATGATCCTTATTACATAGAGCTTAGTTAAAGAGAGAAAAAGCCATTGCCTAATATACTTAGATATAATTAAAGATAAAAACAATAATCGCACAATATTTGTTGATATTTTGCAGGTACCTGTTAACGAGTCAGATCCAGCCTATCAACGCTAGGAAGGTGTTCCCATGTTTTGATGAGCCCGCACTCAAGGCCAGCTACAATATCTCTATGGAGAGGAAGCCTCCACTCTTATCCATGTCTAATACCAACATCATTAAGGAAGAAACCTTGTAAGTTTATAGCTACTCTAGGCTTGTTTAAGTGTTCAGTCTAGGCCCAAAGTTGAGAGAGTCCCTTCAAACGGAGGGAAAGCCTCACGCCTTAAACTGCAAAGAGCCATTATAAGTCCATTAAGACCGCAAAATGTCATTATATTCCCATTAGAAAGCCAAGTCCTAAGCCAGAAAACCGATCAAGGAAGTAGGCGTCTAATCACTGCCATATCGTTAAAGAAATTTGAAAGAAAAATATTCAAAAACTCTATGTAAAACAATGTAAATATTTTGATCTTTGAGTTATTGATTATATTTTTGGTATGTCTATAATTGAGAATGTATCTTTAAACAGGGAGGTATATACAGAGGGAGTGGAAGCCACAGGCTGATCGTACAGAACCATGATTGTCAGGGTTTTGTTATCGCTATTGTATACCAGGTGGCGCTGTGGTGCTGTTGAATTTAGACAAAGTATCCTGCTACCACTTTTAGCTATATCATTTTATCATAAATCAGTAAACAACAGCTAAGTTTTTCCATCAGCATATTATAATCTTTGACACACTGGTGGTCCAGGTAAATTTGATTGCCTTTTCCCAGCAATACCATTACAGTCACATAGTTAGAAATAGATTTAACATTGATTGGCTCTTGGATGATTGCCTTTTCCCAGCAACACTATACCAGTCACATAGTTAGAAATAGCTTTAATATTGATTGGCTCTTGGATGGGGGTGGGGATGGGTGGACCTGAGTCACAGTACCACAAGCTGTAGGGGCATTATTCTTAACTATAAGGGTACCATGCATGGAACCTGGCTTCCACGCCCTCTGTATATATCTCCCTGATTTAGATAAAATTGTTTTAAATAAATGTCTTCATTGCCAGGGCTGATGGGTGGATGAGGGACAGCTATGCCACCACACCACGCATGTCTGCATACCTCCTGGCCTTCATTGTGTCAGACTTTGAGTGCATTCCCTCCAACACTACAGATGGCAAACCGGTGAGTAACATAATTATGTCTTATATGTGATGTATTACAGGAAAATAAGTCACAATTTAAGTCACAAAATGAATTTTGAGATACCATAATATCTGAAAAGATCAGATCAAGCCGATTCCAATGGTGGTAAACATTAAGGAGATTAGATAAGTATTTTTATATTTTAAGTTTGATATCTTTATTTCTGAAAAAAAAATGTTTTCAATTTTTTGGGGTGAAAAATTACTAGTAAAGTAGGTAAATGTACTCCATAGGATAATCTTAGAAATGCATTGATATATTTAATGCTCTATCCTGAAATTTAGTTTATGTATTCATAAGTCCTATATGACTAGATACTCCGAAAATGAAAACATTTCAGAAAGGAGATTTTGTGAATAAATGACTTTAGAATATATCAATTTTGTGACTTGTGACTCATTTTCCTGAAAATGAGTCACAAGTCACAAAATGGATTTTGAGATATCATAATATTTGAAAAGATTGGATCAAGCCGATTCCAATGATAGAAAACATTTAGGACAGCTAATATCTATTTCTATATTTTATGTTTGATCTATTTATGTTTGAAAAAGAGTTACTAATATCCTGTAACAATATATGGGTCAGATTTTCAGAAAATGTACAATTCGCCTTCGCCAATCCTCTCAAATAACCCACATTTAAGAGAGAAATGAGGTTCAAAATGCAGTTTAACATAACAAAGCAGATACTTTAAATCAATGTGATACCAAATATACTCAGATATACCCGGTATTCATCATTTTTCAGCCTAATTTAGCACAATTTACTGAATGTGTAGAGCTGCCAATTGTACATTTTCTGAAAATCTGACCCATATATTTCAGGCAGCGGTGTGCAGCAGACCAGAGGTTATCAGTCAAGCAGATTTTGCGGCCAGTATTGCGGGAAAACTACAAAGTTTCTTTGAGGGGTACCATGCTATTGACATCCCCGTCCCTAAAATGGGTAAGTATTTGTGATATGTTACTGGAAAATGAGTCACAAGTCGAAAAATTGATATTTTTCAAAGTGTTTTTTTCACAAGATTCCTTTGTGTGAATGTTCTCATTTGTGGAGTCTCTAATGACCCAAGTCGTATAAATATATGTATCAAATTTCGAGACAGTGTATTACATATTTTCATGCATTTCTAAGGTCATCCTATATTGTATATTTAGCTACTTTACTAGTAATTGTCCAACCACAAATATGCAAACTTTTTTATCAAAATAAAAACATCAAATTTAAAATATAGAAATACTTGAAATAATATGTTTACTATCATTAGAATCCTCTTGATCTCATCTTTTCAAATATGGTGATATATCAAAATCTATTTCTTGTCACTTGTGACTTATTTCCTGTAACACATCACATTTGATGTAAATAATATTTTTCATATCATTAACCTCAGAACAACAACTGCAATCTCAGTCGAAAGTGTCAAATTCTCCATTGTACAGCTCATAACTCATTATAAAATCAAAGTTTCAAACCAAAAGTTAAAGTATGATGTCCGCCGAGGTTGGTGCAGTTTTTTTCTAAGAAATGGCATAATAAGAACATGAATTTTGAAGTTGGGTGGGAAATGTAGAACGAGTTTGGAGTCGGAGTGATACAAAACGAAGCTGAATGCTGAGTTTTGTATCACTCCGCCGGAAAACAAGTTTCCCTAGATAAAAGTTTGTTGTGATTTAGCGTGCGTGACATCATAAGAAAAAAGGCCTAGTCGTAGCTCTGTAGACTAGCACTGCGGTCGTGGGAGAAAACAATGAGATGATTAATTCAGATGTCTTGTTTCTATTTCAGATCACGCTGGAGTACCAGACTTTAGTTTTGGTGCAATGGAGAACTGGGGGTTGATCATCTACAGGGAGTCGAGACTGCTATATGACCCTGACTCCTCCACAGCCAATGCTAAACAACGGGTGGCAGCCATTGTGTCTCATGAGCTGGCGCACATGGTAAGTCATGGACACACAGTGTAAAGCTGCAATTCCACTTAGCCAAATCATCAACCCTATATATTTACTATTGAATATAGGGTCGAACGTAAGACTCGGTAAAAACGGGGCAGCTCAAAGTTCTCTAGTTTGTCCAGACAAAATACTCAAGCAACGCCTATCATATATATGTGTCCTTAATCAGTAACATTTTGTGGTGCTTACGGTAGGTTCTTGGGAGAGGATGTGCCCTACAAGACAGAGAAATAGTTGGTTTATTATCAGCAAAACCTATCCATTCTCTTCTCGCTATTTGAACATGGCGGCCTGACTAGTTTATGTCTCATTGCACATGCCCCAAAGTATGTAAATGAGCAAAAAAACGGTGCAAGTTCATGGTTTAGGACTCGGTTACAATGTTAGGGCAAAACGTATGCATGGGCCCGTTGCAACCTCATGCAGTTGTTGTTTTTTGCCATTTCATTCAGTGGAAACAAAATGTCTCACTCGCCGTTTGTTTTGTGTAGAGCAGGTGCAAACTCTGCCCGCAGTTGATTAATTCTTCACATCCATTATTGAAAGGTAACAAGTAGGGAGATAAGACATTAAACATTGATCTTATTGTCATAGTGAGTGGTTACACACTGCTACAACTTTCTACAAACTACTGTAATCCTACCCGCCCTGTTCCAGTCAAGTCCGATCCAAAGCCTTGTATTAGTGTACAGGGCTAACAAAGCTACAATTCCACTGTATCTGCGCTTGTACTTCGCTATTAACTTGCTTATACATAGTGTGCTTTTTGTTATTGTTCTTCATCCGGGAAGGCATCATTACCATTGATTTCCTAAGGAAACAAGCAAAGCAATCTAGTGGAACCAAGCGAGTGGAATCATAAGCTAGTGGAATCATAAAAGACATGGAAAGAGCGTCATGTATTTCGCTCAGATCAAACATGTCTAACATTAGCTGAATGTCCTGTGCACTTCTAAAGAAGTGCAAATACTTTCCTTTTTTCCAATTCCAGAAGTGAATGTCCTGACTAATAAAAGAAAATATCATTTGCAATACACTGTAATTAATTTCCACAAGTGAATCTTCTGACCATGCTGACTGATTGAATGTCTGATTGATTGTCTGTATTATTTCCAGTGGTTTGGTAACCTGGTGACACCGTTATGGTGGGATGATGTGTGGCTTAATGAAGGCTTCGCCTCCTACTTTGAGGCAGTCGGGGTTGATAACGTCTTTCCTTCCTGGCAAATGGTAAGTCTTGCAAATGGTAACTTCTTTACATTCATATTGGTGTGAAATTTTCAGAAAATGCACAATTCACATTTAGAAACCTTTCCAAATAACCCGAATTTGATAAAAAAAAATGAGACAGAATACAATTCAACATAACCAAACACATCCTTTCAATCAACACAATACCGAATATACACAGGTATAGCTAGTATCTATCATGTCTGAGCCTAATTTAGCAGAATTTCATGCTTAGAGCTGCCAATTGTACATTTTCTGGTGACCTGACCAATTGACATATCCTATGCACTAAGTACCTCTGCCTCTTGTTGATCTGATATGTACGTTTTCTGTAGGACTACTGTTGGTAAGATTCCCTTTTAAAGCTATTAAAAGTCAATCAGCTATTACAACAAAACAAATCTTACCAAATTAACTCATAACAAGACTTATACAACTGGATTAATCAATATTCTGCTACTGTTATATGTTTATATATGAATTGGAAGTAGAATAGGCTGAGAGAAAACGACCGCTGGTGAGCGATAATAGGTGAAGTCTTCATAGGAAGGGATTCGGGCTCCTCCAAATACAAATGAGGACCTGTCAGAAGCACTGTAGGAAAAGCATCCATACAAAATCAACCAAAATTTTGGTTAAATGACTTTTGGATTGGAAAAGAAAGGAACCAAGAGTAGAAAATATTAAACTTACAAGATGAATGTATTCGCCTTGAAATTACTTCAATACAAACTCACAGGATTGTTGTATTTCCAGTTGAACTTCGCCATCCGTGAAGACCTGATGAGAGCCTTCCCTGTGGACTCCCTAGTGACGTCACATCCGATATATCAGAAAGTAGACAACCCAGCAGATATCAGTCAGATATTCGACACAATCACCTACTCCAAGGTAATTTTGTTTTTGAAAAGGTTTTTATTCCCGAGAATTTGACATTTTATGATACCTTTCATCACGAGAATCAAAGTTTAGACAACAAATTAAATAACTCAATATTACATAATCAGATGTCAGATGTGTTGCCACATTCTCTGGGAACTGGTATTTCTGTGTGCAGATTCGTAGCAAGAAACGATTTGGCAACAAAAAAAGGTGTTGCCGCCGTTTTCCTCTCTAGTGGAGTTGCGCTATTAGACACTTAAGAATAAAAAAACGATAACTAACGTCAATATCGGATGTGGTTTGTGACACATCGTAGAGAAAGTAATAATATATTGATGAATCCTGTCGGACAATGAACAATGGCATCACCTTGTTTTATTGTTAGCCAGACAAAGCCAGAAACGCTACGTGGGTCAGATTTTCAGAAAATGTACAATTCACCTTCACAAATCCTCTCAAATAACCCACATTTAAGACAAAAATGAGCTTCAAAATGCAATTTAACATAACAGAACAGATAATTTAAATCAATGCGATGTCAAATATACTCAGATATACCCGGTATTCATGATTTTTCAGCAGAATTTAGTAATATGTCCTAAATGTGTAGAGCTGCCAATTGTATATTTTCTGAAAATCTGACCTATGTAAAAATCTAATGCAACCCTGTTAAAGGGAACCATAACTTCAAATCACTTATTTTTGCTAATCTCAATTGTTCTTTCATTCTGTTATAGGGCGCTTCTGTAATAAGGATGATGAAGCACTTCCTAGGAGAGGACACCTTCAGATGGGGGCTGTCGGTAGGCTTTTACATTATATTATTTTATTATTAGTTTTTATGATATAACTAATGAAATATAATATGGCCCAGTGGAATGATGGTTTTTTTAAAATTTAGAATTGCATTGATGAATGTATGGATTCTATGAATACTTTTATTCCCTACTTATTTAGTGAGATTTATATTGTCGAGAGGATTGTGAGATGATTCTTATTAGCTTAGCAGTGGCTTTTTATGTGATTTGGTAGTGTGTCTTTCTTTTTAATCTTTTTATTGGCCTACGCAGTTTAACAATCATATGAAAAACGCATAATAGAGGATTTGCATAGCCGCCATTTTGAATCTTTACTCGCATGGAATTATGGGACTAATGGTACAGTCTAAAATCTACAGAAAACATGCCATGTTCAGCATGGAATATTTATCAGTGCTCTAATGTCAATATCCATGTGTTATACATGTTTCCATGACACAAGCCCCCATCTTTCCCATCATGAATTTGGTTTTCATAGATCATTCATACAAGCTCTGATATTGGTGAAAACACTGTTGCAATTTTCGATAAAAAATGTTGACAAAATTTGTATGTCAGATTTCAACAGAATCCATCCCATGATGCACTGCAGTAGACATGCGCAGTGAGACATGCAACTCCCCTATTGTTATTGTACACCACAAACAATACTAATATACCAACGGACACAAATTTAATATATCTTAAAAGTCTGCCTTGTTCACAATTTTAGTACAGTATAACATACAGGCAGGAGTTTTTCAATCTTACGGCCATATCAAGTTAAAGTCTATTAACTCAAGTTATTATAGAAGTCCAGTTAATAAAGTTTTTGTTTGTACTTGATTCCCCAGAAATACCTCAAGGATAACGCATATAAAGGAACGGATCACAAACAACTCTTCCAACAACTGACAGAAGTAAGCTTACACTTTATTCATTTTAACAACCACAAAAATGTGAAGTGTTCCAGGGAAATGAGTCACAAGTCGCAAAAGTGATTTATTCCCTTGCTCACAGTGTGTTCATCTATGGGGTGTTTAGCACTGAGTGTGTATGTAATATATCTATGCATATTTTGAATGTTTCATTATTGATTAGGTTCATTCTATTTCCTTGAAGACAACAATGGTTCATGTTACAATCAGTTTACACGTTAAGGGCCTATTCCACTAAACCGATTCTCATGCGATTTTGCACCGCAGAGGACTCTTTTACACTAGATTCTGTGAGAATCGCATGAGAATCGGCTTAGTGGACAAGGCCCTTTATTCCTCACAATCATTTAAATAAAATATTTCCCCATTCTATCAATCAAGTCTGGGCATATTACGATTACAAGTAATACGGTACATACGGTTTTTTTATAATATTAATCATTATTATTTTTTTATTATCATTTTTAATGCATCAAATCTTAATCTGTGTTCATTATTCATTCACACACAGAAATGTGTCAAGCCTATAGAGAACTGATTAATTATTGCTTCATAATTATTGTGGAAAATTCCTTCATGAACGCACAGTTTGAGAAGAAAGAAATAGAAATCTTCTTTACAATTTACCATTTCTCCCTCAGCAAGCCATAGCCGATGGCAAGCCAGACATCAACGTGACTTCCATCATGAATACCTGGATATTACAAACCGGATTTCCGGTTGTGGAATACAAATATGACGTCACTTCCGGTCAGGTGACACTGAGCCAGAACCGTTTCCTGTTTGACCCAACACTGGCAGCTGAAGCAGACAAGTAGGTTTCTTATTATTATTATTTTTCTTTTATTTATTTTTCATATCTTATAATATATTTACAAATTGATAAGGAATATCAAACCTAGGAAGAACAACTAGGAAGAGGGTATTGTTTGTTCAATAGGGGGTTTGCATGTCTCACTGCGCATGTCTATGACAGTGCATGCTGGGATAGATTCAGTTCAAATCTGACAGAAATATTTATCAAGAATTTCATGGGAAATTGCAAGAATATTTTCAACAATATCATAGCTTGTGTAAATGATATATAGAAAACAAATGCATGATGGGAAAGATGAAGTTGTGTGTTAAAGAAACATGTAAAACACATGGATATTGATATTGAACCACTGATAAATATTCCAAGCTAAAGATGTTTTTATAGATTTTATACTGTACCATTACTCCCATAATTCCATGCGAATCAAGATTCAAAATGGCGGCTATGCAACTCCCCTATGATTCCAAAGCAAATTTAGGGAATGTGTGATCCTTTCATCAGGATCTGATACCTCTGGGGATGACAACATATTTTGTGTACACTCCACCTACCATCCAGAGAAGGGTGTCTTCAGTGACAAGTGTTGTGTTGCATGTTATTGCCCCCTGCTGGAACTGGACAAAACTGAATATTGTGTCTGGCTCTAGTAGATATACCCTTTGCTGCTACTGCTGTTTGGTGGTTGTATCGAGCGGCAATGATGTGATGGATGGACTCACTTCATGGGTCAGATTTTCAGAAAATATACAATTGACAACAGTATACATTTAGTAAATTCTGCTAAATTAGGCTGCAATCTGGTCAATACTAGGTAAATTCAAGTATATTCGGCATTGCATTGATTCTAGCAATCTGTCTGGTTAGCTTGAACTGTATTTTGAACTTTATTTTCGTCTGAAATCTGGGTTATTTGAGAGGATTGGTGAAGGTGAATTGTACATTTTCTCAAAATCTGACCATATATTATATTATTTATCCCTTGTTTTGCAGTCCCCTCTGGGAGGTCCCTATCTCTATAGTTGGAATGTCTCCCTCAGGGCAGGTGGACTGGACAAATCCAACCCTGGACTGGCTCAAGCAACAATCAGGTGAGCCAATTCTCACCCCCAAAATGTCAATATAATTGAATATTTCTTTTTAAAAAAAAACGGATTTTATGCTGTGTATAAAGATAATTGGAATAACATTTATAGCAAATGGCACAATGGAGGGTTCAAACTGATCGAGACCCATCAGAAAACGGGATGAACCCCGAAGGGGTAAGTTCCTGTTTTCTGATGGGTCAAATAAATTTGCTATTTATGCTATTTATTACACACTCTATTTGGATGTTAAAAAGTAAATTTCACTTGTATAGCCTCTAGTTTAGCTTGAGGAGGCTTAATTCACCGCAATTTGTAGGCTTGAGTTATGCGGTCAGGACGACATCATTTCTGACTGCTTTGTAGGTCAGGCCTACGCTGCGCCAATGAGATTGCGTCTTTGCCCAAACTGATCGCATGTGCAGTTTGGGTCAACTGAACTGCACCCCAAACTGCACCTTTTTAACTGCTCACGTGTGTAATAAATGGAGTAATTGTATTAACTTCACTATTGTTTCATTACCTGACTGTATGTATACACATGTACATAAATATAGACCGAATGAAATATACAATATGTACATGTTCCCTGTATAGGTAGTGTTGACGTCTCGGCGGGCTCCAAGTGGATCCTGGGTAACGTTAAGTTCCAGTACTACTATAGAGTGAACTATGATGGTAACAACTGGCAGGCCTTGCAACAACAGCTCATGGACGACCATACGGTCAGTGAACATTCATATAAGCTTTATTTATTCTGATAATTTGTATACAGCTAATCTTCCGTAAAATGACAGTTGAATCATAAACAAAGAGTGTACAAAGAATGTTACAACCAATGGATGTCATTTACATATCAAGATAATGGACTCACGGGCAATATTAGATCAAACGTAATCCACATTTCAATTTAGAATAACCAAATACATCTTTTTTTTAACTTGTTTAATTTGAGACCTGGATTTTATCCAGAAGCTTGGTCAGTTATTTGTCATTGTAACCTGTATAACTCTAGACAAATAAAGTATTTTTCAATTCAATTTAATTTTACAAATTTATTTATGTGATACTAATACAGTTTTCCATGATTCTTACAGAAAATAGATGTGGCCAACCGTGTGCAGATAGTTGATGACTCATTCAACCTTGCCAGGTGAATATTGGAAATTGTAATTGTAATTGTAATTGTGTGAAGGATATAACCATTCATTTGTAAGCTGTGAAATCAGTAAGACAGCGCAGAATTTTCAGCGAGATTGTCTGTATGGACTAGCCTACTTCACCGTAGCTTTTTCGGCCTAGTTCGAAACGCGGAATCAACATGAATTAATCTTTGTAGAATTATACAAATGATACGACCTATAGATTAAACACTTCCCTCTTAAAATCTGTTTTCATTTTGTAAATCAAGTAGGTGGAAGTTGGATTACAAGTGAAAACAACTGGCAAACTTTTTCGATGAACATACCGGAAGTAACCTATGCACACATCCTCTTTTTCCCGCCCTGAACTCAAGTCCTATTGAAGGGGCTTAGGGAAGATCTTAGAACGGTTTAACTTGTAATAATGATAATAATAATAAAGAATTCTTTTATTTTGCTAAGATAGTAATTATTTTAATTTATATTTTATATTTATTTTAATTTATATTTTAATTATTATTCATTTTAATTTCTTGCTTAGATGGTTATGAAAATCCCCTAGACCATTTCTGTCTGTGACAAAAAGTTTAATGGTCAGATTTCCAGAAAATGTACAATTGGTACCTGTACACATTTAGTATATTCTGTTAATATGCTGCAATTTGGCCAATACTAGGTAAATTCGCGTATATTCAGCATTGCATTGATTATAGCAATCTGTTTGGTTAGGTTGAACTGTATTTTGAACTTGATTTTCGTCTGAAATGTGGGCTATTTGATAGGATTGGTGAAGGTGAATTGTACATTTTCTGAAAATCTGACCCTCAAACTGATATATTTGCAGGCCGGGTATAGTGGACCAGCTGCTACCTATGAACATGAGTCAGTACCTGCAGCAGGAGGCGGACTTCCTCCCCTGGACAGCAGCAGACAAGGGCTTCCACTACCTGGACATCATGTTTGACCTCACCCCTACCTACGGCCTGCTCAAACAGTACATCCAGGGGCTGGTCAGTAACGTCTACACCTCAGTAGGCTGGCAGGATGAGGAGGGTCAAGAACACCTGCTCAGGTGAGTATTAATGGCTGACCATTTGTGATGTGTTTCAGGAAAATGAGTCACAAGTCGTAAAATTGATGTTTTTCAATGTGTTTTATTCACAAGATCTTTTCATAGGAATTTTCTCATTTTCCGAGTATATAGGCCTACCATTTAAAGTGGTATAAATGTATATACCAAATTTCAAGACTGTGTATTTAATATATCTTTGCAATCCTAAGGTCATCATTTAGAGTACATCAAGTAACTTTATTAGTAGGCCTAATAGTCCACCCAGAAACAATCTTGTTTATAATAAACTAAATACATATTAAATGTAGTCCATGAAGTAAAGTTGTAAAGTAATAGAAGCATACTCAAGGTAGGACGAAAAAAGACGGAAAAGTCGAGACTACTTTGTAAAAATGTACCTGAAATAAAAATTTGGTAAGAAAAAGTATTATTTTGCAGGATGTTGCGTGACACAGCACTGAGTATGGCGTGTCACTATGGGTTGAGGAACTGTACATCTACAGCACATAGTCTATACCTGGGCTGGATGGACCATGGAGTCAAGTAAGTCTTTCTTAGCTTTTGATGGACATTGTTTCTGTAATATGCTTAAAACTGCACTCTCAGTTAACGTCGGTAGAAAAATGGGACTGAATCAAACTGGTCATGATAATTGCGATGGATGTCTTCCAAGAAAATGAGTCACAAGTCGCAAAAGGGATATTTTTCAAAGTGTTTTTTTCACAAGATCTCTTCATTGAAATTTCTGATTTTTAGAGGGTTTTGCTCTTGTAGTCATATAAATCTGTGTAACAAATTTCGGGACATTGTATTAAATATATCCTTGCATTTTGAAGGGTTTTGTATGAGTATATTTAGTTATATTACTGGTAATTACCCATCCAGAAACATTGCATACTTTTCTTCTCAAAAATTAAGATATCAACCTTAAAATATAGAAATACTTATTAGATATCCTAGTGTTTACTATCATTGGAATCAGCTTGATCTCCTCTTTTCAAATATGGTGATATCTCAAAATCCATTTTTTGCAACTTGTGACTCAATTTCCTAAAACGGATCACAATTACAGTTTGGTTGGATTACAGAGTTGATCGCTATGCAGGACTCTACTGTACAAGCACCTTTCCATTCCCTATTTATTTTCCCTTTGTGTAATAACCAATAAGAGTGTGACGACTTCTTCCCTTTTTCCAAGAATGATGTAATTGTGATATATAAAGGAAATAAATTTGATACATACAAGAATGATTATGTATATCTTAGGATAGCTGCGGGTATTCAGCCCCTGGTGCTGTGTCAGGGCATCAAGCATGGCGGTGACGAGGAGTGGGACTATGCCTTTGAGCAGTATGTAGCAGCAGACTCAGCCACACTGTCCAAGAGTCTACTCCAGGCTCTGGCCTGCACCAGGGAGGACTGGAGGCTACGCAGGTAAGTTAACCTTTGAGCAGTACGTAGCGGCAGACTCAGCCACGCTGTCCAATAGTCTACTCCAGGCTCTGGCCTGCACCAGGGAGGACTGGAGGCTACGCAGGTAAGTTAACCTTTGAGCAGTATGTAGCGGCAGACTCAGCCACGCTGTCCAAGAGTCTACTCCAGGCTCTAGCCTGCACCAGGGAGGACTGGAGACTACGCAGGTAAGGCCCTGCCCACACACAGCCGATTTTCCCCCCGATTGCCCCCCGATTTTGGTCTCCCAATAAATCCTATGACTTCATTTCAAAACCTGGTTAATGTTTTCGAAATAACATAAACCAGGATTGGAAATAAGATCCTAGGATTCATCGGGAGACCAACATCGTGGAGCAATTGGGGGGGGGGGAGGGGATCGGCTGTGTGTGGGCAGGGTTTAAGTCTAGTACAGTTTGATATTTTTATTTTTGAAAAAAGGTTTGCAATATTTCTGGGTGGACAGTTACTAGTAACGTAGCTAAATATACTCTATGAGATGACCTTAGTAATACATGAATATATTTAATACACAGTCTTGCAATTTGGTGCATGTGTTCTTGCTATTATGAACGTTAAGCACCTAAAAAATGTAAACATTCCAACAAAGATATGTTGTGAATAAGGTAGTATTCTACCACCTTTATAATGTCCAATTCAGGTTCGTTACTTATTGAAGGTATCAATAATCAACAAAAAAACTAGGTAGCATGAACATCCATATGAACATCCAAGGTAGAAGTAGATATTATGTTAAAAAGAGAAGAAAAAACAAGAACGGCATGGAAAAATGGGACTGATATCACTAAAGTGGTATAAATCACTAGAAATCTATTGAACTTTTTTCGTCGTTGATGTTATCTTATATATTTCTATTAGTAACTTTGTACACTTAACAGTTTGTTGTAGAATGTAACTTTCTACACCCTTTATGTAAATTCATGCTGTATTGCTTGATTACACATGATGTGAACAGTCATGCTGTATCGCTCGACTGTGCCTGCTGGCTTATTAATTAGATACAATTAATTATTGGTTCCTTAATTTTTAGTCGTTCCACTTCTAAGTCAACTTTTAGTTAGTTATAGCCTGTCTTCTAGTCTCTAAATTCTGGTAACTACTGGAAGAAATGGTACCCAGCTGTACCATAAAAGTATGTCGACCATTTTGTCTTTTTTTGATTCATTCAACTGTACTTACTCCTGTACTCTTGATCTCGACAAATAAAAAACTCCTTATCTTATCTTATCTTATGGTCTGGACGACCTCTTTTAAAAACGACTAAAACCTTTTTGTCTGAACCATCTTAGGACGAATAAAGAATTCTCTTATCTTATCTAACCTTATCTTATCTTATCTTATATGGGTCAGATTTTCAGAAAATGTACAATTGGCAGCTGTACACATTAAGCAAATTCTGCTAAATTAGGCTGATATTTGGTCAATACTAGTTAAACTCGAGTGTATATGGCATTGCATTGATTCTAGCAATCTGTTTGGTTTGGTTGAACTGTATTTTGAACTTTATATTTGTCTGAAATTTTGGTTATTTAAGAAGTTTGGCGAAGTTAAATTGTACATTTTCTGAAGATCTGACCCATATGATTTACTCTGTTGAAGGATTCTGGCCCTGGCCATCGAGGAGAAGGTGATCCGACGTCAGAACTTTGTGACAGCAGTAGCCAGTGTAGCCAAGAACCCTATTGGTAGAAGACTTTCCTGGGAGTTCCTTAACTCTAACTGGGACATCATATTCCAGAGGTATGTATAGCACTGTAGTGACACCAATCAAGAAAACCGATTTACCTCATAATATATGGCGAATGCAATTAAAGGGGGACATTGTTTACATGGGTATTTCAGTATTCATATATAGGTCTGATATTATAAAATAATCATCAGAGATCATAATCAATATTAGATCATAAGGATTTCATCATTAATGTCATCCTGACAGTGTTTTTTTTAGAAAGCATGTTTCCAATTCTGATAACGCCAAGGTAATGATGACTGTAAAGCGACTGAATGATTTCTGTACCACACAATCGCGTTATGGTCATCTTTCCTAAAAAATAATAAAAGTATTTTCTCACTATACAAGTGCATAATTAACCATCATCATCAATGGAGTTTTATCTTTTATTTGCTTGAGCCACAAATAATTATACCATTTATAAACAGATTTGGGGACATGACCTTCACCTTTGCTGACATCATAGAATCCATCACAGAGAAATTCTCTACCCAACAGGAACTAGATGAGGTAAGACTAGCTAGACCATATGTGAGGTGTTTCAGGAAAATGAGTCATGAGTCGCAAAAAGGATATTTTTCAAAGTGTCTTTTTCAAAAGATCAAATTATTGGAAAGTTCTAATTCTTGGAGGATTCATAACTTATAGATATATCAATCGATGCATCAAATTTCAGGACAATCTATATAATATATCCTTTCGTTTTAAAGGTCCTCATATGGACTACATTTAGTTACTTTACTGTTTATTGACCGCCAGAAATATTGGAAACTTTTTTTTCTAAAATCGAAAATATCAAACTTAAAATCTAGAAATACTTATTTGATTATTAGACTGTTTACTATCATTGGAATCGGCTTGGTCTCATCTTTTCAAATATAATGGTATCTCAAAATCAATTTTTTGCGACTTATGACTCATTTTCCTGAAACACATCACATATTGTGATGAGTCACAGGGAAATGAGTCACAATTCGCAAAAAAATGGGTTTTGAGATACCATTATATTCGACACGATGAGATCAAGCCAATTCCAATGAATGTAAACATCACGGACATTTAAAAGTATTTCTATAGTTTATGCTTGATTTATGTTTGATAAAAAGTTTGCAATATTTCTGCGTAGAGAATTACTAGTAAAGTAACTAAATATGCTCCATAGGGTGACCTAAGAATGACTTTAAAATTGTGTATACATGGATTAATATGACTTAAAGTGCTAAGCCCCTCAAAAATTAGAACATTCCAACAAAGACATCTTGTGAATAAATCACTTTGGAAAATATCATTTTTTTTTTATTATTATTATTATTATTTTATTTCAATTAAAGGCCAGACATTTAACAAGCGAACATTTTTTGCGATATGTGACTTATTTCCCTGGAATATATCACAGAAAGAGATGTCCATTATTGATAGTGCTTCCCCCTAGTAGCGTAACATTGCATCATGTGAGACAGGTTGGAATGCAGACCAGTCATGGATTCGCTTTAATTGGAGCAACACGCCGCTGTCTCCCATGTACCAATAATCTCCTCCTTGTTCAAGTTGAGGATCTAAATGTGTAATATTGTAGGCCTACATACTTGTGTGTCTTGATCAACATGTATACTAGAAAGCATGTAGATCTACATGAGATTACACAAATCTACGGATTGTAGATTTTCGTGTGGCAGATCAATATAAGGGTCAGATTTTCAGAAATGTACAATTGGCAGCTCTATACATTTAGTACATTCTGCTAAATTAGGCTGAAATATGATGAATACCGTGTATATCTGAGTATATTTGGTATCGCATTGATTTAATGTATCAGTTCTGTTATGTTAAACTGTATTTTGAAGCTCATTTTTGTCTTAAATGTGGGTTATTTGAGAGAATTGGTGAAGGCAAGTTGTACATTTTCTAAAAATCTATAACTATTTCCTCTGTTTTTCAGTTGCTACAGTTCATAGAGACACATCCTGACCTAGGCACGGCACAAGAAGCCTTCAAACACACGGTGGAATCCACCAGGGCCAATATAGACTGGCGGAGAGCTAATGAAGACAAGATCTTCACTTGGCTAGCAAATGTTGTATAATATTGGAATAGGAAAATATGTCTTAGAACAATTTATTTCAGGATATGTGGGTCAGATCTTCAGAAAATGTACAATTCAACTTCACTAATCTTCTGAAATAACCCAAATTTTAGACGGAAATCAAGCTCAAAATACAGTTTAACCTAACCAAACGGATTGCTAGAATCAATGCAATGCCGAATATACTCGAATTTACCTAGTATTGGCCAAATTGCAGCGTAACTTAGCAGAGTTTACTGAATGTGTAGAGCTGCCAATTGTACATTTTCTGCAAATTTGACCCGTATTCAAGAACATCAAACAGCTTCCATCGTCTCATTGATAGACGTTATATATATTTTTGGACAGGTTTTTATTTCGAGATATTTCAAAAATGGTGATACATTTTGATCATCAAAATTATTGCACTTTTTAAACATAGTAGTCAAATAAATGTTATATTTACAAAGTTCAATAGATTTCTAGAGCAGTTAAATTATATGTCAACCGCGAGCTTAGAAAATGAAGCAGTTATTTAGTTATAAACCTTATAAGTGCTGTTAGAAAAAACATACAGATTCTCTTGGAATTTTTTGGCCATTTAAAATACAACATAGAATAATAGAAGTTGGCAGGAAAATAAAAAACAATAATGCTAACTTGGAAAAATGGTCAAAAGCGCTGCAGGGTCAGCCCAAAACCATGAGTATAGTAGAGGAAGGCCACCATTGTGGTGATCTAATAAAAGAATTAAAAACAAAGTATTGCCCCAGACACTTATATCAAAGGTTTAGGTCTGTTGCCAGTAGAATCTTTTATGTAGAACGAAAATATATTAGCATGATTGAAATTTTCATGATAATTTCATCACTACATGGAATGTCAAAAGTTATTTTTGATTATCTGTAGTCTGACATAATATTAATTTTGAAGCTCTGTTTTGGGTCTACATGTGCTAAATATAGAGAATATTAGTTACCTTCAGTTCCAGCCTTAAACTGAAGGCAATTTGAATAATCCAATTTGGATTTCACATAAGAAATGGTTTAGGTCTGTTGCCAGTAGAAGAACAATTGACTTGAGTATATTCGTGCTGAACTGTGTGCATTATTTGTTCTACAAAGGTGCTCTTACGTTTGTTTGTTTTAAATATGTTCTGTCCATATGGACATTATGCAATGTGTACATTATTTTCAGTTCAAGCTGATTTAATTTAACACAAGTTCAAAATATTTGGTAATAAGTAGACGAAAATAATTACCGTAGTAGCCTAATACAAAAATAATAATAATGGATCAATAAAAACCATAACCAGGGGCTTTGTCTCTAAGTTTGGTATACAAAAGTAAAACTGTCTGAAGCAACATAGGCATCGCCAAAAGGATTTGTGTAATGTGGTTTAAATGTGTTTGTAGAAAGGTGTATTTAATTGTAATATTATGGTTATTAATTTGATTTTGATACGTATTTGTCAAACTTATGATTAGCAGCGATGGTAATAATAGTATTTATCTGTATCCGTTCACCCTGGACACATACGTTTCTCGATTATATAATAGGTTGTGTTTTACTTGCTTATGGTAGCAGGTCACCTTGTATGTACTGCTTGTTAATTAAATGTACTAATTTGGAATGCAAGCTGAACATATTCAATTCAATTCAATTCAAAACATTCTTTATTTGCATAACTAGTGAATACAAAAAGGGAGGCCCGGTTTCCTGTGGGTTCCTGGGTGGTTGGTGGTTGTAGAAACAAATTTATAGTAAAATATTACTATAGAAATTTCATGGCTATTTCATTTGATATTCAAGGGCTATTTTCTACTATTTTCTACTATACAGTAGCTATACTAGCTCACAGTAAGGTTGTACTAACTAGAGCATGGGGTTAAAGTTAGGGTACATGTATGAGAGCTTATACATATTTTTTTTCTAAAAGAAAGAGTTTGCATTGCTTGAGTGCTGCACTAACAATGGTGGCCTGGACCCTTTGCAGTCCAATTACTCCACTATAGTTGCCCACTTTTCCCTCCAATAATTGTTACTTGCTGCCCGACAAATTAGCCAGGATTAGCCTTATTATATTCCAGTTTAAGTCATCCTTCAAATCTCAGAATAAAGAAACTTTTGTCATTGTTTGTCCACAAAAATTGAAGTGAGTATGGGGCTGCTTGACAACGTGAAACGTGCCTGATTGTTTTTATGATTTAGTGATTTAGTGAAGCTATTGTGATTTATTATACATGCATTGCTCTGAAAACAATGTATCATAGTGCATATTTCACTAGTGAGTTATTTGGCGTTGCCAAGGCAACCACTTTGTTTTTGTACTAAGATTACCATTGAAATTCAAATTTATGACACAATCTTTTTCTATTTTGATGATTGAAAGCATATAATAAATCTGTTAACTTACTCGTTGCTTAGAATGTAATTGTTTTATTTCACATTTATATACACATGTAGTGAATATGGGTATACCAATCAAGCATTGATTGGGCTTTGATTGTTTTAGTGTTGTTTATCATGTTTGGACCAGTACAGGTTGAATTGGCTGCAGCTGCCCTTGCTGTGCTGGTCAAACCAGGCTTTTGGATTCCCGCCAAAACTTACATGGGTCATATTCATTTATTCCTATATTACAGGTTACTCTTATCTAGTTGTACTTTATACCACAATTAGTGTGTTGGTCTTTCCGGATGTTCCGGCAAGATTCCTTTTATGTTCCATAACCTGTTATTACACTAGACCTTCTTTTACCTTTCCTTTACTTGAAACACCTTTATTGACTGTCTACTAAAGTTGCCTCTTGCCTTGATGAACTCAACCTTGTTACTCTGGCCTTGAGTGATTGTTCACTCTGGCTGAGTCATTGGGACCAAAGCTTGGGACCAAGATCAACTGACGGAATAGGTCTGTGTGGTGGAATAAAGCCTGAGATACTAAAGCACTGTGTTACTGGTTTTACTTCCCCTTCGTTGAGATTGATAAGATTCGAACTTGGTTAGTGAACTAGTATTACTAGGTGGAAATCACTACACACAGTTACATTCGTATAAAATAAAGGAAAATGGATTTTAATCCCTCTTTGACTTAACATAGGTCTTCCTGGAATATTGCACTTGTTGCTACGCAACTTGTGCAGTATTCATGCTCCTTCAACCAACTCATTCGTTAACCCATATATAAAGTATGTTAGATAGGTCAACTGACACAGAAGGATAAAATTAAGTTTTTATTGATACAAAATTACAAAAATACTATCCCATACGTGACTGTGTAAAATGATATTCACAGGTTCATAATATGTACAAGAATTCACTATTATGTACATATCACCTGAGTTAATTGTAATTACTGTATTAATAAACCAGGCATTACAATGTATGTATATGTATGTACATATCTTTTCCAAAAATAAAGAAATAATGATATTTTCTCCCAATGGACGTTTGTTACATCATGTACTTATAATGTGAAAGGAATTATTAACACAAACTCCCAATCTAATATTATAAATGAATCACAGGAACAATAGAGGGAAGTGTTTTCTGTCAGCAGATAAAGGGAAGACAAATTATTTACCCACTAATGTATTTTTCATTGTAATTAATTAATTAATCAATGAATTATATCTCAACAGTTTCTCACAAGGTGTTACATATTCACATTATCAGCGGCAAAGAAACCTTTGCTTTTCCATTTCAAAAACATGTCATTACCGTTAATTGTTTTCTACAATATTTCTTATGTGAAATCCAAATTGGATTATTCAAATTGCCTTCAGTTTAAGGCTGGAACTGAAAGTAACTAATATTCTCTACATTTAGCACATGAAGACCCAAAACAGAGCTTCAAAATTAATATTATGTCAGACAGATAATCAAAAATAACTTTTGACATTCCATGTAGTGATGAAATTATCATGAAAATTTCAATCATGCTAATATATTTTCGTTCTACATAAAAAATGTTTTTATAAAAGATAGAAATTTATATATAACAAAGGTCAACTTGCACAATTATATACATGCAGGCTAGGACACTGGTCGTCCACTCTTTCCACTCTTTCTCTACATACCATATTTCCGCGTTTATAAGCCAGGCCCCATTCATAAGCCGGGACCTGTTTATAAGCCTGCCCCGTTTATAAGCGGGGGGATCAAAATAAACTTAAATCTACTGCAAAAAGTGAGATCACTTTTAACCAAAAAGAAACTGTTTGATGACTGGGAAACAAGTTGGACATAATATCCTGTGAAACACTGTTGATTTAATATGAATAAAGCCTTATTTAGGGCTGAGGTCGAGGCTCCCTGTTTTGGTTATTGTAATATAAGCCTGGCCCAAATATAAGCCTGGTCTAAAACACCATTTGAAAATAATATAACCCCAGGCTTATAAAGGGGGAAATATGGTATATAAAGAGGTTGCAGCCCATCCATATAGTTTTTCTTGCGGTACATCATTTCAAGTCTCCCGCCTGCAAGATTTGGTTTCATCTCCACCACAGTGCTGTGCAGCGACACCACTCCTCTCAGCAATCTCCAGCATAGCAGCCAATAATATCCCCTATAATAAATGAGTAGCAATACACCCGTAATTAGTGCCGAAACTTGTAACTCCCTTTCAGCTTTATTTAATGAATAATTGTATCTCCTCTCTTAACTCTAATGTTTCACACTATTTATATTCCTGTTTCCCGAGTGTAAGCACCAAAGGCGCTTGTTGTTACAAAAAGAGGTTTCTGTCATCCCCTAGCAGTAGGGCTCCTGACGGGGGTGTTTAATTTTTCTTGTCACTACCAAGAAATAGCAATTGTCAATTGACCATTCTTTTGTTGTTTTGTCTATGTTGATTTGTCAGGCTAAGAAAGTGTTTTTGTCGATTGTCACTGGTTCGCCTTCGTCGATTTGTCCATCTAAGAAAAGGCCTTGTTGATTTGTCCATCTAAGAAAAGGCCTTGTTGATTTGTCCATCTAAGAAAAGGCCTTGTTGATTTGTCCATCTAAGAAAAGGCCTTGTTGATTTGTCCATCTAAGAAAAGGCCTTGTTGATTTGTCCATCTAAGAAAAGGCCTTGTTGATTTGTCCATCTAAGAAAAGGCCTTGTTGATTTGTCCATCTAAGAAAAGGCCATGTAGATCTGTAAATTTAAGGCCTCAAGAGCCCTAACATTACTGAGGGGTATGTGGACGTAGAAGGGCTTGAGTTTGGCGCCTCTCTGTCAGTGTGACGTGGTTAGGCGTCCGTGGGCTGGATGGAGGCATCCCATTGGTGGGTGAGCGGCGGGGGCCGGGTGGAGGCTTTAGTTCTATTGGTGACTGGTTGATGGCGTCAGTGAGCACCACACTCTCTCCTCCCCGCCAGTCGGCAGCTCTGTTCACACGTGGGATGGGGCTCTCTCTGCGCGTGTGCGGCCCCACCCAAAATATCTGCAAGCAGAAGCAAGTGAAGAACAATAAAGTGAGTGACTCAAATACATGCCACATTTTTGTCAATAGGGAGGATCAGCAACTCTAACATACGTGTAAACGTAAACTAACCCGTATCTCTGATATACACACATACTTTAGAAGGAAGAAAGAGGTTCATCAAAACATGGCGGGAAAACGTTAACGTTAAATATCAAGCAAAATGGTTAATCTCACAATTTATTTTTTATACAAAAAAAGTGACATAATTCTCAAAAATGATACGGACACGGTAATACGTAATTGAGATAGGTTTGCTTGCAGAACCTCCCTATTGTATAAAGCCTGATAGATAAAAGAATATTATTATAATTATTCTTAGCTGTTTTCCAATGACTAATCATAACCTAATTTAAGTCAAGAATTGTATACTGTATGACTCAAGGCCAGAGGATGACCAGTGAAAATCCCAATCTGCAGCTAGTTATCTTCAAAGGATTTTGACATTTAGAAAAGTTAAATAAAGTACTTTAAATGAATTATAAATTAGCTGTATACCACTACTTCCACACTACTCTGCTATTAAAACCTTTTTATAGCAATTTCCAATAAGAAATGTTTGGACTAAATTAAAACAGCATCTACTAATGCGATACCCATTAGTGCATATAATTATGAATTGGCATAGAATATAAAAAAAACCTAAACACTTTTTTGTTAAATTTGATAATTATGCTCTGGCCCACGAAGCAAAGAAAGCAGGTTTTAAAGATTAGAGAACTACCATTTCCGGAGGGTTGTTTCCTTTTTAACTATAGAATGCACCTTAAAATGGGTTAAATCCAACCTCAATATTCAGTAGCCAGTAGCCTCTATATAATAGTCTATACCTCCCTGAGTATAGGTAACTTACAGTTAACCACTTTATGCCTAGGTTGTATGTATGTCTTTAGTGCTCAGGCTTAGGAAATGGATACTGTAATATAGGGGAAAACATATATCGCAAAAAATAAAAGAGTGGTGAGTAAAAATATCTAAACATTTAACCTGTATTTCCGAAGTATTTCTTATACAAATGCACATACCACCGAGGTTTATCTTAAAAGGTCACTAAACGGGTTCATGGTCACTTTTAGGTCAACAAACGTTATGGATTCATAAGTACTACACCAAGATCGCAATTTTTTTACCTACAATTATGTCTGACTTACGGTCACTCACAGGCGCTTTTTTTTTTAAATATTTTTATTGGCCTACGCATATTGAGAAAGCTGAGGTGAAAAGGTCTGTTTAGCACAAGAGGGCACTGAGGGTGCTGTGTGACGTCACAAAGTATCACCTGAACACCTGAACCCCGACTTGTGTGTTATGTACATTGCATGTTCATTTCAGGATTTTGCTACCTTGGGATGTAGGCTAACAGTGGCCCCCTGAATGGAGTGTTAAACTGTGAAACTACTTTTCCCCTCATCTAAATGGGTAAAACTCACAAAATGTTAGGTTTCATTTAGTACTGGGGCTGCTACATTTGAATAATAGCAAAGAAATTCATTTTCTCATAATATTTTGGGGTTTAGTGACTCTTTAAAGGATATTTGGGTGCAGTTCTAAATGACCTCATTGTTACACAGAGATTTTCCTAGGCCTCAAAATTTGGTATTACACCATATTTCTCAACATGGGTTGTAAAACAATGTAGATAGAAATACCAAATATATCTTTTTGATTTCCTATGAATTTTGTGTTGATTATTAAGATTCAGGATTGCAATAATAAAGATATTTTAAATATAAGCTAGAATTTCAGAGGTGTAAACTGATGTACATTATGTGACATGACCTGAAATATTCTTTTTAAAAAACCAGGGAGGTTTTTACAGGGGGAGTAGAAACAGCCCATTGACTGAAGCACAAGATGCGAGAAGGTATATATTTTAGCCACTGCATGCCAGGTGACACTGCAGTACTGTTGTCAGCAACAGTACCACATATAACCCAGGTAGTTTGATTGCCCTTTACCAGGAAGAGCATACTAGTGATGCACTTAGGCCAAAAAAAAATAGGTGTGTTTCCGATTTATCTGGCTGAAAACTAGGTAGGGGGGGTGGTAACTTTTTTTTTTTTGTTAATTTTTTTTGTTTGGAAACCACCTCCCAGGAACTGAAAAAAATGTCTTTTTCATAACAATAGTTGTTTTGAACATGGGAAATGTGCTTTTTGACAGTTTTGGGTTAGGAAAACCCGTTTTCCTGCTTTTATAAGCTTTTTTTGTCAAAAAATCCAAAAAAAGTAAGATATGATGGGGAAAAAATCAGGTATGGTAAAAAAACTTTTAGGTAGGGTAAGGTTTTTCTAGGTAGGGGGGGTAAATCGGAAACACACCTATTTTTTTTTTTGGCCTCATAAATAGTTGGTGCTAGTAGTAGTAGTGGCATTACTTTCAACTATATGCCAGTCAAGCATAATCCTTGTTTCTACTCCCTCTGTATATACCTCCCTGAAAAAGCACACATGCCGTATGCCATGTCGCACATCATATCGCTCCTGTGGAGTCCCAACTTTAGTCATTTAAGTAGTTTAAGATGTAGTGCTCCCGAAAATCCTCATGCAGAAAGTATAGTTAACAGAACGTTTAAATAAAGAAATAATGAGGATGACAATAGAAGTCCCAAATCCACTTCGACTGTAAAAAGACTATGGTGCTTTAACTTTTTCATTTTGGGCCTATATTATGGTGTTATGTTCTCTAAGATGGATTTTAAAGAAACACTCACACATGACCTTCTGAAATGACTTTTTCTCAAACATTCTTTTTGGAAGTATTCCTATGATGCCTATGCTTCTCTGGGCAAATCTGTGAATTTAAGCCGTCGTTTAAACAATAAATAAATTTTTGTTATCTTCAGCATAAAAATGTTTCTTATTCCCAATACCTCTGTAAATTCACCAAAAGGCTTAAAACGATTTCTTGAACTATATTTTAATATTATCCCGGTAATGATTTAGAAATGTTTTGTTTTTACCGTATTTTAAGTGTCTTAAGTTGTAAATATCTATGTGTATTGGAAGATAATTTGTTCACAATATGTTCAAATGAATGATAATGACCTGTAATTGTTTTTTTAAGAATGATAATCCCTCAAACTAATTTCTGTACATAAATCAGGTATATTAGCCTCATCGCTTTAAAAAATAATCGATTAAATTAAGGTTAAAATACTTGACCATGTTTGGTTATGTTTAAAGTGGCTTTTCTCATTAAAATGGGTAGAATGAGTAGTCATGAAATCTCTTGAAACCATTTCACTGTAATCATATAAGATAATTATGGAAATATCTGAATTATAGACCACCAATATTGTGTTTTGATTCAATAATTCTGGAATAAGTGTGATGATTGTATCTATTATGGTATAAGCTATTAAATTTCGAAGTTCTCTTACTATATTATAGAGTAGATGTAGCACTTAGATCTATTGGTATCCAGAGTGCCGTTGCCGGTACTAACTCTTTATCTATATACTCGTGGGGAGTGCTGCCGCTCCCCCCTGCAGGGGTATCTTACATTGCCTACTGGCTCAGGTGCTGTTCTGCAACACACTGATATAACAGCCTCTACCCATTTCAAAAACAGAGAAATAGGTTCAGCCATGATAGGGTGCTGCCCCAGACCCAAGTGGACAGAGTGGGGTGACATACGGAACTATTTATAGTACACAATTAGGTCACCAACTGTCTCCTATCTTAGAGAGGTTACAGACCGGCGGCTCAAGGTTAGGGCTCCTGAGGGGGGTATCTAATTTCTCTCGTCGCTACCAAAAAAAGGCAATTGTCATTTGTCACTAAGGAAATTCTTTTGTCGTTTGTCGCTATATTTTCGTAAAACAGCCGAATTTTTGTCGTTAAGGTCTTTGTCAATTTGTCGGGCTAAGAAAGTGTCTTTGTCATTTGTCACTAGTTGCTTTTGAAATTTGTCAAGCTAAGAAAGCGCCGTGTCGATTTGTCGAAATTAACCCCTCAAGAGCCCTAAGGTTTTAAATCCTTAAATGCTCCAAATCTACTGTTTCCTAGCATTAATCCTTCATGCTATTGATTATTGACATAATGATCTAGCCCATCTTTTCAAGCAAACTTTCCCAAAATCAGGAACACAGTGGCAAGTGTCACTTTAAAGGGTCACTAAACGGGTTCATGGTCACTTTTAGGAAAACAAATATTATGGATCCATAAATACAACACCCAAGTCCCAATTTTTTACCTTCATTTACGTCTAACGTATATTCATTCACAGGCGCTAATTGAGAGAGCCCAGGCAAAAGAGGGTCCTGAGTGTGTTCTGTGACATCATAATAGCGGAACTCCACTATAGGTAAAAAACGGCGCCAACAGGCAAAATTCGTCGCCGACATTTCTAAAAATTCAGAAAATTCGACATGACTAAAAATTCTAGTGGATGAGGGGGTAAAATAGGTTGTTGGCAACATATTTATTTGTTGCCAACAATTGCAAAATATCTAACTTGATTATATATTTCATCGCAGCCGTTTTTGCCTGTTGGCGCCGTTTTTTACCTATAGTGGAGTTCCGCTATAAGGTTGTGCTTGAAATGTACACAACACCTCTGCCCACTAGTATATTATGTACATTGCATGTTCATTTCAAGATTTTGCTACCTTGTGACGTAGGCTAAAAGTGGTGCCCTGAATGAAGTTTTAAACCATGGAACTACTTTTCCCCTCATCTAAATGGGTAAAAATCAGGAAATGTTAAGTTGCAATAAGTACCACTGGGGCCGCTACATTTCAATAATACCAAAGAAGTTGATTTTCTCATAATATTTTGGGGTTTAGTGACTCTTTGACATACACTTTGTGTAAGAAAACCTTTAAATCTCTTCAACGCAAGTGGTTAGACTCAACAGTATAATTCATTAATTATAAATTACTCTCTGTAATTACCAAAATCTCTCACTAGGGCCACACTCTTTGATAGTGATTCCCCGAAGTGAGTATAATACTGACTGTCATGTTTGTTTCTGACAAACTTATGATATGATTGTAATCAAACACATGCAATCTCCCTCTACTGCTATTCAAATCTGCTGTTATTCTGTATTATATTACCCATGTATTATTTACTATAATTTTATCCACAAGCTGGGCCCATTTGAAGATCCCGGTTGCACTGGGAAAATGTTGCACCCAGCTGAAATAAAATCTTTAGAAAAAAAAGAAAAAAGAAGCAGTTAATCTACTGACCAGCCAGAGTGCGACCACGACACCAATGATTGCTCCTGCTAGCACATCCTCCGGGTGGTGCCGGTGGTCAGTCACCCGCGAGATGGCGCAAAATGCAGCCGCCATCACCAGCGCCATCTGTATGAGAGATTTGAGTAACGTTGAGAAGGCTATCTCCAACCGCTCCTCCACGTACATCTGCCAAGTAAAGAGAACAAAACATTTCAGGAAACTAGAAATGAAATATTCTATCAATGTGCAGGTTGCACCTAGTGGCTCATTTGTTTCTTTGAAATATTTCTTTATCATCATATAAGCAACGATCCTATAGCTACACAGTGTAGCTATATAGGATCGTTGATATAAGTTTAGATTTAATTGTGCACGATTTTCACAATACAGTTTATTTTCTGTTACATCTGTTTTGAATTATGTTTTCTAGATTTTATTACCATTGATAATGTTATAAGATCATGAGTTCATGACCTGAGGTCATCAGGTCATGTGATGAGGTTATCATGGAAAATCGTGGAAAAAACAACATAGATTTGTAGACTTATGTTACTATAGTCTGTCTAGAAAGTAGTTGACACGTGATTCCTTAGGCCCTTTAAGGGGAGGGAAAAGTGGGGGAGTTTTGACTTCAAACCTTTGCTCCTTGAATCGCCGTTTGCGACTGACCATGACCATTTGCGACCGACCATGGCCAAATATCCAGCTGTATTGTATTGCACTGGCTCTGTTCTTTGTGGAGCAGCTGTTGTTTTGTAGGTGGAAGGAAGAGCTGGTTCTACTGGTCCTGTTTCCCCATGGTTGATTGTAATGGGCGACTCGCTGGGCAAAGGGTTGACAAGTCCTTGTCATAAATAGAAATACAAAATCTCCCACTTTTCCCTCCCCTTAAAGGGCCTAAGGAATCACGTGTCAACTACTTTCTAGACAGACTATAGTGAAACAAGTGACTATACTCACGACTAAATATATTGCTGAATAAAATGCTAATGAGCTATGGCCTGAAGGGAATGAGGTTCTGGCCTGCCAGAGCTCATCTTCACTGGCCTGGCTGGTGCACTCAAAATCTGTGATATACCTGCAAGATAACATAAGATGAGATAAGATAAGAGAATTCTTTATTTGTGATGTGTTTCAGGAAAATGAGTCATAAGTCGCAAAAATTGGATTTTGTGATATTATCATATTTGAAAAGATGAGACGAAGGGGACTCCAATGAATATAAACATCGAGGGCATCTAATAAGTATTTCTATATTTTAAGTTTGATATTCCTATTTCTAGAAAAAGAAGTTTTCAATATTTTTGGGTCTTGTAATTTGGTACATGTATTCATACTTCATCCAGCGTTAGTCACACCAAAAATAAGAACATTCCTACAAAGAGATCTTGGAAATATAACACTTTGAAAAATATCAATTTGGCGACTTATGACTCATTTTCCTGAAAGACATCACATTTGTCATAAGATGGTTCAAAGAGGGTCTTCAAAAGAGATCTTCCAGACCATGCCTTTCTTGTTTTTTCTTCTTCTCTTGTTTACATAATTTTTTTTTTTATTCAGTTAAAGGCCAAACATTTAACAACAACAACATAATATCAAACTCGATTGTGTCACTCACTTGGCCAGCGACAGCAGTTATGCTAGACTTTATCAATTTATATGGAATATATGTTAAACACACTTTATCAATTTATATGGAACACATGTTAAACAAACGATATCAAACGTACCCTTGTGTGCAGTTAATCTTAGAGAAGTCAGGCTGGCAAGTGTGAATGAAATGAGGCCTGAGTCTTCCCACGTAGAACTTAATGAGTGCGGTGATGAGGTTCACGATAATCTGACCGTACAGGAACATGCCCAGGAGTTTACATGTGGTCAGGGCAAAGTCCTTGGGTGACCGCCGCCTCCCCATTAACAGGCGGAATATCACCTCCAGCCCTATTATCTGAAAGCAACAATTGTTGTAATGTGATGTGTTGCAGGAAAATGAAAAGTAAAAATATCAAACTTAAAATATAGAAATATTGTTTAGATGTCCTACTAGCACTTAATACTCCTACTGTTTACTATCATTGGAATCGGTTTGATCTCATCTTTTCACATATGATGATATCTCAAAATCCATTTTTTGCGACTTCTGGCTCATTTTTGTAACACCTCACATTCATTTATTACAGCAATCATAATTCTATCTGTAGCCATACACATAGATAGTTTAATCATCATTGGCACACTTATTGTAAATTGACGATCAAGACCAACAGAAGCAGCATAACATTATAGTGTTACTGGACAAAGTGGTTACTAGGAAGAATATAAAAGTAGAATACAATATAAAAATAGAAAACAACAAAATATATTATAGGACAATATAATATAGAATTTTTTTTTAAAAAACCCACAAATATAAAATGTAATGTTGAATATGACATATAGACAAAATTGATTTCTGGCAATGTAAGAAGTGGTGATCTCCCACGGCTGTAGCAATTTCGTAAGGGTGCATAGCACCCGACGAAAATGGCGTAGCCCAACGGCGATAACCACCTCTTACATTGTCAGAAGTCAATATTGTATTTATTCTACCTCCCCCAATGGATTTGGTGAAGAAATAGTGAAAATTCTATGGAAATTAGAGTCGAATAACCACAAGCTCTTTTCACCACACTGTTTTGTTTACTTTTCTGAAAGTTTCTCACTTCCGGTCCCGCTCACTCATTTTCTGGCCTATGTTTCTATTCAAATATGCAATAGATTTGCAATTTCACAGCTGCTTGTCATATCATTACATACGATGTATAACAAGTCTTTTTTTCTGCAAAAATAATCATCTAAATACAGAAAATAAGGACGAAAACATGGGCGTATTTTTGTTTTTAAAATTCTGCCAGCGGTAAATATGATATGCAAATATTGCCCAGTGGGTGAAACGGATTTCCTAGGCTGTAGTCTATGGCTTACCATACCATCCCGCCAAAAGGTATAATAATAAGATTTATTATAAACACATTGCTCTGAGAACAACGTATCTAGAGTGACATATGCACAGTGCATATGTCACGAGTGAGATATGTGGGGTTGTCAAGGCAACCAATGGGTTTCTTTACCTAGTTCAGCGCCCAAATTCAATTTTGTTACACAGGAATGTTTTCTATTAATATTATTAAAGCAAATATAATTCAGTCGCTTAAAATATTGCACTCGTTGCTGCGCAACTCATGCAATATTCACGCTCCTTCCGCCAACTCGTTAGTTAACCTGTATATAGTAGGATATGGAATACTTTCATATAGAGAAACTAAGTAGACTTACTGCTATCATGGGTGCGGCTCCCCCCACCAGGAGCAGGTGGCTCGCCCTGACGGTGTCCCCCTGGTAGGGGTATTGTATTGTCTGGTCATCACAGAAGAAGCCCCGCTTGTGTGGTTCAACCAGGGTGTAGAGCACCCCCATTCCACCCGCCGCTGAAACAAACACACCATTCTATTATATACAATCCCTGCTTGGGGGGTTCAACCAGGGTGTAGAGCACCCCCATTCCACCCGCCGCTGAAACAAACACACCATTCTATTATATACAATCCCTGCTTGTGGGGTTCAACCAGGGTGTAGAGCACCCCCATTCCACCCGCCGCTGAAACAAACACACCATTCTATTATATACAATCCCTGCTTGGGGGGTTCAACCAGGGTGTAGAGCACCCCCATTCCACCCGCCACTGAAACAAACACACCATTCTATTATATACAATCCCTGCTTGTGGGGTTCAACCAGGGTGTAGAGCACCCCCATTCCACCCGCCACTGAAACAAACACACCATTCTATTATATACAATCCCTGCTTGTGGGGTTCAACCAGGGTGTAGAGCACCCCCATTCCACCCGCCGCTGAAACAAACACACCATTCTATTATATACAATCCCTGCTTGTGGGGTTCAACCAGGGTGTAGAGCGCCCCCATTCCACCCCCCACTGAAACAAACACACCATTCTATTATATACAATCCCTGCTTGGGGGGTTCAACCAGGGTGTAGAGCACCCCCATTCCACCCGCCGCTGAAACAAACACACCATTCTATTATATACAATCCCTGCTTGTGGGGTTCAACCAGGGTGTAGAGCACCCCCAGTCCACCCGCCGCTGAAACAAACACACCATTCTATTATATACAATCCCTGCTTGTGGGGTTCAACCAGGGTGTAGAGCACCCCCATTCCACCCCCCACTGAAACAAACACACCATTCTATTATATACAACACCTGCTTGGGGGGTTCAACCAGGATGTAGAGCACCCCCAGTCCACCCGCCACTGAAACACACACACCATTCTATTATATACAATCCCTGCTTGTGTGGTTCAACCAGGGTGTAGAGCACCCCCATTCCACCCGCCACTGAAACACACACACCATTCTATTATATACAATCCCTGCTTGGGGGGTTCAACCAGGGTGTAGAGCACCCCCATTCCACCCGCCACTGAAACAAATACACCATTCTATTATATACAATCCCTGCTTGGGGGGTTCAACCAGGATGTAGAGCACCCCCAGTCCACCCGCCACTGAAACACACACACCATTCTATTATATACAATCCCTGCTTGGGGGGTTCAACCAGGGTGTAGAGCACCCCCATTCCACCCGCCACTGAAACAAATACACCATTCTATTATATACAACACCTGCTTGTGGGGTTCAACCAGGGTGTAGAGCACCCCCATTCCACCCGCCGCTGAAACAAGCACACCATTTTATTATATTGGTGATATTTCCAGAAAATGCACAATTCACATTCAGAAATCCTCTCAAATAACCCGAATTCAATGCAAAAATGGGACTCAAAACACAATTCAACATAACTAAACACATCCTTTGAATCAACTTGATAGCAAATAGACTCAGCTATACCTAGTATTTATTATTTTTCAGTCGAATTTAGCAAATTCTATGTGGAGCTACTGATTGTACATTTTTCTGGTGACCTGACCCATATACAAATGGCTTTGTTGTTTGGGTTTGGGTTTTTTTTTAAAATAACATAAATCTTTATTTCAGTTAGCCTGCCCTCGGGGCTTCTACAAATCTATTCCGGTGTTGAGTGAATCTTGATCTTGTCCCGTTTGACCCAATTGTATACGCCGTTTTTATGTGTGTTTTCTTTTACTTTTCTGGATTTTTTTTCATTTCTTTTGACACTTCCCTCCCCCTCCCGCTACTCCCACAAAATTATACCTACAGTATCCTGTCAACAACATGTTTTAGCTGCCATGCAGCACAAGATTTATACATTCTTCCAATTCGATAACTAAGCTTTTGCTTTGTTTTCCAAGAACCTTGTGATTATATTCAACCACTTTCACATTTAATTTAAATGGCTATGTTGTTGTATTGACCCATGGTAGGAGACAATTTTGTGTTTAGCAGAGTGTAAGACCCTGCCCACACACAGCTGATTTGGCTCCCGATTGCCTCCCGATTTGGGTCTTCCGATGAATCCTAGGATTTCATTTCTAATCCTGGTTTATGTTATTTCAAAAACATAAACCAGTATTTGAAATGAGCTCATAGGATTCATCAGGAGACCCAAATCGGGAGGCAATCGGGAGGCAAATCGGCTGTGTGTGGGCAGGGTCTTAGGCCTTGTCTAATAGTATAGACGCCTGATCTAAATGCACTATGTCACTGGAGCATGATGGCTGGAGAGTAAATTAAGGAAAACAATACAATGTCAGAGGCTTGGGGTGCCAGTACTAAGCTTGTGTTTATTTTCAGTGAAAATGGTTTTCGAACAGAGCCACAACTCATCTAGAACCATTGAACATATAAGGAACACTTTATGTTGTATCCTGATTCATCATATTATTGTAGTTTGACAGCTAGGAGGTGTTTCTCCAGATGATAATGGGTCAGAACGCAAGAAATATGTACAATCAGCAGCTCTACACATTTAGTAATTTCGGCTAAATTGGACCGGAAAATACCCAGATTATATCTGAGTATATTTGGTATTGCCTTGACCCGAAAAACCTGTTTGGTTGTGTTGAACTGTATTTTGAACATCATTTTTGTCTTAAATGTGGTTTATTTGAGCGGATTGGTGAAGGTGAATTGTACATTTTCAGGTGACCTGACCCTAGTAATGAATGATAATTAGGGCTATTTATATGTTTACTAATAATTGGCTACAACCAGACAGTTCATTATGTGGGTGTGGGAAGAGGAGGGGAAGGGGGAGAGGGGAGGGGGAGGGGGAGCATCTTTACCATGAACATTAGTGAGGTTCCACAAACAAACCTATTTCAATTACTTTGTAAAGTTTTTAGATACAAAATATATTTTTTTAAAGAAAGTTTAGTGGCGCACCTTTTGGATCTATTTCTTTTATGAATAGCCTTGATTACAATGAATTCATCCACTTGTCTCGCCCTGAACTGATACATTCAATTCAATTCAATTCAATAATTCTTTATTGCTGATGTTTTTACAATAAGGTGGACCAACAATCTAAGTAAACATGTGTTTAGTTAGTTCTTCCATTGGATGCCTGAATTCTGTTTTGAGTTTTCTTTTGTTACTCTATTTGTACTACGGTGTTCTATGGTTACTACAAGGTTACACAATGAAATGACAGTATGGATGAAATGGGGTATGGGTTGATGGGTATTATACATGTGATGTCATACCTGCGGATAGTTCCAATAAGTATTACCTTATTGGCAGAATTTCTGATAATCGATTAATTCAGGTGGAGTATTTATTAAGTATTGTGCAGCTCAGGTGGTATGGTGTCTGGGACAGGGTGTGGCACTAGAACAAGTTACCTCACCCGGCCCAGGGTAAAGTAAAGAGAGGGAGATAGTTGGGGCATGGACAAGGTACTAGAACAAGTTGCCTTCCCATGCACCCGATACCCCCAAGGGCTACTACATAGCCCCCTTGTTGCGTTGATTCATTTTCTCACCCAGCTGCCGCATTAATTTAATTAATTTAAGATAAACCCAGTAATCTTCAATCTAACCTTTTGTGAATTACGTCGCATTTTTATGCATAAAAAATAAATTGCGAGATGAAACATTGTGCTTGATATGTTACGTTACGTTTTTTTCAGGCCATGTGTTGCTGAATCTCTTTCTTCCTTTTAATATAATTTTGTATATAGGAGATACGTATACGTTTACGTATAGGTTGGACTTGCGAAACCTCCCTATTAACCTAAAACGTCTGACGCATGCATGTGATTAGAGGTCCCTCATTAGTACATAGGGGTTTATTCAGGACAACCAAATGTATTTTATTGGTCCATCATCAGATATTAGACGGACGCCATACAATGACTGGCCTATATATTCACACTATCACTGGTGAGATTTTGCGCATGGGGGTCTCCCCCCCCCCCCCCCACACACACACCTAACCATGTACTACATACTTTATAACTCAAAATAAAAGCACAAACTAAAAGATAAAGAGCTGGAAAATAAGCAAATTCGACCTAAAATTCTTTTGATTTTCGTTTTGTATAAAAACTATACTATATCACTACCATTAATTTATGTATACAATATCAATAATAATCTAGATGTAGAGCTATTTCCAGAAGATTTTGCCAAGTTTCAGAAGTGATTTTTTATCGTAGGCAGGTTAAAGAGCAGGTTAAATTGTTAGTGTAAACTTACGATCTCAGTTGGAAGACCTGAAACCTTTTTTCAGAAGCACTTTTCATTACAATTAAAGAATGGATTTAATTTGTTTTATTTAATTTAAACAACGTACCCTTGACAACCGTCATATTTCAATCTTACACATTATTAATATCCCTCATGAATTTAGAGGTATAGACAATCCCTGAAGAAGGCACCATAACATCGCCGAAACGTTGGATTCAGAATAATGTACTACATCTAAAGAAATAAAACATTTTTCTCAAACCAATCTGGACAGGCAAAAGGGTTTTTGGTGTTATTACAACTTAGACATTTTTATTCAATGTAATGTGATCCAATAATATTGCTGGTACGATAATATTCTGTTTTATGCTGTCCTAAATGTACTCTAGTTGTCAATTGTGATGTGTTTCAGGAAAATAAGTCGCAAGTCGCAAAAATGATATTTTTCAAAGTAATTTTAAAAGATCTCTTTGTTAGAATAGTTTCATTCTTGGTGGGTTCAGTGGTGTACGTAGCATAAATATATCTACCAAATCACGAGACTGTGGATAAATAATATCTTTGCGTTTTCAAGGTCATCCTAAGGAGTATACTACTTACTACTTATATGTGATGTGTTTCAGGAAAATGAGTCATAAGTCGCAAAAATAATATTTTTCAAAGTGTTATTTTACAAGATCCCTTTATTGGAATGTTATGGTTTTTGGAGAGCTTATCACTTATATACATATCGATCGATGTATCAAATTTCAGGACAATCTATGTAATATATCCTTTCGTTTTAAAGGTCCTCATATATTATGGACTACATTTAGTTACTTTACTGTTTATTGACCCCAAGAAATATTGGAAACTTTGTTTCAAAAAAGAAAATATCAAACTTAAAATCTAGAAATACTTATTAGATTATTAGACTGTTTACTATCATTGGAATCGGCTTGATCTCATCTTTTCAAATATAATGGTATCTCAAAATCCATTTTTTGCGACTTATGACTCATTTTCCTGAAACACGTCACATATACTTATCTACTTTACAGTTAATTGTCCACCCAGAAAATATTGCAAACTTTTTTTCAAACATAAATTATTAAAATCCTTATTCGATGTTCTTAATGTTTACTATCATTGGAATCAGCTTCATCTCATCTGTTCAAATATGGTGATATCTCAAAAGCTATTTCCCTAAAACACATCACATATTAAACATTATATCGGTGGCAATCTGATTCACAGGATGGCCATCCGATTAAGAATTTGGTCTATGTGGAACACTCACTACTTGATTGTGGTTTTTCTTTCTACTTATACTATCATTCTCTCAAAAAAGATTTAGGTAGGTCATAGGGCTTTAGAAACATTATAAACATGAAAAGCAAAAGCAGTATCTATTTCAAAAGTTGATACGGTATTGTTTTGTGTGCCGTCACTTGTATGAAAAACTATTTAATTTCTCTTTCTCTTTCTCTTTTTTTTTTTTTTTTTTAAATCTTTATTTCTTTATCCTGCCGTCTAGGCTTTTACAATGCTAACTTTATTTTGTTTCTCTTTCTCTTTCTCTTTCTCTCACTCTTTCACTTTCTCTTTCTCTCTCTCTTTCTATTTTTCTCTCTCCCCCCTTCTCACTCTCTTTCTCTTTCTCTCTGTTTCTCTCTTTCTCTTTCTCTCACTCTTTCACTTTCTCTATCTCTCTTTCTCTTTCCCTTTCTCTTTCTCTCTCTATCGATTCAATAAATATAAATGAATGAAGAATAGCAGCGCGTGTCAGAGAGACGTATACATATAGCATAATAATAAAGGTTGGACACGCATTAGAACGACATATATCCCGGATAATAGTGATTGAGAACTCTCCATTCCCACAGTCTCAGAACATGCCATGTCCACTACGTGCCCCATCATTGTCTATTATTGTCACATGTATTGACCTACCAAATATTTTTATTTTGATATTTTTTTTATTTTGTTTAAGGTTAATTTTTTTAAGGTTTTATTTTTATTCAGGTTAACGAGCAGTAACATAAATTGTAAAGCGATTATGATTTACATCATGGCTCCCCAATTCACCCTAAGGTGGTATACCCTTGGGCCCTGAGCCGGAGAGAAAAAAGAAACTAGGATTTCTAGGTTATACAATTTAAAGTTATTTTTTGGTCCCTAACTTGGACAAACGAAGTGAAAAAGTTCATCTGTTCTTTTTCTGCTCATCTTAAAAACGGTCATAAAAATTTGATGGTTTTCATCATGGGATATGTTAGTTTTACCACAATACATAAAAACACATATCGGCAAGACAGTTAAACAATATATTTTTTAAACAGGGAAAATAACATAATCTAGTTTACAATTTCATTGTCTGTTTAAGCATGCTTCATTGCTTGTTCAAACATTAACATTTCATATCATTGGCTAATTCCACTACGCCATAATCGTTCATTATTTAGTGATAATCTATTCGTGTGCAATAAAGCGTGCAGCACAAACTTTTGGGTCAGATTATCAGAAAATGTACAATTCGCCTTCACCAATCCTCTCAAATAACCCAAATCTCAGACGAAAATAAAGTTCAAAATACAGTTCAACCTAATCAAACAGATTGCTAGAATCAATGCAATGCCGAATATACTCGAATTTACCTAGTATTGACCGAATTGCAGCCTAATTTAGCAGAATTTACTAAATGTGTACAGCTGCCAATTGTACAGTCTGATCCTTTTACTAGTGAGGTGAGACGTAGGCAATATTGCAATATGTTACCTACTACATGAAAGTTCTGCTGGAGGTGGGACATATTATAAGATTTCCCTTATACAATCTTATTGATTATACAAAATAATTATTATGAGATATCATCATATTTGAAAAGATGAGATCGAGCCAATTCCAATGATAGTAAACATTAGGACATCTAATAAGTACTCTAAATTTTTTCAGCAAATTAAATTGGCGATATAATATTATTTTGATGTTAGTGATATATATCTTGATCTTGACGTCACTCGCTATAGTAAATTAGTTCAATATTGTTAGATATATTCCCCAGAAAAATATAGATATATTCAATATAGGGTCTTAAAATCGGGCACAAGTATTGATATAACAGTGCTAAGCACCCAAAAATGAGGATATTCCAACAAAGACATCTTACGAAAAACTGTGAAAAATATCAATTTTGCGACTTGTGTATGCATCACAAAATATTAGTGACATTTCTTTATAGTCATCCACTATAGTAAAGTAGGTAAACTTAGTTTAAAATTCAAGATTTAAGAAACATTTTATTCCAATCAAAGATTGCATATAAGATGACGATTCTCCAACATGAGGGGGGTTTTCGAGCCATCCTTGGTATATTACAGTAAGGACGTGTGGTAGTGTTTTAAGTTAAGTATGTATTCTAATATGACCTCAGGGCTCTGTTGTATAAGCTAAGCAAGGAATTTTTTCTGTAGGAATTTTTCCCTCACTACATTCATTCCTACAGAAAATTCCCAGCTCGTAGGAATATTCCTTGCTGTAGAGGTGTGGGTCAGCAAAGTAGAAGGTAAATAGGATGCATAGGATTCACTAATTTCTTGGGGTTAAAGATTAAAAATAACACATCTCCTTCAATTTGAAGCGGTAAAGTGGGTAAAATATTAGATACTTTGATTCTTATACCTTCAAATCTGATGCAGATTATCCAGAATGGATTAGAATCTAGATCCACAGGCATGACCTAGAAACTGACCCATTTAGCTGTGGGAATTTCCTACATTGATACTTGTAGTTGTTCCCTATGTAGGAATTTCCCCCAGAAGTTTTCCTACCGAAGTAATTTCCCTCATTCTTTCCTCTGAGTTAAACATGAAAAGACTGGAAAACTAAGGAACACCTTTTAGGTGTTCCCTCAAGAATTCCTTAGGATTTATTGACTGCAAAAATATGATTTTACTAGTCATATATATCTGCTATCATTATAGTACAAAGTTTCTGCTGTTAGATGATTTTTCTGTTGATTATTAACATAATTTGAATAGAAAAAAGAAGCCTCCCAAGCTGGGATTCGACCATGGACCTGAGAGGGGAGCCTTTCTGGGAAAAAACAAACAGCACTGGGTGGGGATTGAACCACCAACCTGAGAGTTTCATTAGTTACCAATCAAAATTTGTCCTTGACCTAGTTTGTCTCAATTGTTTGTGCCTCAAGAGTGTTGATTACTAGTGAGAACAAGGCATGTCCCCCCATTTACCATGTACCTTGAAGACTGTTGTTTGAAGTGGGCAGGGGATATTGAGTGGTTCAAGGAGGGAAATATTGTAGTAAATTCCTACATGATTACATCTGCTTGGTGGGAAGGAAAAGCCGTAGGAAATTTCCCAGAGAAACATATTGAAATTGTATAGGACTGAAGGAATTCCCTCAGTTTTCCTTGCTTAGCAGCTGGGAAGGAATGGTGCAGGGAAGGAATAGCCTATACTTTCAATGCTTTTTAGCGTAGGAATTTCCCAACGAAGTAAAGGAAAAAAACGTAGGAATTCCCACAAAAAAAATTATTCCTTAGCTTATACAACAGGGCCCAGATATACATCTATGCTGTGCGGGTTTTCGGTGCTGTGCGTCTTTTAGTCATACCGCTATAGATCTATATATCCAATACAGTCTTCAAATTTGATGCATGTATTCATGCAACAAGAAGGGCTAAACATCGGATCAAGGGATCCTGTAGATAAATCGGAAATATCAAGTATGTGGCTTGGGACTCCTTTTGCTGACACATCTCATTATTATAAAATATGACTGTTCAGAATTATACCAGTAAGGAATACGAGCATAAGATCCCTTATCCCATTTATCTACAACATTTGTAATATGGATATTTTTTCTATAGCAGGCCAAATCTGATAATATTAAAATGTTGACAAATGTTTTAAGTCTACATAAAAATGACTCGACAGCGTTAAAATCCACGACTTAGCGGCTAGGAATATTAGAGCATCGATGAAGACATACATGACCTATCTTCAATCAATCTGATGTGTCACAGGAATATGAGTCACAAGTCGCAAAAAATGGATTTTGAGATGTCAACATATTCGCAAAGATGAGATCAAGCCGATTCCAATGATAGTAAACACCAGGACACTTAAAACGGATTTCTATATCTTAAATTTGATATTTTTATTTCTGAAAAAAAAAGAAGTTTGCAATGTTTCTGGATGGCCAATTACTAGTAAAGTAACTAAATTTATTTCACCTCTGAATGTGTGAAGAACAGAGTGTCCATTGGATTAACATAGGCAGTTCATTCTCCATTTAGCAGTGAGTCAGGTTATCCGTTCTCACGTGCAGTGGAGAACAGGTGTCTGACCGACCTCCTGGCTATTTCATTGGTCAAACTATAATGGCTGCATTTTGATTGGTCATTGTGAAAGTAGTTCCAGCAGCGTCTCAGACGTCAACAACAACAATAACAAGTCAACAACTATGGCGAAGTGGGAGGTGCTGTGGAAGTGCACAGAAAAAATATTGCTAGAAGAAACCAACGACCTAATGAAAGAAATAGCAGAAGAGGAGATGGATGAATTGTTAACAATAGCAGAATTCGAAAATGATGAAATTCTTCGTACATTCATATTTGAGGAATTTGAAGTGACTGAACAAGCACCACTAGCATCTCTATCGGTTGAGCCCAAACAGTTGGAAGTAGAAGAAAAACTGGAGGATAAAAATGATTTAAAGAGCAATCAAGAGCTGCTTGATTATATACAGGGACAGCGTAATTCTAAAACACAACAGAAAACAAACCAGGTTTGGGCCTTTCTTAAAAATTTATATAATATATGACGTTCAAGACAGATTGGTTATGCAGGCATAGGTTCTAAAGTAGTGAGCCATGAATTTCGGAAATTCCAAGCCACAATAAATGAATGTCGTTGATAAAAATGTTTAACCTCAATATTGTTATCATTTAAATAGGTAATGAACAAGTTTCGAGATTGGCTACGTATTGAAAGAGATATAGGAAGTGATCCTAAAGATATTGAGCCACTCGAATTGAATAACCTGATAGGGAACTACCTGCTCTCTGTTCGGAGGTTAGATGGCAGGGAGTTTGAACCCGATTCCTTGACATCAATGCACCGAGGGATTGATAGGTAAGCAGGACAAATATTTTTGGTTGATAGTTCATATGGTTAAATTAATAATTAAATTAATAAAATGAATACTGAAAGGCTAACCTTTCTTTGGTTTGTTTAAACAGGTACCTACGAGACATGGGCTATTCAGAACGTATCCTGACCAGTGATGTTTTCGAGTCATCAAGAGAAGTGTTGGCAAGTAAAAGGAAGGAGTTAAAAGGCAAAGGGAAGGGAAATCGGCCAAATAAAGCTGATTATTTAACTGATGATATGATCGACCAAATCTGGGACATGAATCTGTTTGGTAATAACAATGCAAAGAGCCTCCAAGATGCTTTGTTTTTTTTCCTCACAAGTGGATTCGGCCAGAGAGGCTGTCACGAAGCAAGGCAAATGTCATGGGGAGATGTAACCCTAAAGACTGACAACGATGGGAAACGTTTTCTGGAGTTTAATGAGAGGTTAACAAAGACCAGAAAAGGGGAAGTAGGATCAAGGCCAAGGGCATTTCAACCAAAGGTGTTTGAGGTAGAAGATGATCTAAAATGTCCAGTAAAGTTGTATCTAATATTTGCCGAGAAAAGACCAGCTGAAACCAAGTCCAGCGAGTTCCCATTCTATCTAACTCCTAAACGCATTTCTAAGTATGAAGATGATGTTTGGTTCAGTATTCAGGCAATGGGAGTAAACAAGTTGGGCCAAATTATGCCTACCATTGCTGAAAAGGCGGGTTTTGCAGGTCACATTACAAATCATAGCATCAGAAAAAGAACTTGTCAGAATCTTATGGATGAAGGTGTTGCCCCGAATGTTGTGTGTCAGCTAAGTGGACATAAGAACGTAAATTCCCTTAATAACTACATGGTGGCGTCGAATACTGAGCAGAAAAAAATGTCTGATATTTTAACAGGTCAGAAACGGAAAAGCAATGAAGAAAGTAGTGTTGTGCCAGTTAAATATCCGAATAGGTCTTTTGCAAACGATCTGATTGACCCATCAAAGGCCATAGAAAAAGGAGTTGGTCTTTTATCCAGTAGTGTTATTCACGGAAACGTGAATGTAAATATTCATTATCATGTTTCTAATGCCACCCAAGTGACCAAAAATATTCAAATGTCACCTGATCAAATCAGTATAGAGGAAACATAAATATGTAATTGTTACATCCTGTTGTATATAATGATTCTTGTTATCGATAAAAGTTTAATATCTATTGTTATTATTATGTTGACAGTTCAGTTGACACTGACAGTGCGACAGTGCTCAGAGATTGGCCACTGTCAAAACATGTGCTTGTTGATTCAGTACCGTAGGTCATATTTTCAAGTTCAACAATGATGTTATTACTGGGTAATTTGTATAATAACAGGCTAATGAGACCAATTGGGATATATCAATCTGTCAAAATAAATATGGTTAAAAGTTCACCTCAAAGTCTGCTTTATTTCTGGTTCTAAATCCGTTCATTAAAGATGACAAGAAAGGTCGTACACACAAACTGACATGCGGAGGGACACATGGACCATGCAGTGGTAGTAAGACGAAGTAGTTCCCCTTTTGCAGGTACTCAAGTATTGAATATTGAATATCTTCATCATTTTGACGATAGGAAACATTTAAAATCTAATATGTCTGGAGGGCAGAAGTGAAATAAATCCCGAACCAAACTCGTTTTCGGCGGCCGCCCATACTCCACTCGTCTCCAAGCTACGGAATACACTCGGCTGACGCCTCGTGTATTCCTCCGCTTTCCGACTCATGGAGTATGGGCTTCCCGCCTCCAACTCGTTCAGTTCTATATATATACTCCATACGAAAGCCTTCAAAACGCAACAATATATTTAATACAATGTCCCGAAATGTGTTACATGGATTCATATGCCTATAAGTGATAGACTCTCTGAATATCAGAACATTTCAATAAAGAGATCTTACGACATGTAATAAGTAAATTTATATATTTGTATATGCATTAAAAAAAGTTGACAAACCACAAATGTATTTTTTTGTCTCTTAGCTCTGCCTCTATGTCTGAGGTTACCCCAAGGAGCGTATTTAACTAAATTTACCTACTTTACTATAGTGAATGACATTTAAGAAATGTCACTAAATTTATGTCATGCATACACAAATACTTATTAAATGTCCTTGTGTTTGCCACCATTGGAATCGGTTTGATGTCATCTTTTCAAGCTTTTTCAAATATGACGATATCCCAAAATCCATTTTTTGCGACTGGTGACTCAAGTTTCTGGAACACACCACAAATGTTTTAAGACAATAAAATCCATACCTGCAAGGAATATGAGTGCATCGATGAAGACCCTCACACCCTATTTTTGAAATGGTATAATATTATTGTAGTTATAGGTTGCTTTTTTTCTTTGTAACGACATGTTGTATAGTGATCTTTATGTCATCAACAATGGCGTCTTGTCAGAACGATTTGTGAATATAATCAGTAAACCCACGATTATTAATGGTTACTCTGTAAGAGCACGGCGTCTGTTTCTTTTTTTGTTCTTTTTGTAGAACTTTGTAAATAATATCTGTTTTTAACACTCCCCGTCTCTTGAGACTGTGAAATGTCTTTTACTCATGTATATGCCTTTATCCTCATATAATAATTGATTAAATATCTAAATATTGTAGATTAGAGTAATCAAATCGGATGTACCTATGTCACTACTCTTGCAAATGTGCTGACATCTATTCTATTTTTCTTAAAACGAGTGAATGTATAAAATCTAAACCTTTTTCTATTATTTAAATCAGGCTGTCCTGAGAATATTCATGCTCATTTGTGTGGAAATGTAATTGACCTGAATAAAATATTTTCTAAATCTAAATCACACATAACATCCCTTTGTACCACATGAGGATGATCTTTTTATACATAGATCATCAAACAATATTCATATTACAAATACATGAGACTTTTTATGAGTAATTGATTAATTATCGTGGGTCATAACCTGGCACCGCACACACAGACTAAACAATATGGGCGTCTAAATTGTGATGTGTTCCAAGAAAATGAGTCACAAGTCGCAAAAAATGGATTTTGAGATATCAACATATTCGAAAAGATGAGATCAAGTCGATTCCAATGATAGTAAACAATCCGAAGATCTAATAAGTATTTATATATTTGTATGCATTAAAAAAAGTTGACACACCACAAATGTGTTAAGACTTCGTGAGAATTACAGTAAAATCCATGACTTACCTGCGAGGAATATGAGGGCATCGATGAAGACCCTTACACATAACGGTAGAGGACTCGGCGTGTACGCCATTTTCCCATAACTGCTGTCCTTAAACATGAACACCGCTAGTGATCCCAGGTAAAGAACGATAAGCACACAGCAAAAATAACACTCCGCAAACTCCACATTCACTCTAAAATATCTTATTTCCACGTTGTTTAAACATAGTATAAACGTCCCGCGAGAGCAGCGCTGGTTTTGGGAAGAGAAAGTGGTAGGGGAGCTTGTGGAGAAGTGTTTTGCGGATTGTGGCCTTCTTTGTTTACATGTGTTATCTTTTTGCTCTTTGGTCGCTGCTCCAGTGAAATATAAATGGTGATTATGGTTTGTTTGATAATGGATAGGTGTGTTGGTATAGGTCCTGTGGGTGGGTAGGTTAGCCACAGTGTGTGTGTGAGTGAGTGCAAATATAGACCTGCGTGCGTGTGTTTATGTAACTTACCCAGGGCCGGCCGGCTGGGCAGGGGGGTGGGGGTGGGGGGGGGGGGGGGGTACTCTCATATGTGATGTGTTTTAGGAAAATGAGTCATAAGTCGCAAAATAGATATCTTTCAAAGTGTTTTTTTCACAAGATCACATTATTGGAATGTTTTGAGGAGTTTATCACTTATAGTTATATCAATTAATGTCTCAAATTTGAGGACAATCTATGTAATATATCCTTTTGTTTTAAAGGTCCTCATATGGACTACATTTAGTCACTTTACTGTTTATTGAGCCCCAAAACTTTTGGAAACTTTATTTTTAAAAACGAAAATATCAAACTTAAAAATCTAGAAATACTTATAAGATTATTGGACTGTTTACTATCATTGGAATCTGCTTGATCTCATATTTTCATATATAATGGTATCTCAAAATCTCTTTTTTGCGACTTATGACTCATTTTCCTGAAACACATCACATATTAGATTTAATAGGGCATTTGCATGGATGTGTTCATTGTTTTGGTGCTTAACGCTGCTTGTAGTACCAATATATTTACTTAATTTCATGATAGTGTATTATATATCTATGCATTTGTAAGACTGGGTAGGGGGGGGGGGTTAATATCATATTAGATTTAATAGGGTATTTGCATGTGCCACTGCGCATGTCTGTCACAGCGCATTCTGGGATGGATGACATACAAATATTTTGCTTTTTTTTTTAATTTTCGATATCTTGGTGAGGGGGGGGGGGTACTATCATATTAGATTTAATTGCTGAAGATTATGATTCATTGGAAATTGATTCATGTATATTATATATTTATTTATTTATAACTCCCAGACTTCATGTGATGTGTTTCAGGAAAATGAGTCACAAGTCGCAAAATTGATATTTTTTGTGTTTTATTCACAGGATCTCTTTGTAGGAATATTTTCATGTTTGGGGTGCTTAACGCTTTTTGTAGCAGCAATATATCTACTAAATGTCAGGACAGTCTATTATATGTCCATGCATTTGTAAGGCTGGTGGGGGGTACAATTAAGTCGCAGAAAATGGATTTTGAGATATCATCATATTTGATCATCATATAAAAGATGAGATCAAGCCGATTCCAATGATAGTAAACAGTTGGACATCTAATAAGTCTTTCTATATTTTTTATTTGATATTACTTTTGAAACAAAATGATTTTTATTTTCTAAAAAGATTTGCATACACGATCTTGAAATTTAGTACATGCATTTATGTAACTTGAAGCGCTAAACCCTCCGAGGATCAGAACATTCCAACAAAGGGATCACGTGAATAAATCACTTTGGAAAAAAAAAATTTGCGACTTGTGACTCATTTTCCTGAAACACATCACAATTACAGTCCCGATGTGGTTTTTGATCATCTGACTATCAAATTAGATTTAATGCTGACGACTTTAATTAATTGGGAGGGTATGATACATTATTTATATCTCCCAGATGTGATTGTAAAGAGAAATGTTAGAGTGTTTTGGACTAAAGCCAATATCAATATCAATGCCAATTTGGGGGGCATCGCAATGATTGTTGATCATGCGATCCCATCATTAATTGATTAACATTTTAAACCTCAACCCTGTCAGGAGAGACTCCTATAAAGAAGGGTTTTTCAGTTTGAAGGGTTACAATTTCAATTGTTGAACTTACTGCTTGGTTAATTTATAGCTATGTGTCTTCATCTGTGTTCACGAGCGTGGGCAATTACCGGTAACGTAATTAAATGTACTGATAAACGCAATGTCCTGAAATTTGGTGCATGGATTCATATGACTAAAAGTGCTAAACCCGCCAAGAATCAGAACATTCCAATGAAGAGATCTTGTGAATAAATCACTTTGGGAAGATCCATTTATGATTAACAAAATGGACAGTGCCCCCCCCCCTCCTTCTCGTCCTCCCAATATATAATATATGTGACTCTATTTAGGTCCGTTGATATTTATACAGTAATACCCCACTAGCACGAAATGCTAACTATATAATTATACAACCCTTTCGGAGGGTACCGTATTCGGAGGCAATCTTCCCATTTAATGCATTTTTTGGCTCTTAGCTCTTTTTAAACAATATTTTTTCTAGCAAAAGTGGTTGGAAGGGGAGCAACCCAATGACACCCGTGCCAATTCTAGCTGGCACGATCAAAATATGTATTCCCCGTCCCCGTTGAATCCATCGGGTCAGTGGGATTATAGGTGCAGCTTTATAAGCTAGGGTTCAAGTATTTTTACTCTTGAATATATAATATGTGATGTGTTACAAGGAAATGACTCATAAGATCTCTTTGTTGGAATGTTCTTAATTTTGGTGGGATTATCAATTTAAGCCAAATTTCAAGACAGGGTATTAAATATATATATTTAATACCCTGTCTTGAAATTTGATATATATCCGTGTGTGTCAAAGGTCATCCGATGGAGTAGATTCAATTACGTTACTGGTAATTGTCCGCCCAGAAATATTGCAAACGGTTTTTTTTCCCCAAAAAAAATGAAAATATCAAACCTAAAATATAGAAATACGTATTAGTATGTATACAATACAATACCTACCAAACCACATCTGAAGGACTACATAAACTACAATGAATATTTAATTAAGCTTTATGAACACTATGAACTATATCAAACCGGAAACTGACCACAAAGACTTACATATTTTCACCATCAGACTTTATTTGTGTCAACATTGAACCGTATTTTCATTTTATTTAAGGACCCACTGGAAGATCTACCTTGTAGAAGTGGTATGTCCTATATAGACTAACTTGTGTCTGAATAAAAGTTGAAAATCATATATATACGGGTCAGATTTTCAGAAAATGTACGATCTTCAGATCAACACATTCAGTAAATTCTGCTAAATTAGGCTGAAAAATGAAGAATACCGGGTATATCTGAGTATATTTGGTATCGCATTGATTAAAAGTATGAGTTCTGTTATGTTAAACTGCATTTTGAAGCTCATTTCTGCCTTAAATGCGGGTTGTTTGAGAGGATTGGTGAAGGCGAATTGTACATTTTCCGAAAATCTAACCTATATATGTCCTAACGTATGTCCTACTGTTTACCATGATTGAAATCGACTTGATCTCATATTTCTAATTATGATGATATCTCAAAGTTGCGGCTTGTGCTTTGAATAGGTTATACTCATTTTTCTATAACACATCATATTAGCCTTGCCTCCTGTCCTGCCCTCTTCCCAGGGCCGACCTAACCTCTGGTGTGGTGCGTCTCTTTCATCCCATATATGGGTCAGATTTTCAGAAAATGCACAATTGGCAGATTTACACATCCAGTAAATTCTGCTAAATTAGGCTGAAAAATAAAGAATACTGGGTATATCTGAGTATATTCAGTGTCACATTGATTTAAAGTTTCAGTTCGGTGATGTTGAACTTAAAGGCGAATTGTATATTTTCTCAAAATCTGACCCAGATGGGTCAGAAAGGGTCAGAAAGGGTACAATTCGCCTTCACCAATCCTCTCAAATAACCCACATTTAAGACAAAAATAAACTTCAAAATGCAGTTAAACATAACAGAACTGATACTTTAAATCAATGCGATACCAAATATATACACAAATAGACCCAAATCTATCATTTTTAGCAGAAATTACTAAATGTGTAGAGCTGCCACTTGTACATTTTCTGACAATCTGACCCATATAGAGCAGTCCCTCTTAAATGCTCCCCCATGTACAACCAGGACACGCTAACGAGGGCCCACTGTAATAATCACTAAGTCATATATTTAACGATAGCAAAGGTCAGCAATTTAATCTTGTCTGTAAATAGATTGTCTTAATATAAGCAATTTACAAGGTTAATCATAGCCATGGGTGGAGTATAGATTGGCCTAATAACACACCTACTAGTAATGACAACGCTTACAACTATATATGGGTCAGATTTTCAGAAAATGTACAATTCATCTTCACCAATTCTCTCAAATAACACAAATTTAAGACAAAAATATGGTTCAAAATACAGTTCAACCTAACCAAACAGATTGCTAGAATCATTGCAATGCCAAATATATTCGAATTTACCTAGTATTAGCCAAATTGCAGCCTAATTTAGCAGAATTTACTAAATGTGTACAGCTGCCAATTGTACATTTTCTGAAAATCTGACCCATATATGGGTCAGATTTTCAGAAAATGTACAATACAACTTGTTTAGGAACAATTCAACTTCGCCAATCTTCTCAAATAACACAAATTTAAGACAAAAATAAGGTTCAAAATACAGTTCAACATAACCAAACAGATTGTTGGAATCAAGGCAATCTCAAATATATTCAGATCTACATAGTATTGACCATTTTTACTGTTTAAGTTAGCAGAATGTATTAAATGGGTAGAGCTGCCAATTGTACATTTTCAGAAAATCTGACCCACATATATATTGTGGCCCGAGTTATGTCAGATGTAATAGGGGAGTTGCATGTGCCACTGCGCATGTCTGTTACAGTGTATCTTGGGATGGATTCTGATGAAATCTGACATACAAATATTTGGCTACATGTTCATCTAAAATTGCATGAATGTTTTCAATAATATCATAGCTTGTGTAAATGATCTATGAAAACCAAATGTATGATGGGAAAGATGGTGGCTTATGGTGTTATGGAAATATGTATAACACATGGATATTGACATTAGAGCATTGATAAATAGTCCACGCTGAACATGTTTTCTATAGATTTTAGACTGTACCATTAGTCCCATAATTCCATGCGAATCAAGATTCAAAATTGCGGCTATGCAAATCCCCTATTGGAAGGCAATTTACTGCTATGATGGCATCAGGCCATTAGTTCAATGTTATGAGGCTAGCCTCGCTATAAAATGAGGTAGGTAGATCAAAGGTGGCAGTAAAATCAGGCCATTCCGTCAATGTTATACGCAGGGAATGTTGATTGGAGTAAATGGTATCTTGATATGTATTCAATGCTATGTGAGTAAGTGTTATCTTGCCATTTGTGATGTGTTTCAGGAAAATGAGGCACAAGTCGCCAAAAAAGAAATTTGGGATATTATCATATTTGAATAGATGAGAACAAGCTGATTCCAATGATAGTAAACAGTAGGACATCTTATAAGTATTTCTATATTTTAAATTTGATATTGATATTTTTATTTGCAGATTCATGGTACAAATGATGCTATTCAGTAGACAAACGTCCATCATTGATTAGAATCTGATTTGTGCGGGGCTTGCAGTTGGTTTTAATCTAAGATAAATCAGAAGCAGGAGTGTGTGGCTTAAGATCAAATCTCTGATTATCTCACTAAGCATCTGGGGTTGCTTCTTTCTCATAATTGGCTACTCCACGATTATCTCATGTACTGACACCAGACGGCGTTGGCAGTCAGAAAAGGAGGCTTGGGTCGACATAACACTGCCGTAGCGTATGCATGCCGAGTATGTATACCATCGTTAAACATTATACATGAACGTCATCTTATTAAAAGCAGCTTAATCGTCGAGAAAAACATTCACATTAAGTTACTAGGTAGACAAAATGATTCCCAAGACGGAATTTTCATAAATCAAGGCCCTTGAATCCCGCTCCCACAGAGATTGGCCTGGCTGCGGTGCTATTGTGTTGACGAAAATGGCAAAAGTACAGAAGAAAACTGTTGATACGCCTTATAGTAGGTGGCGCGCTCGGCAATTTAGGATCTAGGCGAATTGAATAACTCCCCAAGGATCACATGCCACTCACCCCTACCAGCTCTCTGGTCCAGCTCCATGGCTGTGTTATGTAACACCTCTGCCCACCATGTCTGTCTGATTACTGTATAACCTCCAATAAAAGTGCTACATCAATAACAGTCAGGATATTATATGCTTATGCATGACAATAATTGTCACTTGACCATAGGTTACATGTAACTGAAATCTGCAAACGTTTCCCTTGGAAACGGAAATTAATTGAATTAAGCTGTCACAAGTTGTGAATACTTTAAAACGGAAAAACAGTAATAAAATATCAAATGTTTCTTGTTATTTTGTGTGTTAAATCATATGAATTTGAATATGTCATTTACTTGTATATATAAAAAAGCTTATGTTATATTCAAAAAATAGTTTAAGTACAAAAAGAAAATCTGTACCACTTCCCTCTTGTATGATAAATATTATCTCCCTAAACCAACATATGGGTCAGATTTTCAGAAGATGTACAATTGGCAGATCTACACATTTAGGAAATTCTCCTAAATTAGGCTGAAAAATGATGAATACCGGGAATATCTGAGTATATTTGGTATCGCATTGATTCAAAGTATCAGTTCTGTCATATTAAACTGCATTTTGAAGCTCATTTTTGTCTTAAATGTGAGCTATTTAAGAGGATTGCTGAAGGTGAATTGTACATTTTCTGAAAATCTGACCCACATATTCAAACTGTTATCACAACTTTTGAGTGTGGCTGTGATGATTCAGAGGCTATGTACGTGAATGGTTGTTGTACACAGTGGCACTAGCGGCACTGCTACCAACACAATCAACTCTATTGAGAAATAATTAAACTTGATCAAATCTTGCAAATGAGCTGAAATATCGGGAATATTTGAATATATTTTATAAAGCATTAACGCATTAATGTATCTGAATGAGTTCTGAACCTTATCAACCTTATCTCTAATCTCGGTGTTTAGTCTAGATTTGATAGCTACAATCTTTATAGCCTGAACAGTATACCATCGGTTACATTAAATTTGTGTCCTTCTGTATCACTAAATGACTCCTGTTCTCAGATATGTGATGTGCTTCAGGAAAATGAGTCATAAGTCGCAAAATGGATATTTTTCAAGATATCTCTGTTGGAATATTCTAATTTTTGGGGTGCTTAGTGTTGTTGGTGACATTAATACGTGTACAAAATCTCAAGGCAATGTATGAAATATATCTATGCATTTCTAAGGTCATCTCATGGAGTATATTTAGGTACTTTATTAGTAATATAAAAAATATTAATAACTTTTTTTTCTCAAAAATACAGATATCAAACTTATAACATAGAAACACTACTTAGATGTCCTATTGTTTACTTCCATTAAAATCGGCTTGATCTCATCTTTTCAAAGATGATAATATCTCAAAATCCATTTTTTGCGACTTGTGACTCATTTCCCTGTAACGCAACACATATGGCTTATGTACAACCAGGGAGCCCCATATTTTCTTTATTTTTGAGAAAGTTTTATTCTCAAAATTTCCCAAATGTGATACTTTTCAAGTAGAGAAAATAAAGCGATTAATTCTAGCGCTACACCGAAATATATTATTTGCATCATTAAGCTTTAATTACTCATAGAATAGAATAGAATAGAATAGAATATCTTTTATTTGTCTTATGGCAGTTTACAGGAGAAATGACAAATGGGTCGACATGCTTATAATGTGTCACATGAGGCAACACATCTCTTCCAGCCGCTACCCTGGTTGGAATAGGTTATGTTTCTAGTAATCTAAATATAAGTATGTTATCTATCGACTAGGACATGTTTCGAATAGTAGGGTACACTACTTACTCGGTACAGTGAGTGTTATAAAAGTGGTCACTCTTGGAGAAAAAGTCATGCTAGTACAGGCATGTGTGTACATGTAGTAGAAAAAATATAAGTAACTTAGCCCTCAGTGTACTATGAGGTCTTGATCAATACAGATTAGCATCAAGGCTTTTCTTTTTTATATAGTAATACAATAGGGTGTTGCACAGCAACAAGGTTAATAGTGGCACGGATAAAGATCAGTTATACAATAAAATAACAGTAGAAGGTTTTACTCGGCTATTTTGACTAGTTGGTCCCAAACCTCGAAGGGAAGGGAAGGTGCAGAGTGAGGAATTTGTGCTTTTTGAGAAGTGGTATAAGACCTTACTATATAGAGAGAATGGGACGAGCTGGCAATAATCGAAAATTTATTGGACGAGATTCGTCCACATAAGCACGATGCCGTAGGCAGAGTGCTTATGTGGACGAATCAAGTCCAATAAATTTTTCGATTATTGCAGGCGAGTTCCATTCTATATTTATTATATGGGCATAAAACTTGGTGCATAAAACTATTAAAAGTGCATAAAAGTGGCCGAATTGGAGACGAAGTAGTTCATATAGGACGCGTCCTATATGAATATTTTTACAGCACCCCACTTATAGCACCTCTCATATAGAATGCGCATATAATAAAGGACATTACATAATAATTCACACACCATCCACTTCTGTTGGCCAACAATAAACAAGAATTAATTAATGAAGCTCGTGAAACAATGACGAATGTCCGCGATATAAAAACAGTAATAGTCAACATATAACACAGACCAATCGCTTTTCAATACAAACTTTTTTAAGAACTCCTAAGGCCAACAAAAAAATAGGTGTGTTTCCGATTTACCCCCCCCCCCCCCCACACACACACACACACCTAGAAAAAACTTACCCTACCTAAAGAAAATTTTAGCATGCCTGATTTTATTTTCATCATATCTTACTTTTTTTGGATTTTTTGACAAAAAAAGCTTATAATAGCAGGAAAACGGGTTTTCCTAACCCGAAACTGTCAAAAAGCACATTTCCCATGTTTAAAACAACTATTGTCATGAAATAGACATTTTTTTCAGTTCTTGGGAGGTGGTTTCAAAAAAAATTAAAAAAATAAAATAAAAAAAGTTACCACCCCCCTACCTAGTTTTTCAGCTAGATAAATCGGAAACACACCTAATTTTTTTTGGCCTAAGCTTGACAGATGATTTGTCATCATATACATTATAAACTTAAGGCCGTTGTTCCATAGCATTGTAGCAGTAATCAACTGTGCAATTGGGACAGAATTTGTATTCATCTATTTCCAAAAGATATTTTAGTCTTCACATACCACACAACTACTTGGCTTTCAATTTCCGAAACAAACACCCTAATTTCCACAGAAATGTTACTATTCCAGCAACAGATATCCCTTTTTTCTTGTCCCAATATAAATATGTTTTGTTATGCGTGTTATTCATTGAAGCCAAGACTAAACAAGATACAAATGCGACGAATTTTGAATCTTCCTTCGATCTATAATATTCTGGTTCCATTCAATATTATTTTATTTACATGCCCTTAGCAAAGAAGAATATTAGAATACTAGCAAAGTACCCGTCCTCCGGACGGTCACCCTCTTCCTCTCACTGTCTCTCCCCTCCTCTCTCACTGCCTCTCCTCTTTTTCTCCCCTGCATCTCCCCTGTCCCTACCTGCCTTCTCCTCTCACACGCCCTATTCTCTCTTCCCCTCTTCTCGCTCTATCCTCTTGTCCCTCACCCTATCCGATTTCTCCGAACCTGTCCCTCTGTTTCTTTCATTCTCTCCTTCCCTCTCCCACCCTTTCCCCCCATCCCCTTCTCTTCTTCCCTCTTTCTTCTCCCTCTTTCCTCTCCCTCATCCTCTCCCTCCATTTTTTCTCCCACTTCTCCTTTTCCTTCTATCCTATTCTCCCTCTCCCTCTGCTTCTTCATTCTCCCCCTCCAATCGCTGATCTCTCTCCCCTCACCTCCCTCTCTCTTTCCTCGCTCTCCCCTCTCTCTGTGATTACTTCATAGGAATATTTTACATGCATTTATTGGGTCAAAATGTCTTCAAATAAAGTTAATTGCCAGGAACGTGTGCAACTCTACCCCTCTGTCTCACCATCCTTCCTTCTTTCCTTTCTCTTAATAAACCACATCAATATAACAGCTCTTTCACTTCTCTTTCCAATCTCATTCTGTCCTTTCTTTCCACATTCTTGCCTTTCACTCCTCTTCCCTTACCTCCCACAGTCACACACTTCTTTATCCATGCTTTTCACCCCCTTTAATTCCTCCACATCCCAGGTGCATCCAGGTCCCCCTGGGCGTAGGTTGTGGGAAATGACGTAGTATTTCACAGGGGCTTTCCCAGGCTATAAATAGAGTGGTTATCCCAATTTAAAAAAGGCTTCAAAATCACATTTCCACCCCAAATACCTTCACAAATCACATACGACGACATCCAGAGAGGGGGGAGAGACCTCTAAAGATGAGTGAAGTTGTTTGTAATACAACAACTTCCAAGAACATTCCGGACAAAGAAACCCTTCTATTCCTTATATGGATTTCTACCTCCTTTCCTAGAAATCGCTCTAGCCGTATATTATATGGATAATATATTGATTTATTAGAATATAAACCTTTGTTTTACTTTATTCTGATTTGCCATAATATTAAAGGTTAAAGTGGAGTGTTTCCTCATTTTCCTGTAACACATCACATATATCACTTAATCCCTGTAAAATTCTGGTCAGTCGGGCTCGAATAGGCCAAATATGAGTCAATTGTGTGAGAAGAACTTCAGAGAGCTGCAGGGGCATTTGGTTCAAGACACCAACAGACTAAACCCAAAACTACTTGAAATCCCTGTTAAAGGCTTTATAGAAACCTGTAGTCCTTTGAGCTCCTCACTGTTACACTGTCACACCAAAGGTGAGGACTTCCAGTAACTCTGAGAAAAAGGCGTTTTATATGAAGCTTTGTTGAGAGCCCTCGAAGCTGAAAGCTTATTTTTTGTAAATCCACCGGAACGGATCCAGATAAAAGACAAATCGATATCATAGTGAATTGTTATATCGTAATAGGAAGGCCATTATATGTGAGGATTATGAATAGATTTCTGCACCAGCGTGAACCAACGCAAGTCCAATAGTTAATTAAGATTAGCTCATGATTTACCAACTGCATGAAGAAATGAAATATTAAACCTAAGTCATTATAAAAATGGAGAAATGATAGTATTTTGATTTTTATAAAAAAACATTTCCTAAAACTGCTTTACTTGTTTGATTAGTTGATAATGGTGGGGTTACACATTCTCTACACATTATTACTATATATATCGGAACGGCAGTCTTCTTGTATTATCCCTGAAGATAAGATAAGATAAGATAAGAACTACTTTATTCATCAAATGGACATAAATTACACGATAAACAGGTATACAGACATCTAGACTACCTCCAGTTCTCCCTGACGTTACCTTTTAGGCCTAAAATTTTTGGTTTTTACATGGCTCTGCTAATCTAATGTACATGTTTAAGTTACAGTGATACAATAATTAAAATTTAATGAGTAATAAGGAGAGGAGAAGTTTATACACTTCCTCTTTCTCGCGTAGGTGTCAAGAATATCAGTAAAGGTATACATTTTACTTAATCAGCTAAAACAGGCTGAGTTGTAATCTCAGACTCATACTGAGAGTGATATATATATTTTGTCAAGTTGAATATCTAGGTATACTCCTAGAGATTCGAAGTATCTTGCATAGTAAATTTACAGATCAATGAGCGTAGGTGTCAATAATATCAGTAAAGGTATACATTTTACTTAATCAGCTAAAACAAGCTGAGTTGTAATCTCAGACTCATACGTTTTTTCAAATATAATTATTATTACCAACAAATGGTTTGATCTATGATCGATGGGCGATAAAAAGGATAGTATGACAAGAAGCTGCTGTACCAAAAGGTTGGGATATTTTATTGCCCCTCAAAAGAAAACAAATACAAGAAAAAAAGTCTTTTTTTCACCTACGTCTACCACGGCCAATGCCATACAATTGATCCGCGGGTCAATGCACAGATTTTCAGAAAATGTACAATTGGCAGCTCTACACATTTAGTAAATTCTGCTAAATTAGGCTGCAATTTGGTCAATACCTGGTAAATTTGAGTATATTCAGCATTGCATTGATTCTAGCAATCTGTTTGGTTAGGTTGAACTGTATTTTGAACTTTATTTTCGTCTGAAATTGAGGTTATTTGAAAAGATTGGCGAAGTTGAATTGTACACTTTCTGAAATTCTGACCCTTATAATACACGAAGCCTTGCTCAGTACGGTGGGCCAACCTTAGAGTTTTGTTTTTAAATATGTTTATTCAGCAGATTGAAATTATGTAGTTTTACACTATTCTGATTCAAGGCTGATGTGGATGAAAAATTTTACAAATATACATTCGTTAAAGCATAAATAGAAGAATTAATATCGTTCATGTTTAGCTATAAAGAAGGCATTAATTACAGAAAAGAGAAGAAAAATGGTACAAAAATAAAATCCATCACCCGGGCAGCATCCTATTACTACAGTCCGAGGAGTTTCACTAGTGTTTATCATAGACAATATACAAAATCGGTATGGTGGGTTGATTCAACATTAAGGGCCGCCCACACCTGAGCGCCCGCCGATTTAACTTCTCCCGATCCGATTTAACTTCTCCCGATCCGATTTAACTGCTCCCGATCAAGAATTCTAAGGAATAAACTTTTAAAACTGTCCATTTGTGGAGACCCACACCTGGGACGTTGACCCACACCTACCCAAATTCTCCCCGATTTGTGTCCCGATGTCTCCGATTTGTGTCCCGATTCTTATTTATTTAGGAATTAAAAAATATTTTTTAACTTTTTTTTTCCAAATGGTCATAACTTTTTTTGCCCAAAGGTTACATCGTTGCGCCTGGCAGATCTGAAATCAGGAGATTCAGGAGATATAGAATCACTCAAAAAATGTCGTTTGGACTGCCAAACCAAAATTCACCCTCCTGATTTTCCATTTTTTGGATAATCAGGAGAGCCCTCCCGATGGCTCTGGAAGGCCTCCCGATGCATCGGGACAGTCCCTGACGCATCGGGCAGAGACCCAAACTAGGAAGCGATTATAAAAATTAACAGCCAAAATCGGGACAAATCTATAATCGGGCAAAAATTGGATTAAACTCATCCCGATTGCTGAAAACCACCACCGATTGGAGTATTTTAGCAATCGGGGGGACTCCCGAGTGATGAAATTATTCCCGATTGTACTCCCGATTGATCTGGACGGAAAATTAAATCCTAAAATGGATCGGGAGCAGTTAAATCGGATCGGGAGAAGTTAAATCGGATCGGGAGAAGTTAAATCGGTGGAAATCGGCTCAGGTGTGGGGGGGTTTTATACATATATATTCAACCGAATAGTGCAGTCGAAAGATATAGAAGTCCGACGAATGGATCAAGGTGGCCGTGCGGGAGCTATCGCGATCCCAGGCAGGATTCTTTACTAAGGTAGGCGAAAGATGTAAAGTTGAAGTGATCTTCGTAAAAACCACCTATGCTACGGTCGAAACGCGTAGGGATAAGCCTTTCTCTACTAGCTAATAAACATTAGCATAAAGGAATCAACGGGAGTTATTTGTTTTTACGAAGATCACTTCAACTTTACAACTTTACATCTTTTTACGAAGATCACTTCAACTTTACATTATTCAACCGAATATCTTACATGCAAACTTAAAATATAGAAAATATATATTAGATGTCCTTAGTGTTTACCATCTTTAGAATCGCCTTGACCTCATCTTTTTAAATATGATGATATCTCAGAATCCATTTTTTGTGACTTATGACTCATTTTCCTGTAACACATCACAAATGTATGCGTGAGATAATAAAGATGTACAAAGTGTTATTGGGTGTCGTTAGGCTCTGAAGTCACGATCTGGCACGATCGGTTCATGTGCAATCAAAGATGACAACATCAGGGGAATGATTTTAGATTTCTTCTTTCCACCCTATATGCCACACCTATATAAACATGATTCTCATTTGAAGTAAACACATCAAAGTGGAAGTCGCTAGCAAAAGAGGGAGTAAAGAGTAAGCTCAGGTATAGGTGTCGCTTCTAATAGTAATTTGAAGGAGGCACTTGTAACACCGACACCACCTAACCCCTTGCCTTAAATCGGGAACGAATCCAGGATTCTCTTCAGGAGTCTAAAATGGGTAGTTTAAGGTGTCTTTGTCCGGTTGGGGTAGGGGGGGGGGGCAACGAAGATTATCCGGGGGGGGGGGGGGAATAGCAAAAGAAATGTGAATGAATAATTAAAGGATATTAATAATGTTAATAATGTTTCAAATGAATGATATTAAAACAAACAGCATTAGTCGAAATGATAAAAGCATTAGTTTTTTTTTAAATATGCGTCCAAGGCTGAAGTGTTTTGCCTTAAATTATTTCTAAGATCCCAGTAAGAATATGTATACATGTGTGTATATTGTTTATTTCCAGAAAACAGTACATAAGATAAATTACACCGGAAATGGGTTTGCCCTCTTCTATGGCAGCCATAGCTCTTCCAGAGGGTCCCTTAGACTAGACTTTTAATTTTACAGTTTATGAGATAGCGACGCACTAAATGACTAGTTACCTATTCTACTGCAATGGGATGCACTAGCTATACTATATCAAGGTGGGGCCCATGGTATGGGGTTTCCTTGTGTATGTGTTTTTTGTGGACATCGTCCATGTTTATTTTGGGTTAATTTTTGTTGATACTAAGGATGGGAGGAATTTGGTCTTGTGCTGTATAGGTAGTCTATCCCAGAATAATGCAAACACACCCAATCTAGTCAGGACAGCCCTAAGATTATCACAAATGCCGCTACGACCAGGCAGTACTTTCCAATTAATTAATAAAATAAATACTGACATTTAGATGAAACCTAGTAATACATGTTTTGAGAGAGTCGAATCCCGAAGAGCCTTTTTCCAAATTCGCCATCTTCCACATGGCGAAATTCTAGTATAATCTCATTAGGACGCCCCCTCCCCCCGCCCTCCTCCCTTGGCCAGAAAAAAACATTAGCGCAGTAGGCGTCCAATCACTGGCATATTATTCTTATGTGATCTGAGAGACTCTGAGCCTAGACTAGCCTATATTTCTGGCAGCATATATGGGTCAGATTTTCAGAAAATGCACAATCTACAGTTCTACACATCTCTCAAAGTCTCCTAAACTAGAGTGAAAAATGATAAATACTGAGTATACCTGAGTGTAGTCTGTATTGTATTCATTCAATGAATCTGTCTGGTTATGTTGAACTGTATTTTGAACCTGATTTTCGTCTTAAATTTGGGTTTATTTGAGAGGATTGGTGAAGGCCAATTGTACATTTTCAGGAAATCTCACCCATACACAGCATGGAAGGGGTCCGTACGCCCCATGCCCACCTCAGGAACCGTCAGTACTTGGTATATAAGTAAGATGCTGAACTGTTTTCCTTATTTTCGACATGGATGAGATGCACCGCAGGTTACTGCTTCTCCTAGTGAGGATTACAATTGTGTCAGGTGAGATGTTTTAATACAAAATATCGCTATTTGATACAGATTTCTCATTTCCTAATGATGGACATTATTAATTATCTAACTGGGGTATTATGAAAATTAACTTTTTTACTCAATAGTGAGAAGTCAAAATAACTTCCTGCTTCTATTTAGTACGATTACGATTTTGATGTAGAAGTTACGTTTTTCAGAGACTGACTACCATACTACTTTACATATATATATATGTAATGTGTAATGGGAAAATGAGTCACAAGTCGCAAAATTGATATGTTTACAAAGTATGTCTTAAAATTTGAATCCCTAAGACGGTGAATACCTTTTAGGGATAAACAAATTTTGTTTACAAAGTACTTTATTTCTAAGTTTCCTTTGATGAAATGTTCCCATTGTTTTTTGTTTAATGCTTCATGTCGTATAAATGCATGTACTAAATTTCAAAACCTTGTATTAAATATATCCATGTATTTCTAAGGTTATCTTATAGGGTATATATTTAGCTACTTTACTAGTAATTGTCCAACCAGAAGTTCCAACATAAAAGAAGCCACCATACTTACTTGTCTAATTTCAACACAAAAGAGGCCACTGTATTTACTCCTTTATTTTCAACACATGGAAACCACTGTTTTTGCTTCTTTATTTTCAACACAAGGAAGCCACTATATTTGCTCCATTATTTTCAACACAAAGAAGCCACTGTATTTGTTCCTTCATTTTCAACACAAAAGAAGCCACTGTATTTGTTCCTTTATTTTCAACACAAAGAAGCCACTGTATTTACTCCTTTATTTTCAACACAAGGAAGCCACTGTATTTGCAAAAGAAGCCACCTTACTTGCACATCTACTTTCAACACAAAGGAAGCCACTATATTTGCTCCTTTATTTTCAACACAAAGAAGCCACTGTTTTTGCTTCTTTATTTTCAACACAAAGAAGCCACTGTATTTGCTCCTTTATTTTCAACACAAAGAAGCCACTGTATTTACTCCTTTATTTTCAACAAAAGGAAGCGACTGTATTTGCTCCTTTATTTTCAACACAAAAGAAGCGACTGTTTTTGCTCCTTTATTTTCAACACAGAAGAAGCCACTGTTTTTGCTCCTTTATTTTCAACGCAAAAGAAGCCACTGTTTTTGCTCCTTTATTTTCAACACAAGGAAGCCACTGTATTTGCTCCTTTATTTTCAACACAAGGAAGCCACTGTATTTACTCCTTTATTTTCAACACAAGGAAGCCACTGTATTTGCTCCTTTATTTTCCTTTTATTTTTAAGAGGGTGACTGTCTGGAGGACGGGTACTTTGCTAGTATCTATCTATCTATCAAGAATGCAAAACGTCATAATAATCCCATCCTCATCTAGTCTTAGGCCAGGAAACCGATTAGCGAAGTAGACGTCCAATCACTGACATACCATTATTATATGGTCTGAGGGTTTGGGCCTAGACTGTTGTTCGGCGGGGTCATAAAATTATGCTTCTTGTAATACAAAAAAGAAGCCACTGTATTTCTTCTTTTACTTTCAAACAAAAGAAGCCACTTTACTTACTCGTCTACTTTCAGCACAAAAGAAGCCATTGTACTTGTTAGGACTGTTTCCAATGAGTGGTAATTGGGACCACGGCCCGGCCATGATCCTATCCGCCCAGATGGCTATGGAAGACATTAACGCAAGAGAGGATATACTGCCTGGATACGAGCTCAAACTTATCATAGAGAACACCAAGGTCAGGCAGAAAAACCAATGTTTTACTGCACCTTTGAATGTTATTAAATCTGTATTTCCAGTTAACTTCAACCCTATGTGATTCAACCCTATGTCGATGGGTGCCACAACTGAGTCGTGCTCCGTCCAGCCAAGTATGTTCAGTCTAGGCACAACAAGGCCCAACAGAGAGTCCCTTCAAATGGAGGGAAAGCCTCTCGCCTCAAACCGCAAAGTGCCATTATAATTCCATTAAGACTGCAAAATGTCATAATAATCTCATCCTCATCTAGTCCTAGGCCAGGAAACTTATTAGCGAAGTAGGCGTCCAATCACTGACATACCATTCTTATCTGGTCAGAGGGTTTGGGCCTAGACTGTGTTGTTCGGCGGGGTCGGAAATAATGCTTCTTGTGATAAAAACAAATAAATAAAGAATGAATAAATAAATAATGACAATAGATGTAATATGAGACGCAGCATCCCCAGGATAATAAAATCTGTTTTTAAAAAAAATGCATGTTTCAGTGCCAGACTGGGTATGGAGTGAATGGGATGTACAGGTAGCTGTACCAACCTCCCACCAAGATGTAATGTTGTATGTTTCAGTGCCAGACTGGGTATGGAGTGAATGGGATGTACAGACAGCTGTACCAACCCCCCACCAAGATGTAATGTTGTATGTTTCAGTGCCAGACTGGGTATGGAGTGAATGGGATGTACAGACAGCTGTACCAACCTCCCACCAAGATGTAATGTTGTATGTTTCAGTGCCAGACTGGGTATGGAGTGAATGGGATGTACAGACAGCTGTATAAACCTCCCACCAAGATGTAATGTTGTATGTTTCAGTGCCAGACTGGGAATGGAGTGAATGGGATGTACAGACAGCTGTACCAACCTCCCACCAAGATGTAATGTTGTATGTTTCAGTGCCAGACTGGGTATGGAGTGAATGGGATGTACAGACAGCTGTATAAACCTCCCACCAAGATGTAATGTTGTATGTTTCAGTGCCAGACTGGGTATGGAGTGAATGGGATGTACAGACAGCTGTATAAACCTCCCACCAAGATGTAATGTTGTATGTTTCAGTGCCAGACTGGGAATGGAGTGAATGGGATGTACAAACAGCTGTACCAACCTCCCACCAAGATGTAATGTTGTATGTTTCAGTGCCAGACTGGGTATGGAGTGAATGGGATGTACAGACAGCTGTATCAACCCCCCACCAAGATGTAATGTTGTATGTTTCAGTGCCAGACTGGGTATGGAGTGAATGGGATGTACAGACAGCTGTATAAACCTCCCACCAAGATGTAATGTTGTATGTTTCAGTGCCAGACTGGGTATGGAGTGAATGGGATGTACAGACAGCTGTACCAACCTCCCACCAAGATGTAATGTTGTATGTTTCAGTGCCAGACTGGGTATGGAGTGAATGGGATGTACAGACAGCTGTATAAACCTCCCACCAAGATGTAATGTTGTATGTTTCAGTGCCAGACTGGGTATGGAGTGAATGGGATGTACAGACAGCTGTACCAACCTCCCACCAAGATGTAATGTTGTATGTTTCAGTGCCAGACTGGGTATGGAGTGAATGGGATGTACAGACAGCTGTATAAACCTCCCACCAAGATGTAATGTTGTATGTTTCAGTGCCAGACTGGGTATGGAGTGAATGGGATGTACAGACAGCTGTATCAACCTCCCACCAAGATGTAATGTTGTATGTTTCAGTGCCAGACTGGGTATGGAGTGAATGGGATGTACAGACAGCTGTACCAACCTCCCACCAAGATGTAATGTTGTATGTTTCAGTGCCAGACTGGGTATGGAGTGAATGGGATGTAGAGACCGCTGTACCAACCTGTACCAAGATGTAATGTTGTATGTTAAGCTGTATGTTGTATCAACCCCCCACCAAGATGTAATGTTGTATGTTTCAGTGCCAGACTGGGTATGGAGTGAATGGGATGTATAGACAGCTGTACCAACCTCCCACCAAGATGTAATATTGTATGTTTCAGTGCCAGACTGGGTATGGAGTGAATGGGATGTACAGACAGCTGTACCAACCCCCCACCAAGATGTAATGTTGTATGTTTCAGTGCCAGACTGGGTATGGAGTGAATGGGATGTACAAACAGCTGTACCAACCCCCCACCAAGATGTAATGTTGTATGTTTCAGTGCCAGACTGGGTATGGAGTGAATGGGATGTACAGGCAGCTGTACCAACCTCCCACCAAGATGTAATGTTGTATGTTTCAGTGCCAGACTGGGTATGGAGTGAATGGGATGTACAGGCAGCTGTACCAACCCCCCACCAAGATACTGGTGTTTGGTGCAGCCTGCTCACCTGTGTCTGAAGCCACCGCTACTGCCTCCCACCTCTGGAACGTCATTCAGGCAAGTCTGCTGAAAGTCGCACTGTCAGCTATTACAACAAAACAAATCTGATCAAATTGTTTCAAATTATGACTTATAGGATTGGATTCATCAATAATCTGCTGCTGTTCTATGTTTATAAAGAATTTGAAGTGAATTCCCGAGAGAAAACTGCCGCCAGTGAGCGATAATAAGCCGCCATAGGAAGGGATTCAGGCAGGTCCTCCAAATACAAATGAGGACGTTTTAACAGTGCTGTGACAGAAACAACTTGACAGAATCCTCCAAAGTTTTGGTTATATGACGTTTAGACAGTTTGGTAAAAACCGAATAAGAAGTAGAAAATATTTAGATTTTGACTGACGTCAACTAATAGTGCAGCTTTAAAATCGCTTTCCCAGCTAAATCGACCCCCAAAATTGCTTTTAAAATATTATATTTTTTCCTTTCTTCGTTTGATCCTTGGTATTATAGAATACTAGACAGAAAAAGAAATTGGCATTTCCTTGAAAGCTTGAGTTTTTTATGAAATCATTTTTTCCTCGATGTTTTCGAAATTTGTTTACGGCTCTACAGAGGTAATTTGGGGTTACTAATGAATAGTTATAATTTCCTGGACTCTTGATGTATCAAGGCAGTGCTATCCTAACATTTTCAATGTCATTATGCATTCCAAAAGTTTAGGAAAATAATGAGGGGTATATTGATAACAAATTTCGGACAGAAGGACTGTCCCAAATCCGTTATGATTCTATCTTGGTAACTTTTGAATGGGTTCAGAAAGAATAGACCAGACAATATGCAATGCAGTGAAGGATTTCGACGGGCCCCCAAAATATAAATTATATGAACTTTTATGAAAGCCTGCAGCAACAGCATCAGCAGCCACAGCGTCAGGGGTAAAATCCTTCAAAATATTTGGTTTTTCTGTTCGCTGAGATTGCTGCTTTGAAGGAAACAATATCAAAAGGTATTTTATTTGGACATCAAATTTAAGAATATATAGGTGAATCAAGCTTTCAAGTCTTTTATCACTTAAAAGTGCTTTGTTTCTTGTGGTCTTACAGTTGTCTTATATCAGTGGGTCACCAGCACTATCAGACAAGACCATGTTCCCGCTGTTCTTCCGGCTGAACTCCCCGCGACAGATCATCAACAAGGCTCGTATACAGTTCATGCAGGCATTCGCATGGGCGCGGGTGGCCACCATCCACCAGTCTCACAACCTCTTCTCTGAGGTAAGCATCGTATATTATATATTCTATGTAAATACATAGACAAAATTGACTCCTGGCTGTGTGAGAGGTGGTTATCTCCCGCGGGCGTAGAAATTTCGTAAGGGGTGCGTAGCACCCGACGAATTGCGTAGCATAAGGGAAATAACCACCTCTAACACTGCCAGAAGTCTATTTTGTATTTATTATACCTCCCCCGATGTTTTTGTGTGAAAAAATAGTGAAAATTCGATGGAAATTCGTGTCAGACAACAAGCCCTGTTCACCACACTGTTTGTTTACTTCTTGGAAAGTTTCTACTTCCGGTCCCTCTCACTCATTTTTGGGTCAATTTTTCTATTTAAATACGCAATAAATTCGGAATTTTACAGTTGCTAATCATTCTAATTATTATCATATCATTATAATATATATGATGTATTACGAGTCTTTTTTCCATGAAAATAATTATTTAAATAACGAAAATAAGGATGCGAACATGGACCTATTTTTTCAACAAAAATTCCACCAGAGGGCAATATGATATGTAAATACCGCCCAGAGGGTAATACGGTTTTCCAATGCTGTAGCCTATGGCTTACCATACCATCCCTTCCAGAGGTATAATAAATGTAGCAACCGATTTAAACAAGCACACATGCAAAGCAGCTGTTAATATGCGTATCCTGATTCTACAGTGATGGCCGCTGGATTGCAGCGTTGATTTCTATTGTAATTAACATTTGTTCCCATGCCAATTACTCACCGAAATTATACATATCCAGGAGTAGAATATACTGGTCTCGCTGATTCTGAACTTTATCTAATTGTATTTTGAGGTTTAATTGTGTAATCAATAGTTACATTTTGGCGACTGGGAATCGGCCCCTGACCGGAAATATGCATGTCTGTTGGTCTTAACCAGAAATAGTCCTTTCCTACCTCTTTTACAGCTAAGCTGAGTCAAAATGGTCGTATTAAATGAAATCAAGTATGGAAAGTTTAGTCTTGTCAAAGTTGATTATTGGTTTCAAAATGACAATCTTAAGACATTTTCCTCACAATTTTGTCCAGAATCAACGAAGATATAAGCAGATTTAGCCATCTCAAAGGTCCTTCCAGGAAGATATTGACCTATCAACTATTGACCTGGAGCCGATGTTGAATTGAAGTTGCGAATAATCTGTGTCTTGTGTTCCGACCTTCCAGAGCAATTGTACACAAATTAACAACAATTAATGTTAATGTATGAATGATTTCAGGTGACAAACGATCTAGTACCAAGATTGGAGGCAGAAAATATCACATTGATTTCCTCTGAGATCTTCACAGGGGATCCTCAGCAACAAGTAGCCAATTTAAAGGTACAAAAGGTGGACCTCCTTGCTCACACGTATGACTTGTCATGTGATCTAATAACTACTTATATAATTATAGAGAGAGAATTTTTATTCAGTAAATAAAACGTTTACAGAATTGGACAAGTACATCTACGGATAGATCTTCCAGAAAAGCCCAAACTTAGTGGGAAATGAAATTGTATACAATAAATTGTCATTCTTTTGATAGATTGGTCAGATTTTTATGAGTATTACATCGTATCGCTTAGTATGATTTCAGAATTTTGTTTTACACTGCATACTAAGACTCATGGTTAATTGTTAGTAGAGTACAAAGGCTAGTATTTGTATAACAAATCGAATTTACATTTTTGCGTTGAGTTAATGTTACTCTTTATGGATGTGTATCTAGATATTTACAATATGATAGCTGGAACATGCCTAGAGTACATTAGGCATTTACATTTACATGCAAATAGTAGAAAATTGTAATTTCTACTCTTTTCACCAAATTCATTACCATTTCTAACTTATCATTAGATTCTAATATCATTCATTCCAATGGGGCCCCTACAACTCCCTAGCAAAAAATGGGTCAGATTTGGGGAAAATGTACATTTGGCAGCTCTGCACATTTAGGAAATTTGGCTGGAAAATGAGGAATACCGGGTATATATCTGAGTATATTTGGCATTGGTTTAAAGTATCAGTTCTGTTATGTTAAACTGCATTTTGAAGCACACTTCTTTTCTTAAATGTGGGTTATTCGAGAGGATTGGTGAAGACAAATTGTACATTTTCTGAAAATCTGATCCGTATATGCTGGTATGAGATGTGTTCCAGGAGAATGAGTCACAAGTCGCAAAATAATGGACTTTAAGACATAATCATATTGGGTTTTTTGAGAGGGTTTCTGAATGTGAATTGTGCATTTTCTGGAGATTTCACCCAAATACATGTACAATTATATATATAAGCCGTATGTACCTTACAGAGACATGATGCCAGGATAATATTCCTGGACACTTATGAACCCGGTGCAAGAAAGGTCATGTGTGAGGTGAGGGATTTAAAGCTGCATTCTTAGTTTATTTCTATCAATTGTGATGTGTTTCAGGAAAATGAGTCACAAGTCGCAAAATTGGTGCTTTTCAAAGGCGTTTACTTACAAGATCTCTTTGTTGGAATATTTCCATTTTGGTAGTGTCTAGTCCTTGTGGTTGTATGAATACATCTTCCAAATTTCAAGACTGTTTATTAATTATATCAGTGCGTTTTTTAAAACTGTTCAACGGAAAGAAACATAAATTCCTCTAACATTGACCGAATTGATGGTAAGTACCACATTGCCAGAAGGTCCCTATAGTTTCACAGGATTCATTTACCAATTGCAGGCCTACAAAGTTGGTCTGTATGGACGTAAGTATGTGTGGTTGATATCCGACTTCTTCAGCACTGACTGGTACAAGACTACAGACACAGACTGTACAGCAGAGCAGATCACACAAGTGGCCATAGGAAGCTTCAGTACTGAGGTCCTCTACCTGGGCATTAATAAGAATAAAGGTAAACATGTTTACTCCACGTTGATGTATGTACCACATGCTATTTGTATGGGCGGGAGTAGTGTGGTAATTTGCACCAGTTCCACGCATGTGGTATGACTTCCTGTCCTCAGTAAACATAGCCATATAAGGTAAACATAGCAACATGGAGTAAATATAGAACCTAAATTCAAATGTGGTACTCAGGACAGTATTACACTGTCCTTGATGTTTGTTTTTTTCGTAACCCACTTGCCTATTGGCCTGCGGGCCACCAAAAAATAGACATCTCAGACAGTGCAATAGTGTCCCTTGTACCACATTCTCATCAGGTTCTATCTATGACCAATTGGGTCATTGTAATCTGGACTACTTGATACTGTTGGGTAAATACCTATTTTCTACTCAATTTAATTTGATATATGTAGTGACCCGGTATCGTGTTGAGGAGGAGAGAGATGTAATAAAAGACAGAAGCCTCAATATTATTACTCTAATTTATTCGAAGCACAAGGTGATGTATTGGTCCATTAGCATAGCCACATATAAAGGTGTGTGGTGTTCGTACACAGTGATAACGGTAATGATATAACAGAGGGAATACAGTAAAATACAGTGTTGTGGCACACAGGCCCACCTGGTGTTAAACATAAACTGTATGGAGTGATACGTATATAAGCTTTCAATGCAAGTAGTATATGAAAGGTATTCCTTCTTTATGGCAATACCCACTACTACATATCTGTCTTAATGGTATATTTTTCATTTTCTGACACGTATGATGCTCCTTTGAATGTATGTATGATGCTGCTAAATCTACCTTAGCTTAGCTTAGCTTGTACATACACTCATGATCAGATTTTGACTAGTGTACTAATATAATTTTAGGGATATCAAATTTGTGATGTGTTATAGGAAAATAAGTCAGAAGTCGCAAAATTTATATTTTTCAAAGTGTTTTATTCACAAGATCTCTTTGTTGGAACGTTTTCATCTTTGGTGTATCTAGTCCTTAAGGTCTGATCAATACATGATCCAAATTTCGAGACAGTTTATTAAAGATATCATTGCGTTTCTAATATTATCCTATCGAGTATATTTAGTTACTTTACTAGTAATTGTCCACCCAGAAACATTTCAAACTTGTTCAAAACAAAAATATATCAAACATAAAATATAGATATACTACTTAGATGTCCTTAATGTTTACTATCATTGGAATCGGCTTGATCTCATCTTTTCAAATATGATCATATCTCAAAATCCCTATTTTACAACATGTCACTCATTTCTCGATAAAGGGTGGTCTCCACTGGCTGCGATAAGCTCTGCGGTAAGCCTTGCGATGGTTTGTGCTGGTTCTGTAGGTGGAGAGGAATGACGAGGTCCTGCCTACATGGTCAGTGAACCATGTAGGCAGGACCTCACCACTTCTCACCAACACAGCACCATCGCAAGGCTTACCGCAGAGCTTACCGCAGAGCTTACCGCAGAGCTTACCGCAGAGCTTACCACAGCCAGTGGAGACCACCCTTTACACATCACATATATGATATTTAATCTATCTGTATGCTTCCAGGATTTGCTGGCTACTCCCCACAAGAATGGTGGAGGCGGTGGGAGAAGAGGAGAGTGGAGGCAGATATACGTCCCATAGTACAGGGTGCTATGGGGTATGATGGTATATGGACAGCTGCATTAAGTCTCAACCTGTCGGTACAACTACTGCAGCAGCGAGGTAAAAAGTGTTTACAAGTCATTCATACAAAAGTAATAGAGATGTTTTTCTCTATCTAAAATGAATTTTAATTGGGGGCCCTCTCTGTGTCCCCTCGCCCTGTTTTTTATTAAATGTGTTGATACGGGCGTAAAGCAACCAATTTCACTCACTCATTCCCTCTCAGCTCTCCCGCCCTGTATATATAACCATATTAAATGTGCTGATAAGGGCGTAAAGCAACTAATCTCACTCACTGCCTCTCAGCTCTCCCACCCTGTATATAACCATATTCAATGTGTTGATAAGTGCGTAAAGCAACCAATCTCACTCACTCCCTCTCAGCTCTCCCGCCCTGTATATATAACCATATTAAATGTGTTGATAAGGGCATAAAGCAACCAATCTCACTCACTCATTCCCTCTCAGCTCCCCCGCCCTTGATATAACCATATTAAATGTGTTGATAAGTGCGTAAAGCTACCACTCACTCACTCACTCCCTCTCAGCTCTCCTGCCCTTGATATAACCATATTAAATGTGTTGATAAGGGCATAAAGCAACCAATCTCACTCACTCATTCCCTCTCAGCTCCCCCGCCCTTGATATAACCATATTAAATGTGTTGATAAGTGCGTAAAGCTACCACTCACTCACTCACTCACTCTCAGCTCTCCCGCCCTTGATATAACCATATTCAATGTGTTGATAAGTGCGTAAAGCTACCAATCTCACTCACTCATTCCCCAGGCTTTGAGAAGGGACTGGAGGACTTTACGTACAAGGACGCTAACATGACGGCAGTGATGAAGGAGGCGTTTCTCCAGACCCACTTCCAGGGTATCAAGGGCTACCTCAGGTTCGACCAGTTTGGTGACGTAGGCTCTCTCGTCATCATCAAGAGGCTCATGGGTAAGTAGTTGTTATAGTTCTCAGTCTAGGCCCAAAGTTGAGAGAGTCCCTTCAAACGGAGGGAAAGCCTCTAACCTCAAACAACAAAGTGCAACAAAGTGCAACAAAGTGCAACAAAGTGCAATTGTAATTCCATTAAGACCGTAAAATGACATTATATTCCCATTAGAACGCCGAGTCCTAGGCCAGGAAACTGACTAGCAAAGTAGGCGTCTAATCATTATTCGTAATTACTAATTGGCTAATGACTCTCATCTAGGCCCAAAGATGAGAGAGACCCTTCAAACGGAGGGAAAGCCTCTCGCATCAAACTCCAAAGTGCCTTTGTAATTCCATTAAGACCGCAAAATGTCATTATATTCCCACTGAAACGAGTCCTAGGCCATGATACCGATTAGCGAAGTAGGCATCTAATCACTGACATACCATTCTTATCTGATCTGAGGGTTTGGACCTAGACTGGTTCTAGGGAGACTATACCATTATAGGGAAACTACCACCCAAATAAATACCATCTGCACTCCAAAGTACAAAGCTACTATATTAATATATCTGTAAAACTGACATCCAGAAAGCTACCACCTATAATGCAATTATAATGCAGTATATTGAAGGATTAGTGACTGACATTGGTGCACTGTTTGTTGTCAGTTACAAACAGTGCACTGCGGTAGGACGACTTAGCACAACGCTATTGCTCATGCAACGGGGCCCAGACAAAGTTGTGCTCTCAATGTAAGTAGTATAGTAGTAGTAGTATAGGAAAATGGTGCATTGTTGTAGGAGAACTCACAGACTTACAGCTTACTACTCTTTATCGTTTTACAGAGAATGGACATGAAACATCCGGCTACTATGACCCTGAGCCAGACAACATTGCCTGGCTGGCAGAAAACCCTATCATCTGGGAAGGTAAACATGGTTTTATATCGATTAAATTGATGCCGTATCAATCTGATTGAGACTTTCTTTGGCAATGGCCACACTTAATTGTAAATTTGGAATGGACACTATGGGATTGACCTTTAAGGGCCTAGTCCACTAAGCCGATTCTCCTCCGATTTTGCGCTACAGAGGAATCTTTTACACTATGTTCTGTGAGAATCGCATGAGAATCGGCTTAGTGGACTAGGGCCTTGAGACAGATTGGACCACAGTGGTGGTGGTTCCGATAGGATAGGATCTATTTTTATTTATTTAAACAGAGTAATGTTAAAATTATATTGTGATTATGTGAAGTTAATGCTATAAACGTAAACAAAGGACTCTTTTGCACTAAATTATGTGAGAATCGCATGAGAATCGGCTTAGTGGACAAGGCCCTTTTTAAAAGCTTCTCGTCCATTCCCACGGCCGCCTGAAGTACCCTTGGTATACATGCAATGTACGGTAAACACCACAATGGTAAAGTGTTATAGCAACGATCGTTGTTTATAGTCTGCCGGCCGTGGCAATGGATATAGATCTTAATATATTTTTCGTCAGGTATCTGATGAGATTACGTTGTAAAATGCTTTATGAATAAAAGGTTTTAAATAAACACTCTGATTTAATTGTACAGTATATAAGAACTGATCCTGACTGTTCACGATGACAATGTGTACACAAATCTAGAGGATGTACCTTATAGTCTGTCCGAGAAGTAGCGGACACGGGATTCCTTCATTCCATTAAGAAGAGGGAAACTTCTATTTATGGATCTGTCATTAACCCTTTGCGCAGCGAGTCACTCTTTGCAATCAACCAATATAACCAGCTCTTCCTTCCATAGAAGGGGAAACACAGCTGCTGCACATGGAACAGAGACAGTACAGTGCATGCAATACAACACAGCTGTATATTTGTTTGTGGTCTATCGCAAACAGCGACTCAGGGAGCAAAGCTTTGAAGTCAAAAGTCCTCCACTTCCCCCACTTTTCCCTCTACATAAAGGAACGAGAGAATCCCGTGTCAACTACTTTTCGGACAGACTATAGAAGCAGAGAAGCTCATAATGTAGTGATGCTGTTTCTTGTCGTGTTTCAGGCGGTTCCCCTCCCCTCGACTCCACTATCCATGTAGACAGGGTTATATACGTAGAGTGGTCCACCTACATCACCTTATCCATTGTGGCCGGACTGGGCCTCATGCTATCTATAGCCTTTCTCATGTTTAATATCACCTACAGGAATGAAAGGTACCTACTGGGTCAGAATTTCAGGAAATGTACAATTCAACTTCGCCAATCTTCTTAAATAACCCACATTTCAGACGAAAATAAAGTTCAAAATACACCTCAACCTAACCAAACAGATTGCTAGAATCAATGCAATGTCGAATATACTTGAATTTACCTAGTATTCACCAAATTGCAGCATAATTTAGCAGAATTTACTAAATGTGTACAACTGGCAATTGTACATTTTCTGAAAATCTGACCCTACTACAGCTTTATAGTGGCTCTTGTTTATAGTATCTCTTACATTTGTGATGTGTTACAGGATAATGAGTCATAAATAGCAAAATTATATTTTTCAGAGTGTTTTTGTCACAAGATCACATTATTGGAATGTTCTAATTTTTGGAGAGTTTATCACTTACAGTTATATGAATCGATGTATCAAATATCAGGACAATCTATGTAATATATCCTTTCGTTTTAAAGGTCCTCATATGGACTACATTTAGTTACTTTACTGTTTATTGACCCCCAGAAATATTGGAAACTTTTTTTTCAAAAATGAAAATGTTGAACTAAAAATCTAGAAATACTTATTAGATTATTAGACAATAGACACATTAGACACAATTTTGTAACGTGTGATGTGTTTTCAGAGCAATAAAGATGTCGTCACCAAAGATGAATAATATAATTCTGCTGGGGTGCGCGGTGGCCTACACCACAGTGTTCCTACAGGAACATGCTTATGGAGAAGTCTTAGTCTTCTGTAAGGTAAGCCTTCCTTCATACCATTAAACCAGGAAAATGTTAATGTTAAAGAACATTATTTGTAAGATAATTGATTTGGTGACTTGTGGGTTTCTAGCTCCCGAGAGATGGAACATAGATCTACAATCAATTACCCCGTATCACCCAGATGTGACCTTGGTGTTTCATTAAAATAAGATGAAATCATACGATATAAGATGTGCCATACGGTGTATCTTGCTCGCACATTATATAGGAAATGTTCTTAAATAGTGTGCTTGAGTGCCCCAACAACCAATATTAGGCCTATCTTGTTAATACAAATTTATGAGGAAAAGAGGAAATAAATATATTTACAGTGCAATTAAGGGTGGTCTCCACTGGCTGCGGTAAGCTCTGTGGTAAGCCTTGCGATGGTGTTGTGCTGGTTCTGTAGGTGGAGAGGAATGACGAGGTCCTGCCTACATAGTTCACTGGCCATGTAGGCAGAACCTCGCCACTTCTCACCATCACAGCACCATAGCAAGGCTTACCGCAGAGCTTACTGCAGCCAGTGGAGACTGCCCTTTAGACTGTAATTTACAGTTTCATAAAGACCATCGTAAACAGAAACATACTTCTTAAGCAACGATCTTAAGTTTAATATTTCTTGTTGATGTTATATCTAAGATTAGGTCGTATGATTTCTTCATGACCCCCCCCCCCCCAGTTTCTCTGTAATGAATAATAGAATAATATATAACTATGTGCATGTATTTGTGGTTTAGGTGCGGACTTACACTCTGATGATCGGATTTTCTCTAGCATTTGGTGCTCTCTTCGCTAAAACCTGGCGTGTGTATGCCATCTTCATGAACCGGACTCGTAGAGTTGTAAACATTCATTATATATACAGACTAAATATCTATGTTGCAACTTATGACTCAACTATTTAGTTATTTCATATTAATTTAGTTCACTATACATCAGTGTTATAAATATTCGTCCCACAATATTGATTGTTCTCAACATAAGCAGTTCTTCCAGTAGAAGTAGAGACCATTTAAAAAGTAAGTTCTGCAATGTTGTTTTGCGGTATATGGTTAGATCACCAGTACTAAAATGTACACTCGTCAGCTTTACATATTTGGTAACTAAACCACTAAACTACTGCTGAATTAGACTGGAAAATGAAAAATACTAGGTATATCTGAGTATATTTGGTATTTGTAGACTCACAGGATCTGTGTGGTTATGTTGATTGGTATTTTGAGTCTCATTTTATCTTAAATTTGGGTTATTTGAGAGGGTTTCTGTAGGTCAATTGTACATTATCTGGAGATTTCACCCATATAGCGCTTAGGTGTATAATTTCACCCATATACATAGATTTCACTGAAGTCACGGCCCTCGCCATGTCTGGGGTCCACTTAGATGCCTATGTATGCTGCGATACTTGAAAATACCGTTTTCTGGCTCTTTTAACTTTTACCAGTTTTCATCTGCCTCAATAATATCTTCTTGATAGGTTAGATAACATGCCTTTAGTGTTGTATTACCCAAGTATCTACTCTTGTGAGGTTTATCAACTTTGTTTTGATACCCCCACCATAGGCGGCAAGCGTAGCGATGCCCCGAGACATGGCGGCTACCGTGATACCCCAGCCTACTGGGTGACGTCATGTGAAATCTATGTATAGCGCTTAGGTGTATAATTTCACCCATATAGCGCTTAGGTGTATAATTTCAGGTGATAAAGGATGAACAACTGCTACTGATAGTGGTGGCTATTGTGGGCCTGGATGTGGTGATATCAGTAGTGAGGGAGGTACTCGACCCTCTACAGATAGTCAACAATATCATAGCTGTCATTGTAAGTATGGGTTATCTGTGATATGTAGCTATGTGTTCCAGGAAAATGAGTCACTAGTCGCAAAATTGATATTTTTCAAAGTGTTTTTTCACAAGATCTCTTTATTGAAATGTTCTGATTTTTAGAGGGTTTATCACTTATAGTCATATGAAACCATGTAAAACGTTTCAGGACATTATATTAAATATATCCTTGCGTTTTGAGGGTCTTCGTATGGAGTATATTTAGTTACTTTACTGGTAATTACCCATCCAGAAACTTTTTTTCTTTTTTTCAAAAAAATATCAAACCTAAAATATAGAATTCCTTATTAGGTGTCCTAGTGTTTACTATCATTGGAATCGGCTTGATCCCCTCTTTTCAAATATGCTGATATCTCAAAATCTATATTTTTGTTTTTTTTTGTTTTTGCAACCGACTTTATTTCTGAAACCTGCCGTCTGGGCATATCTATATTTTGCAACTTATGACTCATTTTCCTAAAAACGGAGCATAGTTAGTAGTTTTTAATTTCCTTCTTAAATTATGTGTATGACAAAAGAAGTCAGAGAACGTAGAAGTTAATTAAGGTACTAGATCACACAAAGATCTACAAATAGCTGTAGCCAGATAAAACTTGGAGATGTGATGTGTAACAGGATATGCACAAGATTTTTTTATTGGAATGTTCTGATTTTTGGAGCTTTTATCACTTTAAGTCATATAAATCTAAGTACCAAAATGGAAAGTAAGGAAAACGAGTCACAAGTTGCAAAAATGGATTTTGAGGACACACCATATTTTAAAAGATGGGATCACGTCGATTCCAATGATAGTAAACATTTACAAGTACATCAACTAAGTATTTCTATATTTTATGTTTGATATTTTTATTTTTGAAAAAAAATAAAATATTGTTTGCAATATTTTGGGTGGACATTTACTAGTAAAGTAGCTAAATATACTCTATAAGATGACCTTAGATATGCATGGATATATTTGATACACTGTCCTAAAATTTGGTAAATGTGTATTCATCCCACAAACAGCGTTAAGCACCCCAAAAGAGAGGACATTCCCACAAAGATGTCCTATGAATAAATCACTTTGAAAAATAACCATCTTGGGACTTGGGACTCATTTTCCTCAAACACATCACATATATGCTATTTCCACTATTTCCTCAACCATTAGGAGCGAAGATATCCCACAAAGATATCCTATAAATAAATCACTTTGAAAAATAACCATTTTGCGACATGTGACTCATTTTCCTGAAACACATCACATACATGCTGTTTCCACTATTTGCCCAACCATTAGGAGCGAGACGGGGGCGACCTTGTGATTACTAACCGGGCGTGGACGTGTACATCTCCGTATGACGTTTACTTCAAGGGCGTGGTCTATGCCATCAAGGGACTACTGCTATTGTTTGGTGCTTTCCTTGCTATGCAAACTCGTAAGGTAATCTCTTACATAACTATTATTAGAATCGATTTGGCGAGATTGTGGAATAATAGATTATATGTGATCCGTTTTAGGAAAATAAGTCACAAGTCGCAAAATACAGATGTGTATTTTGAGATATCACCATATTTGAAAAGAGGAGATCAAGCTGATTCCAATGATAATAAACACTAATGACCTGATAAGTATTTCTATATTTTAAGTTTGATGTTTGTATTTTAGAAAAAAAAAGTTTGCAATGTTTCTGGGTGGTTAATGTCCAGCAAAGTAACTTAATATACTCCATAAGAAGGCCTTCAAAACGCAAAAATATATTATACAATGTGCTGAAATTTGCGAAAAATCACTTTGAAGAATATCAATTTTGCGACTTGTGACTCATTTTCCTGGAACACATCCCATATTTGTACCAGATGTCACCAGTGTACGTTCCTCTCTGGTCCAGCAATAGGTGATGTGTTCCAGGCAAATGAGTCACAAGTTGCACAATTGATATTCTTCAATGTTTTATTCACATAATGTGTTTTCATTTTTAGGGTTTCATGCAAAATGAGAAATAAAAAAGATATCATTTCCTCATGATCCATGGTTCTAAATATTGCAATATTACAAAATTAGATCAGAGAATTCTAAATATAAGTGACGAAGCTATCGCGATTTTTAAGCGCGGTATCTGATGTGTTACAGGAAAATGAGTCACAAGTCGCAAAACATTGATTTTGAGATGTTATCATATTTGAAAAGATGAGATCAAGCTGATTCTTATGATGGTAAACATAAGGGCATTTAATAAGTATTTTTATAATATTATTTTTAGGTTTGATATTTTTATCTTTAAAAAAAAGTTTGCGATATTTCTGGGTAGACAATTACTAGTAAAGGAGCTAAATTTACTTTATAAGATGACCTTAATTAGAAATGCATGAAAATATTCAATACACAGTCTTGAAATTTTATACATGTATTTATGCAGGTAAAGATTGCTGCCCTGAATGACTCCCAGTATATAGGTTTGTGTATCTATAACGTGGCAGTGCTCAGCCTACTGGGTGTGGTGCTCAACTTTGCACTAGCAGACCAGGTGGATCTATCCTACATATTCAGCTGTAGTTTTATTATACTGGGCACCACCCTCACACAACTCATCATCTTTATACCCAAGGTAACGTAGTCACAGTCATCTTCATTTTTTAAAATTTTTAAACGTGTTTATTTCGCCACAAATTCCATATAAAAGGTACTTTTCATTGTAACTTTCTTATTATTTAGGGACTGTTCATTATAGGGGATTTGCATAGGCCTAGCCGCCATTTTGAATCTTGATTTGCATGGAGTTATGGGAGTAATGGTATAGTCTAAAACCTATAAAAAATATGCGATGTTCAGCATGGACTATTTATCAATGCTCAAATGCCACTATCCATGTGTTATACATGTTTCCATGAGACGAGTCCCCATCTTTTCCATCATGCATTTGGTTGCCATTGCTCATTTATACAAACACTGATATTGGTGAAAACATTGTTGCAATTTTTGATAAAAATGTTGCCAAATATTTGTAAGTCAGATTTCAACATAATCCATCCCAGCATGCAATGCAGTAGACATGCAAATCCCCCATTAACCACTGGGTGGGTGGGTGGGATTTGCAAAATATTGTATGAACCCCCCCCCCCCCCCCTAAAATCTTGTGTAAAATTTCTTTTTTAAAAAAATTAGTCACAAGTAGCAAAATTGCTATTTTTCAAAGTGATTTATTCACAAGATGCCTTTGTGTGAATGTTTTCATTATTAGGGTGTTTAACGCTGTTTGTAGCACAAATACAAGTACCAAATTTCTAAATGTCTAGCCCAACCTAAGATGTTACTGGGCAAAAACCTATGATTCCTAAAAGTTGTGAGAATGGAATCGTTATTCTGATTTAAAGCTGCCCTCCCAGAAGTCTGGGTTTAAAAATCTCAAACTTGACTTCTATCCTATTGTTTTAGAACCCATATTCCCTGCCTCACCTTATCCCACAAGTTTGATTTGATTTAATTTAATAATGTTTTGAATACATTAAATAGAGGTTCAATTCCGTTATTGAGCCATCAGTGAACGTTTTTAAAACCCTAACCATATGTAGCGGCAGATGGCAGCACTGAGTAATGGTTGAAGCTCTATATGCTCTATTGTACAAAATACAAAACTATGCACTCAGTGCTTCCACCTGCTGCCACCATGAAAAGTAAAATGGCGAAACAAGTTTGAAATCGACGGCAGGATTATCTAATAAATCCTTGAATTTACAGCTTTAGCAAACTTGTCTTTATGCGAGAGACCCCTGATTCTCAGTTTTGGTAACTAATTTGAAGGTAATTACAAGAAAAACAGGTAAAACCAACGATTGTGTCACTTGGGAAGGCAGCTTTAACAAAGCTATGGTTAAATCTCAATAACAACCTAACCATTATCTTCTTGCATGTACGTATCTACAGGTGACAAAATTCCGGAGCCAAGTTGAGGACGAGGATCCCAAGACACAATTCGGCACCGCACACACTCCAGGCACAGTGGACACCGCAGCTTCAGCCGATAAACTCAAGTTTGATGCTCTGACAGAAGCATTGGAGAAGAAAACCCAACTTCTACACATGGCAGAGAAAGAGCTAAAGGAACTGAAGGGAAAATAGGACGCAGCCCTCTATACGGGTCAGATTTTCAGAAAATGTACAATTCGCCTTCACCAATCCTCTCAAGTAACTCATATTTAAGACAGAAATAAGGTTCAAAATGCAGTTTAACATAACAGAACTGATACTTTAAATCAATGCGATGCCAAATATACTCAGATACTCTCGGTATTCATTTTTTAGCCCAACTTAACCAACTTTCCTAAATGTGTAGAGCTGCCAATTGTACATTTTCTGAAAATCTGACCCATATGAGTCTTACTTCTTGGTAGTGGGGAATTATTATGTCATGTGTTTTAGGGAAATGAGTCACGTCGTATGTGGAATTATGAATACATATATATAATATTAGTAATATAACAAGTCGCATGTGGAATTATGAATACATGTATATAATATTGGTAATAATAACAAGTCGCATGTGGAATTATGAATACATGTATATAATATTGGTAATATAACAAGGGCAGACATGACATATGCGCTACTGGGCTTGAACAAGGTGACAATGTCACGGGTGATCTGGTTGCCTTATAGATTCTGGCACTTGTTAGCAATTTAGGCTATTTTTTTGTATTGATATAAAAGAAATAAAACAAGACAACACACTACTGCCCAATTGCTATAGTATCTTTCGATACTAGGAGGGTAGCCCAGCTGATTTGCCTAACTGCTATTTTCTTTTGCTTCTAATTTTTAGTATATAGTTCTTTTTTTGTATTTCTTTTTTTCGTATTAATTTGTGGATCATGCGATTGTTGGGTGTTCCATTGGATTGCTCAGTTGAACCTGTGCTCCTACCTCTATCCCATCAATACCCTACAATATGAAAGTATAAGAAGTATGTAACATTTACAGCTAGACTGTAAACTAAATCACAAAACTAAATCACTTTGCTCATCTCATCTCACTAACCCTCATTGCCATGAATATGACTCCACATGGATGTTGTCATGGCAACCATCACTCACTTCCAAACCTGGCCTCCTCCACTCTGGGCCACAATCAGCAGGAGGCATATCACAGTGATGTTACACTTCAGTTACATAACTTATCTGATGATCTCCTCAGATACTTCCTCTCACTGAAATCAGTTGACACAGATGTACAGATGACAGTCTACAGATCCAAAGATAAAGATCTTACAGGATGTAGCTTGTAAGATCACACTTGTAGGCCTGGCCTAGTAGGAATGCCTAGTAGCCAACCCCCTGTCAATCACAGCCAACAGGACAGCCAACAGGCTTCACTCACTCAGTCTGTATACCTCCCTCCTTGTCACTCACAGCACTCACTCAGTCTGTATACCTCCCTCCCTGTCACTCACAGCAAACAGGCCAAGCCAATACACTCCTCCACTTAACAGCACCAGCCAACACAGTCAAAACAAACCCATGTGGCCACTGACAGGCCACCCCTCCAATTTAGACTAAGCCAGGGGTGCGACAGAGCCTTCAGTATAGAGTATACCTTTCCTATAGTGATACTAAAAGGAGGCTGCGCCCATTCAATCGAAATACAACTTAAAACAGAAAAACACTTAGAGGCTACCCTCCTAATAAAAAAACAAAAAACTGAATTACAAATGCCTCTTCTTTGGTAAAAGACAACGATTTAACACGTGAAGATCCTGGTTGGTAATCCTCAACCCAACATTATATTATGCAATTTTTTTTATACATGTACATTGTTTTTTTCCCCAAATATATAATATTCACGACTGCTTGAACAATAAAAGATTTTTTAGCCCATTTTCTGTTTTCATCTGTATTGTTTTGGGATGGTATCTACTTTATTTATTCAAGAATTATATTTATCTATAAGTGTTAAATACATGGGATGTATTATAGGAAAATGAGTCACAAGTCGTATTTGAAAAGTTGAGATCAAGCCGGTTCTAATGAAGGTAAACTTTATGACAGCTAAGAAGTATTTCTAAATTCTATATTATAAGTTTGATATTTTTATTTTTGAAAAAAAGTTTGCAATATTTCTGGGTGTATATTTACCAGCAAAGTAGCTAACATATTTTATAAGATGACTTTAGAAATGCATGGGTATATTTAAGTCTTCACATTTGGTACATGTATTCATGCTACAAACAGCGTTAAGGAACCCAAAAAGGAAAACATTCCCACAAATACGTCTTACAAATAAAACACTAGAGAAATATCAATTTTGCGACTCACGACTGGATTTTCCTGGAATACATCACAAATCAGTCGGACAAGAGAGATTTGTTGCTTTACCCCAATGGTGCCACCTGGTATAAGGCATATCAACGGCTTTCTTCTGTACTTTTGCCTTTTTGTTCGACACATCGCACCAGGGCCAGGCCAATCTCTATGGGAGCGGTGATTTGATGTATGAAAATTCCATCTTGGGAATCATTTTGTCTACCTAGTAACTTAATTTGAATGTTTTTCTCAATCATTAAGCTGCTTTAAATAAGATGGCATTCATTTATAATGTTTACTGATCATATACATTCTCTGCAGGCATACACTACAGCAGTGTTATGACGACCCTGTCCTTGGACCAGAATTGGTTATACTGCAGAGGAACAACTTGATGGTTCTTCGGACACCATACACCATATTTCAAGATAATGAGAAGGGGGGAGTATACTACCAAAATAGGTTTTAATTATACATGCGTACCTATATATAGCATCGTCCAACATCTTTATGTTTTATGCCGACTACTCAATGTTTTATACTTTGTGTTGTTAAAGATTATTAAGCTTTAAAGGTGAAGTGTAATGAAAATATAAAAAATCGAAATAAGGGCTGATTTACATTCATGGTGGTGGTATTGATGGCATCTAAAGTCGAAAATTTGAAAAAAATATCATTAATACCCGTTTTTCACAGCTTTCTGGTGAGTACACAAATGGGGCTCAGTTTGCCTTAGTAGAGGGTGTGTATTCGCGCCCCACCGCTGTGACGTCATCAATGCCCTATGCCTAAGCTTGCTTTAACCTGGCTAAGCATTGTCTCATCGCATTTAGGTGTCAGTTGACTTTATAAACCATTATAAACGCATTACAATGGCGGCCGTATGGTTTCCACCTTCCAATACTTTCTGACCATATGTAGGATACACAATAGTTTTTGGATTCATAAGCTTTGTTTGTTCAAATTTCTTTCGTCTCATTTTATAATGGTTTTCATCGAAGCCCTGTAGTCTATTTAATACATTCTTACGATAGGGCATCATAATATTCCTGGCTCATATACTATTTGTTTCCTTGGTGAGAAATCTGTTTAATGTACACTTCTTAATTCATAGCATCTTTATCACACCATACGAGATAATGAGCTTGTGAAATAAATGAAAGAATAATAATAATGGTAGGTGAAATGGGGGTAGTACAGACTATTTAGGCCTCATTCTATTTGTCATAGTGAGTAGTTATGATTACTTATTAACGCTCATGAGTTGAAAGTGACTGACAGTGAAATTACATCAATGTAACTATTCATTTCTTATAATGATTCAAATCATTCGGAGATAGGTTTATAGAATGTTGAAGCCTTTCATTAACCTAGGCTATTTACTTCTAGATATATACAGTGGTACAGATCGATTTACCGTATTTGATGGGTATTAATAATCGAATCCCTAAGTTCACAAGATACAGAACGACACAGTGGTATACATATGATATACATTATCAGATAACCAAATAATCAAATAATTCAAGACAACCATATATAAGCGGTAATCCTCTGCGGTAATCTCAATTCTCTAAGGGGCCTCTATAGTTTCTTCAGGTAATGTCCATTAGTATTCCCCTTCTTGCTCTTTAGTTATTATTGCGAGTCTAATAAATGTTTTTAATCTAGATTTGAATATTAATCTGATCAGTTAGCATAATAACATAACAAATACGGTAATAGATCTATACTTGGTGAATATAGTCATTTGTTTCAAGAGAAATAAGATCTCAATTACAATGGAGGAGGGTAATATAGATATTTATAATGGAACATGAGATTCGAAGCTATTCCACTGAGCGTTTTTGTGAAAAACGGGCATATTTTTAAAAGAGAAATATTTAAATATTGGGTAAAGACTTCTAGGCAAAAGTATAATAGAGAGTGCTAAGATTACCCCCGCTATAGAACTAGTGTGTACAGTTCTATGCCCAAACCTACCAGTCGCGCTTGGACATGGATGACGTCACAGGCCGCTGGACCCGTGCTAAGATGGCTACTCACCATTGCCGCACTGGGCTACAGTGGCTCACTAAATGGTAGCGCATAAACACCTCCCACTGGTTTGATTTATTAGGTTGGAAGCTATAACTTTGTAGATCGTTTCAAAATACTCCCCCGAATGTATCAAACACCAAAAAAAATCCTTTACATTTGACCTTTAATGTAGTAGTTTATCCTATGAATGTCAAGGGAAAGGCCGGAAGATCTGGGTATAAATCCTAAATGGTACCCAGAGGCCTGTCGACCTGTTCGTCAAAAATCTGTAAATCCTTGATGAATAAAAGATTGTTCTATTCTATTCTATTCAATTTTATTGTATCATTTTTGTACTTACCGTTGGAAGTAGTTGCAACCAACAGGACCACAAGTGAAGGAATAAGACAAGCGACTCGACACATCTTTTATGAAATTCTTTATTTCAACTGTTATCCGAGAATGAAAACAAGTTTTGTGCTTCAAAAAAATTCACCTTAAAATTTTGGGAGCCAGACATGACTAAGACTGTCCGATCTACTCATTAATAACTTTTTTTTTCTTCATTTAATGAATGATACTCGTATAAAACTGCATAATTCTCTGAAAACATCCGCCAAAGTCGGAGGATGAATTGATGCCGGACCGTGCATCAGCAACAAATGACTTTACACATGTAGACATGAACAATGAAAAATATAGGTCCCTATATAACTGGTATTATTGTCATTCATATCATATGATGATCTCATTACCACCATCCTTTTTCTCCTCAGTATAAATAAGGACTCAATGTGGGTGTGAGTGGATGAACGGGGTGGGAAAAATGACATCTCGTATAAAAACAGTTAAATTGTAAAATACCCGCCCCACTTTTGAAAAACTAATAATGAACATAAATTAGATGCTAAAATAAAGTCAGAGAAGGCCAATAACCGTCTGCACAGCTCTGACAAGTTAATTTCCATCATAAATTCTCCAACAAATGACTGATTAGGCACAACATTCGCTCGCCCGCGGGGCAGTGAATATCATATTTAATATACAGAGATAAGACATCATCATCATCATCAATAATATTCCTCAGATTGTTTCTGTCCACCTAACTATCAGTTGGTACCCTCATTGAAAATTATTTCCTCACTTGGGGATAGTTCATCGTTAACACATTATAGAAATAGGATTCCATCAAATGTACATATATAAATATTCACACCTATGAACAGCGGACAAGTTTCTCTTCTCACTAAGTTCCTTCTTAGTTAAGTGGTTTTCCTCAGGAGGGCCTGTGAAAAGAAGGGATCCGATTCCTCTTCACAGACTCCTGTAGTTGGTTTGAAGGCTTAATAAAGTGTCCATGTCACTTGGGGGTAGTAACTTTGCCCGTGTTCTATGCGCGCGTGTGTGGGTGTGTGAGGCACCTCTCTCCCACACACTGTGTGTCCCATATACATATATATAGCATCTTAACAAAGCGTCTATTTATTGCCTCTGATTGCAGAATAAAATACTTTGGTCTCCTCTAGTAGAAGTACTAGTTTTGTCAGTTTCATTTTCAATGTCCTTAGGTTATTATTTGTTTTTGCTCTGTTTCTTGACCATCAAGTACTTGTGTGCATCTGCGCTTTAGGCTCCTGGGGTCTTTGCATCCTCTCATCTCTCTCTCTCTCTCTTCCACACTCTCGCTTTATATATTATTATTATTATATTATAATTCCTCAGGCGCTCCTCCTCGTATATCCTCTCACTTTACTTTTTACAAATATTCATCATAAATATCCCAAGATTATAACTCAACAACTCGGAACTGAACAAAGAAGTTGTTTATAATAAGGTTTACACACTTCTGTAGTAATTGTTGAAGTAGTAGGGAGTAGTAGTAGTTGAGGGTGAAGTAGTGGTAGTAGTATATTGGTGGTAGTATTACTGCAATAGTTGCTGATGCCCAAGACTACTACTACACCAGACTACCCCATGAAGTCTGGATCACTGTCACTGTCCTCATTGGACTCACTGTCGCTATAGCGCCTCTTTTTCTTCTTCTTCTTGTGCTTGTGAGATTTGTGGTGTTTGTGTTTAGAGCTGCTGCCGCTGGATGAAGGCCGGCCGCGCTTCTTGTCGGAGGAGCCATGGTGGTAGTGGTGGGAGGAGGAGGAGGAGTGTCGCCGAGACGAGGAGTGGGAGGAGGAGGAGGGTGCGGCCGATGAACGCGGGCTCTGCAATATGTGAAAATTATGTGTTAATATTTTATTCTGCAAGTGGGTGAGATTTTTTAGAAAAGGTACAATTCAACTTCCCCAATCCTCTCAAATAACCCACATTTCAGACGAAAATAAAGTTCAAAATACAGTTCAACCTAGCCAAACATATTGCTAGTATTGATGCAATGCCAAATATGAATAAATACTTTGTATTACTTGTGAATAAAAGAAGAAAATGGCATATCATGAATTTAAACCCTTTTAATACTTCAATAACTTGTTATTACTTGTGAATAAACGCAGATAATAATGGCAACCCAAGCTTACCCTAGATATGTGAGGGGGAGCTGGGGTAGCATCACCGCCACCTGAAACCCGCACTTCCTCAGTCGACGTGTCGGGGTGTTCATTGGTCCCTGAATGACCCGAGGTATTGAGAGTTGAGTCTCCCCCGCCCTCGCCAGTCGCTCCTGGCGTTGTAGGCTGTGCCGCTGCTGCTGCCGTGGAAGGTGTGCCGGGAGCTTTCGCCTTCTTGTCCTCTTCGTCTTCGTCATCATCAGGGTCTATACTTAACATCAGCTCCTTGAACTGAAGGAGCAAGAAGGGCATTTAGACACTGGATATTATAGAAGTAGTTTATGGTATTAATACCAGGCGGTTAATTCTGCGACATTTAGCAGATTATAGCGGAACTCCACTAGAGGAAAAACGGTGAAAACAATATTTTTTGTTGCCCACTTTTATTTTCAATCAAATCTCCACAGAAACAACAGCTCCCAGAGAAATCTGACATTCCGCCATATGCGTTTTTGTTGCAAACATGAAATGAAATGTTGTTGGGGGGCAACAACAGAATTTGTTGCCGCTGTTTTTCCTCTAGTGGAGTTCCGCGATTATAAGAAGAATTCAATTGTGAACTAATGAACAAAAACATGTGATGGAGATCATTGATTACTTTAGGTTTCAGTGATGAAACCTATGTAAAGACAAGGTATGAAAACAACTGGCAACTGTTCAATCCCTGTAATATTCTGTGCCAGACGGAGACAACAGTACACACACACTACTAGCCTTTTTTTATAAAAAAAAATCCCGAGTTTAATTGGACAAAATTTCACATTGAATTTGTGATAAGTTTCAGTTTCATTTGCCCTTGTCAACCCTATGGAGTAAAGTATTCCACTTATTATACATCAAGATATCATAACATCTCATATGTCCCATCTATATCAACCCACTCGACTTATTATAATTGACCCAATAATATTATTCTAGTCTCACAATGGACCTATTTTCATTTTTTTTGCCCGAGTCTAAAACAAAAACATACAATCCGCAAGAACTTGGGTGGAGGAGAAATGGTGCCCACCACTACGATTTTTAAATGTAAAGGCCAACATAAACAAAATGTTGAGTCAGAGTAAAAAGATGACAACACCCTACCTCTAGATATTTCTCTACGAGTTCCACTTTAGTATCGTGATCAAGGCCTGCGGTAGAGGCTGGTTCCGCACGAAGCTCTTCTAGCACCTTTGTGGGGTTAAAACGAACATGTGGTTTCCTGTTCAGTGGCTTGTCCCAGGTCTTGCCTGTGTCAGTTGATGTATACCGGTGGATTTTCCTGTGAGAAAACGTCAACAAGATAATGGTTTGTGTTTTTGTTGGACACCGTTAGCAAAGAATGAATGAACAAGATAATGCTTTGGGGTTTTGTTGGACACCCTTAGCAAAGTTGCCATATTCTCGACGATAACAATGTAGTAATCAATAGGTCAAGACCTTTCTTACCATCGCAGTACTACTTTAAAATTCGAAAAGTCGTCATCAGACTGAGTGCCCATGAAGTTTCAACTTATACAAGAATGTTGTGTAATACACAAAAGCTTGATTGTTTTTCGATCAGGATTACTGGGAGTGGGAGTTCACTAACTGTACAGTTACGTACAGAACATAAAGGGAGGATAATCTTTTAGTTTACATAGAGGAAGGTACAACATTATTATGGGCTTGGATTTATATCTTAGTTTACCTCCGAGGTAAAGGCAGATGGTGAACTTACCCGTCTGTGAAACCATACATGTCTTTCAAGTGTTGCTTAAGAACCAGAAGAAGAGCACACGCTTGTGTCACTTTCTCTAGTGCTATTAATTCAGAGGCATCATCAGGTACCTTAGCTGTAAGGGCAAATAATAAAACAATCATTATTGGAAGCCCAAGACAATATGTCTTTACATTTGAATTTCATATCATATACTATGAATGTGATCTGTTTTTAGGAAAATGAGTCATAAGTTGCAAAATATGGATTTTGAGATTTCGTCATATTGGAAAAGAGGAAATCAATCTGATTCCAATGATAGTAAACATGAAGGACCTTCAAAAAGTATTTCTATATTTTATGTTTGATATTTTTATTTTGGGGAAAAATTGTTTACAATGTTTCTGAATGGGTAATTATCAGTAAAGTGACTAAATATACTCCATATGAAGGCCTTCAAAACGCATGGATATATTTAATACTATGTCCCGAAATTTGTTACATGGATTCATATGACTATATAAGTGCTAAACCCTCTAAAAACCAATGAAGTCATGTTAGCTGGTCAATAAAGGCTTGATGTTTAACTAGTTATAGTTAAACTTATTCACACAGAAATCTATTTATTTCGATTTATTTCTTGCTCAGATTGAAAATTACTAGCTTTTTACTGACCTCGGGAACCATGTTTTAAAAATACAAAACTGAAATACTAGCAAACTTTACCTGCAAGTGTTTCTACATCTTCATCCTCGTCCTCGTCGAATTTCTTAGGTCCTTCCTCCGTTGTGCTTCCAGGATAGAAGATCTACAAGAAATAGCGTTAATATGTTTGTACACGTTTTGTCTTTACAGTATACAGTAGTTTTTCAATGTGGTAAAATAGACACGATCAGTTTTGTGCATTGGTACTTAGCTCACATTAGTTTAGGTAAGACATCCAATAGAAACCGCAAGTTCAGAAAAGATCACAGTGGCAAGTGGATAGTCGTGTAATTATACAATCAAAGTCGAATATCTATCGTATAATGCTGCCAGTAAGCCCACCATAACTCATGACAATGGCGAGTACATTCACTTAAAATCCTATATTATACGTGCATCCCTCTTGAGAGGTGCAATAAAAATATTCATATAGTGAACTACTTCGTCACCAAGTTGGTTACTTTTTTCAGATTTACACATGATACATTTGTGATTACACATCAAGTTTTATGCTCATATAATAAATATATAATCAAACTCGCCTGCAATAATCGAAAATTTATTGGACTTGATTTGTCTGCATAAGCACTCTGCCTACAGCATCGTGCTTATGCGGATGAATCTAGTCCAATAAATTTTCGATTATTGCAGGCGAGTTTCATTCTCTCCCTATATATCACATTAAGTCATTCATACCTGTAGGACTTTATAAGATGTAAATGACTGACACTTGGGTCAGATAAAAATGTTTAAAATCTAAAAAAAAAAGAAGTGAACACTGACCTCCTGGAAAGATTGGATGAGGTTGGAACCCGATACCGACACTAAGATGTCTATCTGATGTATAATGAAGAGAGGTTCGTCTTGTAGTTGGTAGGGGAAGTAGCCTAAATTATCTGCTATATACAATAACTCATCAAGCGGTGTCCTCTGAAAACACAAGACAAGCACACATGTAATAGGGGGATTTGCATAGCCGCCATTTTGAATGTTGATTCGCATGGAATTATGGGACTAATGGTACAGTGTAAAATTTATAAAAAACATATTCAGCATGGAATGTGTGTTTTACATATTTCCATAACATAAGTCCCCATCTTTTCCATCATGCATTTGGTTTTCATAGCTCATTGGTACAAGCTGTGATATTAGTGAAAACATTCTTGTAATTCTTGATAAAATGTTGTTAAATATACACGCAGCATCTTCTCCACAAGAAATAGTTAATTTTTGTTTATAGATATAGCCTTATAGACAGTGCTCAAAGTCTAAGTCGAAAGTCAATTATAAAAGTAAAAGCCAGTCATGAAAGTCCAAGTCTAAACTCCATCTCCAAGTCAGTCCTAGAAGTCCAAGTTAGTTGTAAAGACAAAGTTTAAAGTTGCGTAGAAGTCCAAATTGAAAGGTCTAGAGTAGAGGGAAGTAGTACTTACAGCTGTTTCATCAAACATATTTAGTAAGGAGCCGAGAAGCGCCCGCCGATGGCTCCTATTGGCACGGATGAGTGAGTAAATAAAGTTATTATGTGCAACTGGAGTCTCTTCCTCACGAACGCCTCGAATGAGTCGTTGGTTTTGGATGAGAGCTTGTAAGCGATATGATATCTTGATTCCATGTAATGCTTTCATCTGAAGAACAAGACACATTGAGAATTAATGTTTGATAATGATGCTCTTAAATTAGATAAATCTACCGTGTTAATAGTTGTTGGCTAGATATGTTTATGGTTGTTACATATCAGGTAGTTTAAATGACCGCAGGAAAGGATTTAAGCTTTCGTTGGACACTTGTCAACCCCATTCCTCATCTCACCCCACTGCTACGTACCTTCCTCATAAATCGTATGAATAAAATACCCATGTGTATTCCTATATTATTAGCATAAGTCCTATAAAGTTGAAAAAACTAGCAGTGGCATTAGTCAATAGTTAGACACAGCAGTGGGCGGAAAACCGAATTAAACCCATGAGTCTGCGTCATAATGATGTTCATTGTACGGATTCACGTACTTCATACTTGGTATTGTTTGACTTGCTGTATAAACATCCTGAATTAAAAATAACAAAACTTACTTGAATGAACCCTGGATACTTTTTATCTATGTCTTGCAGTTGTGTATCTGCTTTGATCCTGATTTGGCTATCACAGTCAGAACCCATACAGATCAGGTACGGCACACACTACAAAGAGAACATGGAACATTCTGAGTACACACATATATGTTATAATGTACCATTTCATACACATTTCGTACACATAAATGTACCATTTCATACAAAGGGGAAACACCCATCTTAGGTCACTCGATACATAGAGTCCGTCAAAATCGAGTGATTGCACACCCGAAACAACAGAAAAGGGGTCCAGGCAACAAGAAATTCGCCAAGATGTTAGACTAGTTGCTTATGATAGATGTGTTGAGTTACGCCTAAAATGGTACATTTGTCTTATAAATGGTTATATACAATATCTACGATCAATGACAAAGAGAAATAGGTCTTGGGTAAATTCATTTGAGGGAGTTAAAGCATTTTTTCTTTCAAAAGTCAATTTGAGGAAATTTCAATAATTCCAGACTAGAATATGTATCATGTGTACCAAATTTCAAGACAGTGTATTAAAATTATCAATGCATTTCTAAGCTCATCCTATGGAATATATTTAGCTTCTTAACTAGTAATTGCCCACCCAGAAATATTGCAAACTTTCTTTCAAGCATAAAATTTAGAAATACTACTTCGATGTTCAACTGTTTACTATCATTGGAATCGGCTTGATCTCATCTTTTCAAATATGATGTTATCTCAAAATCCATTTTTTGCGACTTGTGACTCATTTCCCACATCACATAAATTCAATCTTACCTGAACTGGATGGACTAATCCCTGTCCGAGAATAAGAGTAGTGACCAACAGCGCGGACATGCGCACTTGGGAATGCGGGGAGTAGAAAGATTCAAGCACCTTTTTTAAATACAGCTGAATCACTGTACTTGCCATACTACAAAGAGAAACAGAGACATCAGTATACAGAACACGAACACAGTGCAACCTCTCTATTGAGACCACCCTGGGGACTGACACAGTGGAAACTCTCTATTGAGACCACCCTTGGGACTGAACGATTTGCGGTCTAATAGCGAGGTGGTCTCATTAGAGGGGCTAATCTAATAAGAGGAAAGCAATTTGGAACTGAGAGAAACTTGTCTTAATAGAGGGGTGGTTTTTATGCGAGGTTCCACTGTTCCACTGGATTAAGCTTTATACATGAGCTTCTATCGCTTGAACATAGGTTTGTAATTGTAAAGACCAAGACGTTGGTTTTATTGTAAATGGAACGATTAATAGGTCGTTTGAAAGTTGCGGAATAAAGGAAAGATTAAGAGAGAGGTGTAGACCCTTACCCCGATTGGATATCACCCATCTCTTTGAGGTCCTCTTTATCATGAGTTTTCTTCCCTGAAAAGATGACAAAATCCTTGTGTAATGAGCCACTAGGGTACATGTATATCAGACAATAAGGAGGTTCCGCAAGCAAACCTATCTCAATTACGTAACCGTATCTGTATCTTTTTTTGTGAATTACGTTGCATTTTTAAGTATAAAATATAAATTGTGAGATGAAACATTTTGCTTGATATTTCTCGCTACGTTTTTCCTGCCATGGTTTGCTGAACCCTTTCCTTCCTTTTAAGATATGTTTGTATTTCATAATTTTTAGAGACTAACCGTATGAAGTTGAATTAAAATTTAGATTTTTTATGAGCACCACATAAGGTTGCGGGAGTAAATAGATACAGATACGTTAACGTATAGGTTAGACTTGCTGAACCTCCCTAATACGTTTGAGTGGGCAACTTTAGAGAAATCTAGCTAGCAGAGACTTTAATTTTCAAACGATCCTGTTCTAATTGTCGCACAATGTGACATCAAGTTACAATACATGTATTCAGATCTAAAGACTCAACATTAAAAACCTACTAACTTCTTTGGTTTCAAGTAATTATCTCTAACCAGAATCAATGACAAGTTCACACTTACATTCGGCATCGGCATACACCATTTTTTGTTCCTCTTCGATCAGGTAATTTTGCAAGTTCTTCAAAAGCTATATGGAGTAAAATTAATTAAATTAGTCATCAAAAGCTACGCATGAATGCAGACCTTGTAAGATCAAGTAAAACATAGAAGGTCCACCGTTAGAAGTCTAATGATCGTATGGTTATTCTAACACACCAATGACTATTCAATTCAAAACATCTTTTATTTCATCTAGGGTGTTATGCAAATAGGAGCCATACATCAGAATATAAATCCAGGTCTTCCAGTATGTTCTCTAACTACAGGGAGTGGGTGAGTGAGTGAGTGAGATTGGTGGCTTTACGCCCTTATCAACACTTTGAAGTGTTATATCAAGGGCGGGAGAGCTAAGAGCGAGGCAGTTTATGATCATACCCAGGAAATAGAGATAGAGAAGAAGGGAGAGAGAGACAGAGAAAAGAGACAGAAAGGCACTTTAAGGTCTCACCCAGGACCAGGCACTTTAAGGTCTTACCCAGGACCGTAGTGGGTCAGAATTAAAAGTATTGTAGGTTAGTTATAGCCTGTGAAACAAACTTTTGGCTTTTGTTCTAAGGTCTGGAAAGTCTATTGCTATAAAGGTTAGCTATTCCAGAAGGTTTTTTTTAAAAAGTAGTAAGGTTTACACTGACCTGGCACTTCATTTTAAGGGAGGATACCTTGGTGCTCTCCCACTTGACGTTTTGATGCGCGTTTTCTTGAAGAGAATGATCTTGGTCTGTGAGGAGGTCGTGATAGACATCCCGTAATCGTTTACTCAACATATACTCGTAGTGCCGCGTGCAGAAGAAACCTGAAGGATGACAGACAAATATTAGCATCGTTCACCAAACCAATATTCGTACGAAGGGAAGGTTTTTTATTTAGAATTTGTATACAGCGTATCCTCGGACAAGTGACAGAACTATCATACAGAACTATAGTAAGGCAGATAAATGACAAATAATAAAGTGAGGCCATTGAGATAATGGGACATAGGCTCACGGTATGTAAATCAGTTCTGATACACCATAGTCTTCTGCCCACTGCTGTCTAAGACTAATACAAAAATGGGAAGATTACCGATAAATAATCAACAAGACAACATACTACTGCCCAATTGCTATAGTATCTTTCGATACTAGGAGGGTAGCCCAGCTGATTTGCCTAACTGCTATTTTCTTTTGCTTCTAATTTTTAGTATATAGTTCTTTTTTTGTATTTCTTTTTTTCATTTGATTGCATAGGCAACCATCACTCACTTCCAAACCTGGCCTCCTCCACTCTGGGCCACAATCAGCAGGAGGCATTTCACAGTGATGTTACACTTCAGTTACATAACTTATCTGATGATCCCCTCAGATATTTCCTCTCACTGAAATCAGTTTACACAGATGTACAGATGACAGTCTACAGATCCAAAGATAAAGATCTTACAGGATGTAGCTTGTCAGATCACACTTGTAGGCAAGATATACATACAGTTTACGCACAAGCTTTCAAACAACCTACTGCTATTTTTGTTTTCAGCTGAGTACTTCAGTCAGACAAGGATATCAGCCCATACTAATTTAATTTGTTACTCTCATGAGTTGATTACGAACAAGCTTTCAAGCAACATTTAATTACACAAACTTTACAAAAGCCTTTCAGGGTCCTTCACTTATACTCAGCTTTCAAGCAACCTTTAATTACACAAACTTTTCACAAGCTTTCAGGGTCGTTCACATTTACTCAAGCACCATCACCAACATAACCCTAACTATTCACAAGCTTTCAGGGTTGTTCACTTATCCTCAAGCACCATCCTAGTAGCCAACCCCCTGCCTAGTACCCAACCCCCTGTCAATCACAGCCAGTCTGTACACCTCCCTCCCTGTCCTCCCTCCTCCCTCCCTGTCACTCACAGCAAACAGGCCAAGCCAATACACTCCTCCACTTAACAGCACCAGCCAACACAGTCAATACAGACCCATGTGGCCACTGACAGGCCACCCCTCCAATTTAGACTAAGCCAGGGGTGCGACAGAGGCTCCAGTATAGAGTATACCTTTCCTATAGTGATACTAAAAGGAGGCTGCGCCCATTCAATCGAAATACAACTTAAAACAGAAAAACACTTAGAGGCTACCCTCCTAACAAGAGAGGAATGAGGCTGATAGAGTGTTGGATTTTTTACCAACACTGCGTTAGCTAATAGGTGGGGTGTTTATACATTGGTAAAGAGGGATGTTTTCAATTTAGGCCAAAGAAAAGGCAGGGAGGGGAATCTTTTTCTATGTAGGGGGTTGGTGGTGGGGGTAATCGGAAACGCACCTATTTTTGGTGGCCTTATTGATTTGACCAGTGAAAATTAAGTATTATTCTATTACTTGGACATGAAACTAAGTACAATTACATTAAGTTATATTTCGATTTCATTCATGATATATCCTAAGTATTATTCTATTACTTGGTCATGAAACAAAGTACAATTACATTAAGTTATATTTTGATTTCATTCATGATATATCCTAAGTATTATTCTATTACTTGGTCATGAAACTAAGGGATAAAAGGGTCACCACCAGGGCCATAAACCCTTTGATCTTGCCCCATCAGCTGGAGGAGGAGGAGAGAGATATATATCAGAGGCCCCCTACAACAGAGCGCAAATAAGGAAGGGGAGAGGGAGGGGGAGGGGGAGAATAGTCGATCAGAAAGTCAATCAAAAAGTCAGAAATGCCATTCGTTAAATCAGAACAGTCAATCAGAAAGTCGAAATAGTCAATCAAAAAGTCAATCAGAAACTTAGAAAAGTCAATCAGAAACTTAGAAAAGTCAATCAGAAAGTCAATCAGAAACTCGAAATAGTCAATCAAAAAGTCGAAATAGTCAATCAAAAAGTCAATCGAAAAGTCAGAATAGTCAATCAAAAAGTCAAAATAGTCAATCGAAACGTCAAAATAGTCAATCAAAGTCAAAATAGTCAATCAAAAAGTCAAAATAGTCAATCGAAAATCAAAATAGTCAATCAAAAAGTGAATTTTTAATTCGAAATAGTCAAACGAAAAGTCAGAAAAGTCAAAATAGTGAATTAAAAAGTCAATCGTTAAGTCAATCGTTAAGTCAGAATAGTCAACCATAAAGTCAGAACAGTCAATCAGAAAGTCGAAATAGTCAATCGAAAAGTCAGAAAGAACAATTAATTGGAAAGTCAAAATAGTCAATCGAAAAATCAGAATTGTCAATCAAAAAGTCAATGGCATTTTGCGGTTAGGAGCAGGACCCTAGACAACGTAGATGAAAAAAAATGCGGTGGAGGAGGAGGAGGAGGAGGAGGAGGAGGAGGAGGAGGAGAGGACTGAGGGGGAGTGAACGAGAAAGGAGTGGGAGAGAGGAGTACCTAGCGGGGGTGGGGGGTGGGGGGGGGGGGGGCGGGGTGTTGGGTGGAAGCCATTGTGGAAGTAGGAAGAAGGGGAGGGGAGAGGGAGAGGGAGAGACTAAGTTATATTTTGAATGTACTAAATCTGCCAATTGTACATTTTCTGAAAATCTGACCCATTTGTGGTTACTCCTGTAGAGGTGGTGGTGCTTACAGAACCCTATTGGCCCAGGTGCAATAAACGTGTAATAAACACCATGTGTGATGTGTCACAGGGAAATGAGTTTCGAAAACATTTTTTAAAAAGGAAACTTTAATGTTGTATGCATCCTTTTGCTAGTTCCAGCATATTTCATTGACTATTTTAAGTGCACATAATTATGATTTTTTTTAAGAAAAAAGGTTTTATTCAGCATATCCTGCCATTTACTATTTGACTGTAAGAGCCTCTCTTAGTCAAATATTAAATTTGATAAATTACATTTCTCTAATAGGCTGATTTCTTTGAACTGGGGAATAAATAAACTTAGAAGAAGCAATGAAAAGAATTTGCTTGTAGATGTGATGAGAGGGGCTCATGAAAGGGATACTGACATGAGAGGCTGAATTATTGTGGTCGTTGTGGTGGAAAGGAGCCACCTGCAATAATTCAATCCACAGAGAGAGAGAGAGGACCTACTCCACACATACCAGAGGGTTTGGTTTAATGTATAAAATATTATCTTGGCTTCTAAACAAGATAGAATTATGGAATAAAGACCAAAAGTTTTCTTATGTTAAGGAGAATATATTTACACATGACTTATTTTTGTACATCCTTAAATTTAAAAAGTTGATAGAACAACTCTGTGACAGCTCTGTGTGGACACCTGACTTTTATTACCATGTGGTCCGACTTTTATTACACTGACTGGGGTGCTAGCACTGGGGTAAAGCTGGTGGTGGTGGGATAATCTGATATCAGCATCTGATATCCGGTCAGTCTCTCTCTGTGGGGGTGCGGGGGTGCTGTTGTCATGGGACTTTATTACTATGTGGTCAAATAACCCCTAGCCTAGACCTGAGCCTTTCACATCACAAACTATTCAGAAGGTTTTAATGTATAAAATATTATCTTGGCTTCTAAACAAACTAGAATTATGGAATAAAGACCAAAAGTTTTCTCATGTTAAGGAGAATATATTTAGACATGACTTATTTTTGTACATCCTTTAATTTAATAAGTTTGACATCTGGACTGTGGACATCTGGAGTTTATGACTCTGTGGGGGCACACCACCAGCTGGCTGAGCTGGCACACCCTGGGCTAAGCTCTGGGGGCTCGCTGGCCCAGTCTCTGCAGTCTCTGATCTGACAAGGGGTAAAGGGCTGATAAGGGGTAAACTTCTTAGTCAGAGGGGTAAACTTCTTAGTCAGGTGATCATCGCCCTAATGACTTCGTTTGATGTGACCCATTGTGCCGAAAACAGAAATACAAATGGCTTTTGAGTTATAAACTCAAATGTTGGACCACTAGGTAAACGTCCGAAACTTTTCTCTAGGTTAAGGAATAGAATAGGAACAGCAGGAAAAGGGAGAAGGGGGCGAAAAAGTGGCTCAAACAGTCGGGGGCCACGTTTGTCCGTAATAGATGTATTTTCAAATCGTATTGACATGTAAAAGCTAACGCTAATAAATGATAACTTAATGGAGTGAGCTATGTTAAAGATGACTATGATCTTTCTCCAGCTGATGCTACCATGTCACAAAAAAATAATGGATGGCTTTGATAGCGTCACTGCTGCGTGGTCAGCGGAAGATACCACTTGACTCATCCTGTGGCTTGATTTTAGTTGTTTGGTGGATGATGAGGTATTCGGTTATGCTTGAGTGTGTTTTTTAAGTGTGGGTGTATTTTTTTCTGTTGAAGTCAGAGCATCCAGGCTTTTGGGTCAAATCTTCAGAAAATGTACAATTCACCTTCACCAATTCAAATAACCCACATTTAAGACGAAAATCAGGTTCAAAATACAGTTTAACATAACCAAACCGATTTATTGAATGAATACAATACAGAATACACTCAGATATACTGAGTATTTATCATTTTTCACTATAATTTAGCAGAATTTGCGATTTGTGTAGAACTGTAGATGTGCATTTGTGTAGAACTGTGCATTTTCTGAAAATCTTATCCCTTTGCGCCTTTACCATACACAAAACAACTTGGATTAACATGTTGATCTATCCCAGTAAAACCAAGTGGGACCTAAAGATAAGCTGACACTTACCAATGCCTGTTAAGGCCTTGTGTCGAACATCCTCGTCCTCATGACTCATGAAGTACATGACCACATCAAAGACTCGGTCTTTTATGGAGACCTGAAAAACACAGAGAGTTTGGTGAGAACGAGTTGGAAGAGACCAAGCCACATGCAAACATCAAGCCATTGCATGCGGGGGTGGTTGGGGAGGCGGCGGTAGTGGCGGCGGTAAGAAACAAGGAGGAGCAAGTCTCCAGTGGTGGAAACAATCACAACAAACAACGGCACACAAGCAGACTTGTCAACAGCTAACACAACACGTCGGTTTCTCTCTATTTATTATTTTAAGTTAATTGTCTGAAGGTTCTTAAAATCAATGGAAGACATCTGAATGCTTTCCCTTCTAGACGAATCAAAAGTTCTTTTAAAAAATAATGAAAGACGTCGTCTATCCGATTTTCCCTACTCTATAATTCCAAACTTTCTTTAGAAAGAGATTTTAGATAAATGAATAAATGCCTACGAGTGACATGAGTTTTACAAAATTAATGCGATCAAGTAATCCGAATTCGAATCCGAAATATCCCCAAGAATAAAACAGTTTTAGTTGATTCAAAAGATGGATGTCTAGTTCCACTAAGTCGAATAGATCAAATCCCCTATGCTTAAATGAATTTGAATAATCTTGGATTTTATTTCTTTTTAAAGTGTTGTGTAAACTGTTCAAACCGAGAAAACCTGAACCAAATGTTAAGAAGACGCCCCAGGAAATCATACGTGGCATAAAGTCTAAAGCATAGACATATACATAGAGTTCAATTATCAAACTTATAAGAAAGTATAACGTACGATACAATGGTGAGCGACTAAAATAGCATATACCCCCCAGAAAAAAACAAAAACGTGGCAAACAAACACGACAACATAATTCACCTGAGCTGTACTGTTGTCACAAACCTTCTTTTCACCGAAGTTCTCCGAGTCAAAATCGAAATTTTTACAGAGGAGACCAACGGTGAAGAGGGACCTGAGTAAGGTAGGTTTGCTATTCGCAAGGGAGGGGTTCTTAGGATCTTTCTTGTGCTCCATTAACAACTTGGCCAAGACACCTGCAAAAAGGAGAAGACGAATTATTTCAAATGCATGATTACATATGAATTGATACAATATTAGTATTGTTCTTACAATAATTGTTATTGATAGTGGAAGGGCGGAGGTTTTATCGTTAATATTTTTATTGCCATTAGAAAAGGTATTCTAATTATTTGTGGTAATATTAAGGGCCTAGTCCACTAAGCCGATTCTCAAGCGATTCTCACAGAATTTAGTGCAAAAGGGTCATCTTCGGGGCAAAATCGCATGAAAATTGGCTTAGTGGACTAGGCCCTTTACTTATGGGCGAAATAGCTGAAATATTCTTCGGGTGTTTTCTTAATTTGATAATAGAGCTTTTCTTCGGGAAGATTCAAGCGAGTTGATGGAAGACGTGTCTTGTCTTTGATACTCACCGAAGAATTTCTGGAAACAATCCCGGACGAGTTTGTAGTTATGTGTGACATTATTAACGACGGCACCCAAACAGCTCACGCAACTTTGGACGATCTGAAGTAAACAAAGTTATATAAGTTATCATCTTTAATCTCAATTGACATCAACAACTTAAGTATATGCGGTTCAGATTTTCAGAAAATATACAATTCGCCTTCACCAATCCAATCCAATCCAAAATGAGCTTCAAAATGCAGTTGAACATAACAGAACTGGTACTTTAAATCAATGCGATACCAAATATACACAGATATACCCGGTATTCATCATTTTTTCAGCCTAATTTAGCAGAATATTCTGAATGTGTAGAGCTGCCGATTCATTGTACATTTTCTGAAAATCTGACCCTTAGATAATGACGAGCTAAAGCATTCAACTATTCTGAACAGAAATCAAGTTGTCCCCCCCCCCCCCCCCCCCCCCCCCCCCCCCCAAGGACTAGTTGAGCTCATAAGAGCCTGTGGGGAGGAGGTAAAGTGCAGTTGTACCAGGGTTCGAACCCACAACAGCTATTACATACAAATATTACATGTTCAATTACTTGTGTAAACTTTCATAAGGGTCCCAAGAACCTTCTTACATATGTGTCCCCATGCTACACGCTCATATAGGAAATAACGTTTCGAGTGATTTATACAAAAGTATTTGTCCCTGAATGAGTACTTACCAACATGCCATGTTTTAAAATGAGTTTCATCATATCTTCTTCTAACTGGGCTAAGAAACTTTCACTAGGATGCGTCATCAGAGGGACGGACAGTTCGAGTATCCGAGTTACGTTGTGTAAAACTTGTAGGTCACCAGGTGACTGCAAAATAACAACAATTCACATTAAATCAGTTCAATCGCTTTTATATTGAATAAGAAATAAATAATCATGTTGTTGACTGCTTAAAATAAGTTATGAAAATAGCGAGTATCCTACCCACAGAGATCAGCTTGCGGGAGGACACAGAACTTTTCAAAGCATAATGACAAGTAGGCCTATGATTATTCAATTTAACTTTTAACTTGAGGATTTGATTTGAAGACTTTTATTTCAATTAAAAATTGCATAAAGGGGAGCATTCTCCAGCTGGAGGGAGGTTTTCAAGCCTCTTATAGCTAAATTGCAGTATTTTTTTAAAATTTTAAGTTGTTGAAAATTCTGACCTCCAACTAACCACTATTCATTCAATTTCTGGTTTAGTTGTATCAGTTATATATATATAATGCTTTTATTCATTCATGATAAACAGTTACAATATCACATAATAAGGAAAAGGTTTTAGTCCTCTGCCCCCTTGCAGTTCTTCCACGACCGCCCTAACTAAATATAATACACACATTCATTTATTCAATCTGATACAAATTATTACATAACAATACATTTTGGTTATTCGATATTGGATATTCTGACTAGGTTCGGTTGTTGTCCCAGTGTTTTTAATTTGTGAGTTTGTTACTTCTCACTATTTGAATTGGTAATATAACATTTTGAATTAGTGTCTAAGCCCATCAGGTTGTCATTGATTATATATCGATTAACAATGTGTACACCAGCCGTTTTAAAGCTGTCCAGTATTATTTTTTTTTTTTTTTTTTTTTTTTATTTTATTCACTTACAGGCATTAACATTAAACATTAATTTCAATGACTCAAATACATGTTATGTGAAGACATAACCCCCTGGCCCACCCTTTCCTCCCCAAATGAGTAATGCAGCACCCATCCCTTGCCTTATTAAAATAAAATAAATATTGTCGTTATATCGACCTTCACTGTACTGTTAAACATCATGACACGGGGAATTGAAAACAATATATAAAAAAATTGAGACTTGGACTTACATTGCAGCGAATATTGAGATATGGCTGTATGGTAGTTGCATGGCGGACAAGGAGGCTCGCTTTGACTTTACAGAAGAGGAAAAGCGTGCTAAAACATGAGACTAATCGGCTACTGCTGGAGGAGGCATCTGGAATAGGCACAAGTTTACAAACACGTTACTTTTGATATACATAAGTTAAGTATGAACCCTAGGGGAGAGTGATGGATATTTGTCAGACAGAGGGACTGATAATAAAGTAACAATGGTTATACTTCTGTCAGGAAGTAATAAATACTAACATGTCAATTTCATGTCAAGTTTATTAGTGATCCGTTCCACTTCTTTTATATATATTACAAGAGGGGATTCTGTTGTTTGCTAATTTAATTAGGACATATATTCTTATTATTGAACATAGGACACCCAGTTGTTTAAAACTCTGGGGGAAGTAAAATATTTTTTTTTTTAAAAAAGTAAAGTCATTTGTGAGCCATGAATACAAGTATAGTGTACTAACCTCCACCGCCCCCCTCTTCCAGCTTTAAGACATTTTCTACGAGACAATCAACTAGTTGTATACACGCCTTCTCTACTGGTTTATTGGACTCATCAGCTTCCTTCTTTAACAACTGTAGGGATGGACAACACATTCAGTTAGCTATCAGTAGGTACACACAGCAGTGGACAGGACACCATGGAATTCAGCAATGAATATATACCCGTGAGACCATGTCTAGGTTAAAATTGATTTGAGAAATGACTATGTATCTTCATTGTACTTGACTACTTGTGAAATGATTGGACTTATTGATTTGCAGTATAAACATTCTAAAAAAAAAAAAAAAAAAAAAAGAAAAAAGAAAAAGAATAACACGGGCATACATAATTGACATCAGTGTGAAACCATCAGAAAATGTACAGTTCGCCTTCACCAATCCTCCCAAATAACCCAAATTTAAGACAAAAATAAGGTTAAAACACAGTTCAATATCACCAAACACACTGTTTAAATCAAGGTTATATCAACTATACTCATATACACCTAGTATTGACTATTCTTCAGTATTATTTAACCAAATTAAAAAATATGTAGAAACTGAACATTTTCTCAAGATTTGACCCATCAAGTTACAAGGTGGAAACAGAAGACTCACGTTTTCTAGAAGCTGCTCTAGCCATTCTGATCCAGAATCTTTGCAGGCACTAACGACATCTGTTATATTGACCACACGTTGTATCAACCGTCTCTGTGCGTCCTCTCTCGTCTCACGATGAGGAGTGAACCACATGGCTTGGAACGTATCGTTTACAAGTTTCTGCAACACAGGACACAATCACCATAAGATAAGAGGTTTGTTATTTGTCTTTAAAGAAGTACAATAGTAATTTGAGGAAGACAAATTGGTCGATATACCATTATGAGACTAACAAGAGTTCATTTCTTCCGGCTGCTACCATGAATTTAGAATATATAACTACAAGAGGGTGCTAAAGTTTACTACATAAAATAAAATACAGTCACGATAAAATCACATTATTAATTTACATTTCTGGTGAAAGCCAAAATATTTTGGCGACATTTTCCCAATTAATAAATCGACTAATTAATGAATCAATAATAAGAGGACGATAACCAGATGTCCGTAGATAAAGGAGACATGCTTACCTTGATACCTTCTTCGTCATTTACTCTGCGGATCATGCGTACACACATCTCAGGAATTTTGGGGAAGTCTGGTTGCTCTATGCATATATCCCTGAATATTTTGATTACTCGCTTCCGTACGCTAATTCCTGTGTCCTATACATAACAAACAAGATAAGTCAGTACACCACCTCACAAAGCACACATTTGTTCCATTGGCACAACAATTGTTAATGGTGATTCCACAAATTAAATTGTGCAACACCTATATATTTAGTAGTTCTTTTGAAACGCGTTTCAGTTGGCATACTTCCATTTTGGGTCTTCTATATGAATCATGTTTGAATTTCCTCCAAATTTGACAAAATTTCATACAATTCATGTCACACGTTGTATGTGAATCTTATGAAAAAATATTTGTTTTCTTCTATTAAAAGATTTCGATAAATGAATAAGCAATTCAAATCACTTCTTTACTACCCTTGGCAGAATACTCAGGTATAATCATTTCTCTCTATAGAACTGAAGCCACCTAATTTAACTACACGAGTGAACAGTTATTCTCCAATCTCCCTAGCTTACAAACCTCGAGCAACTTCTTCTAAATATGATAGCTAGACAAGAGGAGTGAGGGAATTTAATTACTTACCAATATCCTCTCTGACAACATGTCGTAATACTGTGAAGTCAACTCAGGACGAGACAAAATGAATTTTCCTACAAGTTCGACCGCTGCTTCTCTCACAGAAGTCGACTGATCTAAGAACCGTCCGTGAACACCTTTCTGCATGTCAGTCTGTGTCAATATACAACCCAATTATTGTCAATATTGGGGTTTAATACAACATATTTATAGTATTTAGTGGATACTTGATGAAATCGTTTGTCTCCTCCACGCATCGTATACACTAAGATTTAAATTGTACTGAACGTGGCAAAGAACATTTTGAAGTTTCCATGGTTAACTACAATTTTTAAGGGTTTTGTTGAATTATTCTAAGCCCATCTTTAAAGCTTTAAATCTTGTAATCAAATTATGTTGAAAGTGCAAATGTCAAGTCGAGTAAGATCTATCTGTTTCTGCAATGTTTTCTATCTTGATCAATACAGATCATTGCATTGTGAACCCACAAATATTGATTTAGTAGTAATAAAGCTTAAAACTACATACCCGCGCGAGAATACCAGGGTCTGCTTCTACCACGGCTGATAAACATTTCATAGCTTTGGTTCGCACAGCAACAGCTGTCTCACACAGCACCTTCAGAATCTGAGGCAACAAGTAAACCACATTTATATTTTTGGAAGACACTTTTACCTTTCTTTCTTTACCAAACATCTATTTACTTTTACATCAACGATAGAAACGTGGTGTACATTAGTCACTTAACTGATGTCATTCACTGATTTTCAGAAAATGTACAATTGGCACCTCTACACATTTAGTAAGTTCTGCTAAATTAAACTGAAAAATGGTCAATACTAGGTATATCTGAGTATATTTGGTATCGCATTGATACCAAATATGAAAGAGTATCTGTTTTGCTATGTTAAACTGCATTTTGTTTTTTTTAAGATTTTTATTCAGCCAGACATTACATTATTTTGAAGCTCATTTTCGTCTTAAATGAGGGTTATTTGAGAGGATTGGTGAAGGCGAATTGTACATTTTCTGAAAATCCGACCCATATATATACTTTCCCCCTTCGATACTTTCTAGAACCTAGTTCATACACCCATCTTAAATTCAATTCAAAACATATCTTATTTGGAGAAATAAGTACAAAAAGGAGGCCCACTTTTGAAAGCTAGCTCCCAAGTCTTCCAGTGGGTTCCATGTACAGAGGGACAGGACTTACCTGGGTTAAATAAATATCAAAACTTTGTGAGAATGGTCTCGTAGAAGCCAAGTACCGAGCTACGAGACAACTATTATCGTAGTCCAATTTACTTGGGGAGGGCCTGGAAAAAAGCAATGAGGAATGAATGTAAAGCTTAAGCAATATGTAGATAGTAAGCCAATATCTACCGCTAGCAGTTTTTAAAATTAAATATTAAATATATCCATCAAACCACCATCCAGTCATTTTTTTATTATAGGTTTTTATTGCATACAGTTTCGTGGACAAGTCCCGATATTCTCATATGATACAATTAAATATTCGAAAAAACATATATATTTTAAATTCACAACATAAAAAAACTGTTTCCAAACAAATAGCATGAGCCACATTGATATATTTTGTTTATTTAATATATCATATATGTTATGATCATATAAGAGACACAACTATGTGAATCATGTATATTCCAATGTATAACATAAACTATTTCCTTTTATTTGAGACTTACTTGTAAGTAGTAAATGCACCGACTCTCCGCGTACTTATATGTTCAAACAGAGCTTGCTTGCGCTTCTCTGCATTCTGTGTTGCTTGCTGAGCTTTGTCATACTCCTCAGCCAACAAGTCTGGATCTTTGTCCGTCTTGGGCGCTTGTTGTTGTTTAGCTATTTTATCTACTTCCACACTGGCATCTCGGTACCATTGAGCTACATAAAACTGTCGTGCAAACTGCAAACAATAGAACAGAAGAGATGACGAACTGTATTTGTAATACTGACCCCACACACAACTATTGAGAATTCAGTGTGTGGAGGAAGACCGGGTCTGACCCGAGCCACATTAAGTATGGCCAATGCCAGCATATTAACCTGAATAAAATTCGTCAAAAAAAAAAAAAAAATCTTTCTGGTGGTGCTTCGGTATAGATTCAGTACTTCATTCCCAGGGACTGAATTCAACTGATTTGTCGTCCTTAGCCGTTGGACAGTGACAAGACAGACTGATCTATCCGTTTTTCTATTTTAAATCAAACTATTCAGATATGAATTATTTCTTATTCCCTTCCCTCTGTGGCATTGGGAGAAAACAGAAAATGTGTTCTTTTCTGTTTCTTCCTTTGCTCGGAGTTGAACGCTTTGTTTTACAGGCAAGGTGAACCATGCTCCTTCTACCTGCTATTCACATAAGAACAACTTTATTCGACAGATTATTTGACACCAGAAAACACGTGCGGTCACAAAAATGTGCAAGAATCATGTCCCGACCCATTACTGTCTAATACAGGCACAATCACAGCTAAATCGTCCGAAAAGTTCTATATAGTTTCATCAGCAGCCCTGACACTGGGCATGATGACTGGGAAAAGGTAAGGCCTTTGTCTTTATTTGTTTAGTATCAAATGTAGGCTTCAACTGGTGGTTAAGGTGAGAAAGACTTGTATGGTACGTACCACAAGGGCTGGGTCACTTTGTGCGTGATATTCCAAGTACTCCAACAGCGCCTTTTGGAGATTCTGTGTTTTACTAGCTTCTGGGTCTGGCGTTGGCTCATCTGTCGGCTAAAGAAGAACAAGGAAACCCTTGATATTTATTAGGACAAGGCATAAATGTATACAATAATTCAATATGCCAGAAGTCGTGATGTTGGAATAAGAAAAGAAGGCAGAAGAACTTTAGAAGTCATTTTCGTCTGGTCTTACGAAAACTTAACTGCAGGTGTTTTTTTAAGATTATAAAGGGAATAGGTCTACAAGAGCGACTTGCGGGTAATTTTTCAGATATAATTCTAATTTGAGTGAATTAAGCTACAATAAAGGCCAAATACTCGAGAACACTTACTTCACTTCTTCGTGTTTTTCTCACTGGTTGATCCTCGGCATCACTGTCGTGAAACTGGAAAATTTTAACGGTGGAATATTTTAATTTAAGATAGGATGAAAGTGGGACCAGAGCAAAAATACTGAAACATCCCCACACAGACACATCGGAATTTCTTGAAAACTCTCTATGAATGGTACATAGTAGATCTCTTTGGTTGTTAGCCTGTGAATGCCACAAGATGGCAGTCCTCATCCATATTTTAGTATTGTATTGAGATTTGTGAGGCCGCCAAATGCATGCTACTGAAGCGGCGTCAGTATCCATAGAGGACGGCCAAGCATGGTCCCGTCCTCTCGGTCTCTTAAGGACCACTAAATTTGTTTAATCAAATTTTGTGAAACTCTTTATTTGGAAAATTTGAGAATTTTAATTCTAATTTTAGGGATGAAAATGATTGAATTCGGAGGAAATTGGACAATAATTAAAATTTAAAAAATACTGATTTCAGTAGAAATACTGACGACTTTCTCCCTGTAAGATAGTCAGAGGAAATGGAGAACCGAGTGCACCTATTTAGACTTCAGTCTTGGTAGGATTTTAGGAAGTTGTCAGTAAAGTTCTTTAACGTCTGCTGGTTTAGTCCAATAAGGATAATAAAGCCATTAGAGTTTCACACTTAAGAGTTTCTTTCTTCAACTTGTATATTCTGAGAAAATTTTTGCTTTTTCTGCGTCGAGCTTGGCCTGTCATGTCCCGGGTGTGTGGTTTTATCTTAATATCTGCGATTTTGTCGCGATTGGTAAGGTTTTTTTTACTGTTTATAATCTTGATAGATTGTCTAGAATAATTTACTTACGTTGTGATATATTTTCTATGAATACTTTTTCTATTTGATTTAAATCAGCTTGTTCTGCGAATAGTGTATTTTTTGCATAATCTCTGGCTGAATAAAAATCTTAAAACAAAACTAACCTGTCCAATGATTTCCCTGATGGTGCTTTCACTCAGTCGACTTGTAACAGCATCTTTGCGTAGTCGCGCTGCTACAATACCCAAGTAGTCCAGGGAGGCCACTCGTAGCGACATGTCCACTGACTTGTTACTGAACTGTGCTACCTACAATGCAGAACAAAAGTATTCTATCAGTATCTATAAACCAATATGTATGTATTACTGATATTTTTTGTACACAGACCTAAATAATGTGTAATGATAAAGATCCATCCAATTCATGTAGTCTGGATACACATACATTTCAATGGAAGACATTATTTTTCAAAAGTACGTGTTAAACATTTTCTTCAATGAATAAATAGTAGTTACATGAAACATGTATAGGTAATATGATGCGTTAATTGCCAAATCTACTAAGTGTATATTTTTCAAACAAATGTTTTTAAGTTATGAAGTTATCCTTACGAGTGAAAGAAGGAAGAAAAGACAGAATACATAATGCCTAAATGTAATTATCTTTCTTTCCGGTCCCCTCATCATCATGGGAGAAATTTGGGAAGGTCGGTATTTTTATTTTAGCAGTGATGTGAAACCAAGGCGACGCATTATATGTAGCAAACCTCGCCATGGTGTTAAGTGTCACTGCTGTGATTGATGCCTGGGAAACCCTTGTGGGTCTTTATTTCTTTAATTTTTTTGGGGGTAGATAAGGACTTTAAAAAAAAACAAAAAAAAACTTCAATGCCTTAAAAAACGCTTGAGTCGGCGGCAATATTTTTTGGTCAGTCAGGGACGGGAAACAAAGTCAATTTTTTTTTAGTTGTAATGAGAATTAAGAGACAACTCACCAAGAGTCTACCCAGCAGACTCAGGATTAGTTCTGCAGCAGGCCATTCGGGCTTGTTAACGGTTGCTAACAAGTCGTAGACAAAGTTCTCAAAGAGTGGCCGGTAATCCTCGTCACCTTTGGTGGAACACCTGCAGAACATCAGAGTGTATAGCATTAACATACAGCCATGAGAAAGTGATATTCAGCTCATTTATTCACGTCGCCTTTTCAATAATAAATGTATCATTGGTCCCCATAGAAACACCCACACATTATGGAATTCGCCACAACTCTATCTCCCTTAGAACTCGCTCCTAATGAATAGCCCATATACACAGCCAAAACCACAATGAGAAGAAAAATCCTTTCAGGGTTAAGTGAAACACAGAACATTAGATCAGGACAGAATATTTCTACATTGATTACAATGTTTATACAAAGCTCTGCATATGTACCCACAGGAATTCCCAACTTGAATATTTCAAAATATGTGGTATTTACACGGAATCAAAGGATCAGTTATGGAATGGTGCGAATACTTACTTTCTCAAAAATACAGCTAAGAAATTATGCGCCGTCCTCATAGCTGTTTCATAAGATGTCATAATCACAACTTCTTTGTCCACCTACAAGGCAAAGGCAATAGTGGATAAGTAACAGATCACAAGAGAACATACTGCATATAAGATATAGGAAATCTTGCATCTCGAATTACTTAACCATGGCTCCACGCCCTAGCTGAGAATCTGGATTTTCTCCAAATTCATCATATGTATATAGAGTGGAACCTCTCTATTGAGACCACCCTTGGGACTGAATGATTTTTGGTCTTATCAGTCTAGGCCCAAAGTTGAGAGTCCCTACAAACGAAGGGAAATCCTCTCGTCTCAAACCACAAAGTGCCATTATAATTCCATTAAGACCGCAAAATGTCATTATATTCCCATTAAAACGCAAAGTCCTAGGCAGGGATACCGATTAGCGAAGTAGGCTGACATACCATTCTTATCTGATCTGATGGTTTGGACCTAGTGTGTTATAAGCGAGGTGGTCTTTTTAGAGGGCTCTAAATCTAATAAGAGGGAATCATTTGGGACTGACAAAACTGGTCTTAATAGAGGGGTGGTCTCTATAATGAGGTGGTCTTTATGTGAGATTCCACTGTATATCCAAAGATGAAATAATAAGTCAAACTGGAGAATGCTTACTATTTCTGCCTTTCTGTGTTTGCTATTTTCATCCTTTTCGCCAGGGTGCTCGTCCTGTGGTGGATCTGGTAGACGTACCACACATTGTATAAGTTCCAGCGCCAGCGCTGTTACCATCTGGATGTGCTCCTCTGAATTTAATCTAAACGAAGACACACATGGAAAATAAGCAATAGTAAACATCTCCTATTAATAAAGATAGAAAGAAAATCCCATTCCAATAGGAGGATTTGCATAGCCGCCATTTTGAATCTTGATTCGCATGGAATTATCGGACTAATGGTTTAGTGTAAAATCTATAGAAATCTTGTCAAGTTTAGCATGGAATATTCACCAATGCTCTAATATCAATATCCATGTTGACATATTTCCATAACACAAGTCCCCATCTTTCCCATCATGAACTTGGTTTTCATAGATCATTGATAAAAGCCCTGATATTGGTGAAAACATTCTTGCAATAAAAATGTTGCTTCATATTTGTATGTTAGATTTCATTAGAATCTATCCCTGGATGCATTGTAACAGACATGCACAGTGGCACATGCACCTCCCCTATTATGAGGATGAAATAATTTAATATAGAATCGTTAGAGCAAAGAGCAGACATCAAGGGAATTTTATTTTTAGTTTCCTATATCGGCTGAGTCAAATAAGTGAATGGTAAGGATAAGCTTATGCTATTTCACCAACGGAAAGCTATTCTTGAACAATATTTCAACAGAAACAGTGATTATTTTTTAATTAAATCAAGGGTCTACCATTTTTCACTCACCTATAGCTACGGAGATTCTTTTTGCTAGTAGGTAATCTTGCTAAAGATGACAATATGTCTTCCATGATAAGCTGCCTATGTTTCTCATAGCGGGAAAACACCTGCAACATTAGAATGTTAAATGTAAACATGGAGAAAGTTGACTCAATAATTTTGGCGATACAAGAACCTATTCCTTGTTGAATTAAACTGTTATATTTTATAATTTTTAGAGACTTACCGTAGGAAGTTGAATTAAAATTTAATTTTTATGAGCAACACATAGGGTTGCGGGAGTGATATCACCGGGCAGAATCTCTATTTAGTTCTGCACCCAATATGGGTTGCGAGTAAAAAATCAACAGACAGAACTATAGAGAAAAATATTCAAATTAACGGTATTAAAGCCATGTATTAAGTAAGTTATACTTACACTTGTCACAAGTTTCAAAGCGTTTAATTGAAGTTCACTGATATTTTCAACAAAGAAGGGTGTGACTGCTAACGTCGATAGCTGAAAAAGAAAAGTATCAGTAAAATAACACGCGAACATTAGAATTTAGAACCAGGGGTTGGGTGCAAACAGAGCTTTTCTTTATTTACCAGTTTTAATTACTTATTTGAAAAAAAGCCCATCTCTAACATCAATCACAAGGTGAGATTTCCTAGTTATTTTTTAACTTTTCGATCCCATATGGACATTCCAAGTCAATTAGCAATTATCTTATATATACGGTATATCAGTTGGCTTACTATTAAGTTAGTCTGCCTTTAAAAGATCATGGCCACGATCCCAATATCACGTATATGGCGATCATTTTTGGCCTTTTGCAAAGGCATTAATTTGGTTTCAGCACTCGTCATTGTAAACTGCTAGGATGCCGACCTATCGGAGGAGGAGGAGGGTAGGCGCCAGGCCTCTCAGCCAATAGGGATTAGGCGACGTAAACATTTGTAAATAACCGATTCACTTTTAAGCTAACCTTCAACCAGTGTGGATGTGTTAGTCTTTACAGGCCTTATACTATACAGCACATCCTCCTAATCTCCTGATATATCAGATCGTCTACCCTATTAGAAATTGCATTTGTGTGCTTTGCTGATAATTTTATTGTGACAGTGTGCAACATAGTGAATTTGGAGATGCGAGTCTCTGCCAAATTTTAACAGGAGACCGAAAAGATTTTAAAGAGACCAAACAAAGTCTGAGTCATAGATAGGGTTCCCATGGTCCAGAGCACTTCGAAATTTTATCAATTGGATATTTTGCTGGAGACCGGCGGGCCCTGACAAATATCACTCTCAGAGACCGACGAAAATTCTGTGGAGACCTGGGCGTCGGTCTCTGGGTTATGTTGCACACTGTTGTGAACAAAGAACTCAAGCACACCCTAAAGGAAATTAAAGGTTATAGAATGTTTCTCACCTGTAGAATGATAGTGTCAGTGAGTTCTTGGAGATCTACCAGTTCAGCGATGAGAGCGACTAATTCAGTAAGTTTATTGTACAGGTTGAGCGCCTCGCGATGCTTAGCATTACTTGCTCGGGCTCGCTTACTCTTGAGGTTTCCTTGGTAGGCCGCTGCGAAGGGAAAAAAAAGAATAACAAATTGATAAAAGGTCATGGACTGCAACTTGGGTCATAAATGCCGACTAAGAACCTGGGTTAATTTTTTTTTTTTTGCCACCTGGCTAACCTAACTACCGACGCAACCTTGACCAATGAATAGTTGCGTTACATTTGTTCTGTCACGTCATACCTTATGACGTCACGTACTACGAGCGTTTGACTCATTACAGCGGTAGCATCAGAGCGAGGAACACGTATATAGTAAGAACCTGGGTTAAGGGAATCTAGTGTTGAAATTAATGCAAGTTAATGGAATCTTCCCATTTAACATAAGTTTAGGAGAGAACGACAAACCGCTTATCCATAAGCGACCATGCTATTTGAGTATCTATGAATACCTGAATAAGAATTGTTTTAAAAGGTTTACATGAGTGGATCAGATTTTCAAAAAATGTACAATTGGCAGCTCTACACATTTAGGAAATTCTGCTAAATTTGGCTGAAAAATGATGAATACTGAGTATATCTGAGTATATTCAGTATAACATTGATTTAAAGTATCAGTTCTGTTATGTTAAACTGCATTTTGAAGCTAATCTTTGTCTTAAATGTGGGTTATTTGAGAGGATTGGTGAAGGCGAATTGTACATTTTCTGAAAATCTGACCCGAATACACAAAGCAGGAAAAACTGTTGTATTTACCTTTGCCAGGATCAATCCTGTACACGGGATCGAACTCAGGGAAAATGGTGTTTTGTAACTGTATTTTTGCCATCATCACTATCCTCTCTATCACATCCTCGATGAAGACTTCCTTTGGCATTTGCTTAGATGTCATTATATACAAGCCCACCATGGCAGCATCCACTGCTGTCGTCACACGCTCCAGTGTAATTTCACGCATCAGTGCTTCAGACTCATGATCCTCATCCTGAAAGCAAACCAACAATTATTTGATTTTTTCTTTAAATATTTTAATTGGCCACTATATAATAGTTATAGAAAAAAAACGCATAACCAAATAATTGATTTTTTTTTCATGCGTTGCCATTGAAATCACTAATATACCTCGCAATATCCGATATGCTAACTTTCTTTGTATTTTGTCTTTGTTTGCTATACAGAACCAAAATCAGGGATGTTCTAACATCGAAATATACTACCAATACCAGTACTGCTCTGGTCGTAAGAGTTATATTCAGACTTCTACCAACGGTTCAATACAACACAAGTTCAATCCATTTTAATGTTCTTATAAATATTATAATGAAAATCAATCGTAGAAGTTTCATTGATGTTTTCCCTTAAATGCAGCTAATATAAAACCTTATGCGACAGAATGGATCAACCATTTCAAGTTAATGAAATTTGTTTGTGTTCATATAAGCAAGGTGGTGCTTGTACCCCATTCAATTGGAAAGTCTAATATTATTAAAATCCTTTATTCATTAGATGGATATTGACAAGGAGATGCATTTCTATGCTATAAGAATACTCAGGAATTCCAGTGCGGCAATACATAGCGAAGATTATATTTGTGTACTTCTCGAAGCTAAATTCTTTGTAAGAAGAACTTTGACAAGACTAAACCCGAGTTGCTTTACAAATATCATTTCGTAGAAAAGTGAGGAGTAAAACAGGAGATGAAGGTATAATACTGTTGTGTGCTAGAATAAAGAATTGTACTCACACTGTGGCTAAATGGAAGGGCCTTACACCCGTCTCGTATACTAAGCTGTAATATTGCCAATAACTTAACGAGCTTCTCGGTTGGGACCTGAAAATTAATATATAGGTAACTAATGTGCACAGCTGTATAATGAATATCAACATAACTCATTCCTTTGGCATTTGAACAAAATAATTGATTAAACTTCACAATTCAAATATCTTCAAATTCAAAATTCATCTGTTTGGTATGTTTTTCCATTTTATGCAACAGTTATATCAATGTTTTAGTTTTGTTTACATTTTAACTTGGCATCTTCAATAATATCGTGATATCTAAGAATTACTGTATATTGCATGCAATCAATGTACATACTTCATTAGTGACGTTCATGGATTTAAGCTTAGCGGCCTCATTGCACAATTTTTCTAGTTGGTGTCGAGTGACAGCACTATCTGACCCTCCAATACCCCCTGTGTCGTCGTCGTCATCTGCAATAGGTAATATTATACATATATAATGTGAAACATGGTAGATATAAAGAAGTAAAACAGGGTTCTCAGTCTAGGGAGGCTGAATTTAAGGACTTTTAAAAAGCTCAAAATAAGGACTTTAAAAGGACTAGTGTTTACTTGCCCGGGGCAAGTAAAACATGGCTCTGGGCAAGTAAAATTAAATGTTACTTGCCCGAGTGGGCAAGTGGAAATCTCTACAGCGCCGATTTCAAACCCCTGTTGTGAAGTCTACTTACAATGAAACAAGATACATACAGATCAGTGCGATATTGTTTATAATTCTGCAAATAAATTTGGGCAAGTGAAAAAGGATGTTGGGCAAGTAAATCTTGGCTGCCACTTGCCCAATGGGCACGTGAAGCTGGTAGGTTTTTTTCGAGCCCTGTATTGGCTGATGATTGTATGTGGGGAAGGGGTGTGCAAGCATGGAAGGCACAGCATACATAGAGCGGGCTGGGTTCGGGGTGGAGGAATCTTGAAGCTATACTCGTTAAATAATGCCTTCTGGTACATATGAACTGAATTTTGAAGCCAATGGGGAAAATCATCTGGTCGCTACAGTTTTACTTTTAAGGACTAAAAAACGGGCTTTAACAGTACTTACCATTTAGAGCACCAAAATCTAAATCTTCAGAGCTTTCTAATATTCCATCTATTATGGAATAGAACTTTTTGAAAGTGGCAGTCTCCATCAAATCATCTCCCGTTAAATGTTCCTCTGTCATACGCTTGTGCTTATGCTTTTCTCTTCGCTTTTTCTTGCCAGCTGAAAGAGGAGTAAAATGGGTGATATTTTTACTAAGTCTTTTAATCAACAATAGTCTGATGTTGGCGAAGATCGTAGTTGGTTGTAACGTTTTTTAATTAAGGTTTGGGGTACAGTTCGATGTTGCCATCATTTCTCGTTTGTATCCTATACAAAGTTAGATAGTATACCGTAACTTTTATTATTGCTATTTCTTTTTTAATGTTGTTACAACATTATTATTTTTTTTAATCGTTGAAAACATAAACACTGGTTATAATTACGAAAACGTTGAAATAATTATGTGAAAATTTTTAAAAAAAATAATGTCCAAAGGTTAATTATCAAAGAAGAATATGATATTTGACAGATTCATAAATTGTATACGGGACTAATGTATTGAGACAATAAGTATCCATGCTAACTTTGTATGTTTATACGGGTATCCCATAATACATTGCAATCAGTATGACACCTATATAAGAACTCATCCCCCCAGAACCAAGCATTATTGTATACGGCACCCCTGAAGAAGGTGCAAAGAGCACCGAAACGTTGGGCACAATAAAATCACGAATTCCAAACCCACGAATCCATCGTTTTTCCACGCAACAAGAAATCAACAAGTCAAACGGTTTTCAAGTCCCGTTAGTAGTGTAACATCCAACCATTCTTTTTTAAAAAGTTAGTTCAGGCAGCATCAATATGAAGTATATAAAGGCTTCACCATGATTGTCAACGATATAATATTAGGAAGGTTCTCAATACTAAGAAGTACAGAAAGGATATAATACAATTATTGCCAATAATAGAGAAGAAATTGTCCCACTTACGTTCAGGGGAAGGTGCTCTCTTAGGCTCAACATAATCGTCATCTGATACCCCCTGTGCTCCGTCAGAATCACTCTCAATATAATTGGTGGCCGAGTACTTTCTTCTCTTGGAGCGGTCACTGGAAGAAGACGTGAAGTCGTCATCTCGCCGTTGACGCTTGGAACCTGCACAAGGACAGCATACATTTATCATTAGTTCCATTATTACGTTTTTGTACACAACACCTGACAAAAATTTGGAAAAATAAAGTTTCAACATACATACCATGCCCACCCTCACAAAAGATACATGGATACCCACCCACTGCCCACCCTCACAGACCATACATGGAGTTGGGTTAGTAGTTACCACCATCTCCTCCCTATACATCCACCCAATCCCTACCTTCTGCTACTCCTCCCTATACATCCACCCCCTGCCCTCCCACAGACCATACAAGGAACTGGGTTAGTAGCAAAACACACAACCCAGTCAGCACTAGCCATGTGGTCTGCTTTGTTATTGTTGTTACAGAGTAGGGCCGGTCATTCCTGGTACCGCCAAAAGTGATATCAGAAAGGAGTCCTAAATCATGATAAAAACAGAATAAAAGAACAACACCTAGCCTCCTTAATGATGAGAATAACATTATAGCTGAATCTTACCTCTTCTATCGTCGTGTCTAGATTTCTTGTGTGACTTGTCATCCCGTTTTACTTTCACGAGGTCTCCATGAGTCATCTCCAATCTAGTCACTGCGGGAAGAAATAGAAATGTAAAGAAACTGCAGCTAGCGTTTCATTTTTATAGCATATCTAGTAACTAGTATATTACTATTCTATTGCATGAAAGAAGCAAAGATAATGACAAAGATTCAAATGGATCTTAAAGTATATCAATATTAGATATTTCTATTGTTGTCAGCTGCTAATCTTAGAATGAATACCTAGGACTATAAATTATTAGTTGTTAAATTTGATTTAAAAATAATTATTTCATATACATGTAAGGTAGACAACTCCATATTACTTACGTAAGACGGTAGGGTTAGATATCATCGACAGGGCCTGAATAAAGAATGATAATAATATATTAAATATTTTCCTCAGTTAGAGAAACAGATCAATCGTAGCTGAGATTAGTGCTAGATTCAGTTTATGGCCAGGACAGATATAATATGAAGTTAATTGTCTTGATAACAGATTAACATATCAACTAAAAGAAAAGAAAATTCTAACAATATTAAACTTGATCAACATCACTGAACTCAAACATAACTATTTATCTAACTGTCTAAATGAGTAAATTCAACACTGCCAGTCTAGGGTTTTATTTGAATCAAATTGATTGAGAAATAAGACAAAATGAGAAATATAAATTGCAAAGTAAAACACTCTAAGGCTCTACTTTAGATTGAAATTGAAAGCATTAAAATATCGCCTACAGACCAATCAAACTACTGTTACAGTGCTAGTTCTAAGGCAATGAATATACCCTGCAACCTAAATCAATTGATCCAAACACTCTCTTGTTAAAGTCTCGAGAGAAAACCGGAATGTGGAAACACCACGAAGCAGAATTCAAGATTTAAGCAGAACACCAAATCAGGTGTTAGTGTGGTGTTAATTTGGAGCAGATTTCTTAGTTTCTAAAAAGCCTTCATTAGTTAATACTGCAGTGAAAATAGCTCTGCCTTGAATATGGTGAAGTGTGCTAGGGCATGAGGTGGGAGGTTTTTCCATTTTGATCAGGGGTAAGCGAATTCTTTACCAAACAAAAGGACAGTGCGTTTCATTCATATTGATACCCATGAAATGTTAATCTAGGGAGAAAATTTAAAAGATGTATCATCTTCCTTGAGTGAATATATTTTTCGGAGGATCTGACGGCAGTACAATTTTGGGAGCTTTTAATTACCCAACAAAGTCAATACTTAACACACGTCTTAGAGGGGCAAGCCATGGATGAGCTTGATTGTTGTCTAACTTCAAAAGAGTAAAACGACACTTTAAAACGATAAGACATGCACACTAATGACACCGACATGTAACACTATCTATTGGGGGAGGGAGCTGGGGGAGGGTGCTAATCTAGCGGTCGATTATGTGAGTAGCATTAGTCAATGAGTTGATGGAGGAAGGGGTAATTAAATATATGATCAGATACTGAATCCATTGGAGGAACTGGCTATGAGGGTGGGCGGCAGGGGATCATGCTGTTTTCTCGCCGTCACTACAAAGCTTGCTACTGCTGCGCTATATATACTGCAGAGGCATTGAAATCTGTCTTACCGCCCCATCAAGAGGCTCTAGAACGACCACTGGTTCTGCTGATTTGGTTGAAGATTTGTGCCGCGAAGACCGTACCTCACTCTGACTGTTTCCATGGTTACCATCATGACTCAGGGGGAAAGGTGGGCCTCCTCTGTGTCCCACTGATTCTGCAGGTGGAGGAGCGGCAGCAGCCTGGGCCGGAGATGAAACTGTAACAGCAGAGAAGGAAATAAAGAGTTAGAAATAAAGAAGTACTAATGGGTAAAAGGATACCTGGTGGAGATGGTGATATTTTTATTTTATCTTTTTTAATTGTTTTAACCAGGACTAGATCTTCCTCTAGTACCTGGGGGAAGTGTAATAGTAAAATACTGATAGGTAAAAGGATACCTGGTGGAGATTGTGATTGAGGAATGCTTTAGAAGTAATTTTCAGTGATGAAAGTGTGGCCATGACAAAAATACTGAAATATTTCTGGCAAGGAAAAAAGCAGATAGATAGTAATCTTTGAAAGTTTCCACAAAACTTGGTAAATCGAATTTTGTGATATGTTTCTGAAAATTTGATAATTATTTTGAAAATTTGATAATTATTTTGAAAATTTTAGTTTAAAAATGATGGAATTTGGATGAATTTGTGGAATCTTTCAAAAAGTACTGATTTCAGTAAAAATACTGAAGACTTTCTTCCCTGAATTTAATCATTGCATTCCAAGTAAAAAGGACTGCCAAATAAAGGAGCGAGATTTACCTGTTGCTGGTTTGGAATGTCGACTAGTACGCATAGGGTAGCTGTGAGGTGGAGTAAGGGCACCGTGTGAACCAGGGCTTCCCGATACGCCTCCATTGACAGTAGGACCATCTAGAAATGACAAGGTCAACAATACAAGGCTACAGAACCCATCAACAAATCAAGGTGCACGTCTATATATATGTGGGTCAGGTTATCAGAAAATGTCCAATTCACCTTCACCAATCCTCTCAAATAACCCACATTTAAGACAAAAATGAGCTTCAAAATGCAGTTTAATATAACAGAACTGATACTTTAAATCAATGCGATACCAAATATACACAGATATACCCACTATTCATCATTTTTCAGCCTAATTTAGAGAATTTCCTAAATGTGTAGAACTGCCAATTGTACATTTGCTGAAAATCTGACCCGTATATGTGGGTCAGATCGTCAGAAAAAATATAATTGGCAGCTCTACACATTTACTAAGTTCTGCTAAATTAGGCTGAAAAAATGGTAAATACCGGGTATATGTGTGTATATTAGATATTGGGGCGATTTAAACAATGTTTTGGTTAAGTCTAATTATATTTCAAACCTAATTTCTGTCTTAAATGTGGGAAATTTGAGAGATTGCTGAAAGTGAATTGTAGTTTTCTGACGATTTCACCCATGTACGTTCCACTAAAAAACTTAACCTGAACTCTGAGGGGAAATCAAAAAACTTAAGGTGAACCGAAAATTCAGCTAAAGAGAACAGATACATTAAGATGGAAGTCTACAGGGAAATTGCAGAAGGTTCAGGTTAACCGAGTTCATGTTAAGCGGAACATAGTGTATAATATCATCGATTAGATCAATAGATGATGCAGGATAAATAATGTAGAATGTTTAATTATTAAATTCCTGAACTGTTAGATATTTATCAGTACAAACTAGTTTAATATTTTTTTTTGCATATAAAACAATGCAATTACAATCAATACTTCTATCGACAAATATTATGAATAATACTCATTATATTGGTTTGGTTCTAAAATGTGTTCATAAAACCAAGATATTCTGCAATTATGGCGAGAGGCAGGCGAACTACAATTCTTTTTCTTTTAAATAAAACATAAGAAAACCTTATTATTAGGTAATTTTTAAGAGCGCCCTTGCATGAACCATACAATCAGAACATATAACAATCGGTACGAAGGACCGTTTTTTCTTTTTTACATATTTTAAACATCTGAACGATGAGAAGAACAAAGATGACTCACCACTTGCACCAGCAAAATTGAGGAATTGTTGCTGGTACTTGCTGGTTGCAGCATTTTGCGCAGCATGTGAGAATCCGCCGATGGGTGGGTAAGAAGAGGCTTGTCCGCCGTATGAGCCGGCACCAGGCTGAGGGGCTAACCTAGAAAATCCATTCACAGAACTACACTTCAACTGATAATGTCTAGATGTTCATCCAACCAGGGCAGTTGTTGTTATTGCGCACCAAGACCAAGGTTCAAACAGGCAGGAGGCTATTATAGCAGAAAGAGAGCTATCGCACCAGCCTTATTATCAATATTTTTTAAATAAATTTATTTCTCGAAATTTCCAATAATGTGGTAATTTTCAACAAAAAAAGAAATAAAAAGAAGTAATTTTCATTTCAATCACTTTTTTTTAAATCGTTAATTATGAAATAAATTGAATGTGACAAAGGACTTTTGTCAATTTTTTTAAAAATCAGAATTGCTTAAGGAAAGTATAATGTATTTCGTGAATACTATTCCTATAATAATGTGTTGTGTTATATGGTTGCGTGTGTCCCTTGCATGAGACGACATCGTTTTGATATCATCTAATCAGACTGGATTAGAAAAAGCATCGCTAGTTTTCCCCCATTAACACTATACCACAGAAAATAGGCTCTCCAGGATATCATTTTATATAGATGAGGCTAACCAAATTCAATAGCCGTGACATCTCTCTTTCCATATATATACACCTGCCTGCTTAAACTATTCTCAAGGGGAGAAATGATAGTGAAATAAAGAGCTAAATAATCCAACTGAAGGAGAGGTCTTGGTGACTGTGGGTATCACAGAGTGGCATACTTACCTAGCGGGACTGCCGGGGGGACAGGGGGATATCTGGCCAGCTTGGTATGGGCTGGGCTGCTGGTTGTGTGACGGGTAGGGTTGATAACCACCAACAACTTGCCGACCACCTGTGGGCCAATAACAAAACACATTGTATGAGAAATGAGATAATGGCAGGGACAACTGAAAGTAACACTTGATATATTTATATTATTTTTATGTAATCACACTATCTAACAAGAATAGATTACCAGCCTGGGCATCCCAACTAAACTCATAAGGAGTTAGCATAAACATGATGTAAGAGTTTTGTGCTCTTTTCGAATATCTTTGACTTCGGCTCTACTATAAACTAAACACCATAATTCTAAGGGGCAAGTCCATGTGGGATTTTCCCAAACTCAAATTGTATGTTGGTGATTGAACGCATAATGCGCTAATGGCTTTCCTAGCCCTGGGGTAGCTACACTTTTCCAAAATGAAGATTTTCAGAAATTCAGTTTCCAAAAGAAAGTTGCCAAAATTAAAATCCAATGTCAGTGATTGGACGCCTACTGCGCTGATGACTTGCCCGGACCTGGAGTACATGGGGGTTTAGGAATCTAGTCTATTACTCCAAGGCTGTTAGGTTTAACGCAGGACTGTAGTGTAGTGTCCCAAGATCCTAGCGCCCCGGCCTGGACGCTAGCGCCCCAGCCTTGAATCAAAGCGCCCAGACAGTTAATATTAAACAATAGCAAAACTAACCCTAAACCTAACCTTAATTTGGTGGTCAGTAAAGGGGGTAGTGAACTGTCCCGAGTATAAATAGACAAAAAGTAATCAATTGACTAGTAAACAGTTGGGGCGCTTGGATCCAAGCTGAGGGCACTTGGATCCAAGGCCAGGGCGCTTGGGTCTAGGTGCTAGACGCTAGGGTCTGGGCGCTACGATCCTGGGGCGCTTGGGTCCCGCCTCCGCTAGGTTATGGATTAACCCTCTGGCTGTATGTGCCTAATTAGTAAGTTAAAAGTACAGAGATAGCTCTTGAGTAACTCATAGGCTACAGGTACTCACTTGCATGATCAACATATCCCGTTGAAGCACCAGATTTGAATACATTCGGATCCTTGGCAAGAATTGCTTTCAAAAGTTCTGGAACTTCACCCTCGATCGTGTCATTTGCCATGTTATCTTTCAGCTCTCTGCAAAAATAGACATCAATAGATCAATTATCGTACAAAATAAGGGAAAGATGGGGAGTTTAATTAACAGGGATGCAAAGTCAGGTTATCTAAAAAATACTGAAACAATTCCAAGAAAAGAGGGAACTTCAAGTGCCTATACTACAGAATATATTTAACTGATTTAAAGACTTAGATTAAAAGAGATTTAAAAGGCATTTTCGTGAGCAAAGAAAATTCGATTGTGATCCATTTTAATTCTTGAAAATGTGAAAGACGAAATGTGGCCAAAAATATATGCATTTTTATTTCTATTCATCAAGTACCAAAGTCAAATCAATCGGCGAGAAATAGGGTGAGACCTGTCAGCTTAGAGCTGTTCTTCCCAGCTACCCTTAGGCATATTGCAAACAAAAGTTTCTTTTGCTTGAAGCCTACATCTAACATAACATTTTAATTTTTTTTTGTGAACAATTTTGAAGCGAATTGGTTATGAATAGTAAAATTTGGGGAGATTTGAAAATTTTAGTAAGTTTTCAAAAATACTGATTTGAGTACAAATACTGAAGACTTTCATCCCTAAATTAAAGGGCGATAAAGATGAATTCTGAGAAGACGAAGATATAAGATTACTTACATGTGTTCAGAGCTGGAATGTTTAAGTGCCTTGGCCAGCTGGGAGACCAAGACATCATCATGACATCCGAGGAGTTGCCGGGCATCGTCTGCTACTTTTGGATGGTAGAGCAGACTCTTGTTGTTCATAGTATGCGGGAGAGGCGTCGGCAGGGGCAGCTCAGTCAACACTGACAAATACAGGAGAAGATGATGAGATAAGGTATCAAGTTATTCACTTTGGCTGTGTCTAGTAACAGGGATGAAAGTAAGTGAGTGAGTGAGTGAGATTGGTTGCTTTACACCCTTATCAACACATTTAATATGGTTATATCAAGGGCGGGAGAGCTGAGAGGGAGTGACTGAGTGGGTGACTGAGTGAATGAGATTGGTTGCTTTACGCCCTTATCAACACATTTAATATGGTTATATCAAGGGCGGGAGAGCTGAGAGGGAGGCAGTTTATGATCATACCCAGGAAATAGAGATAGAGAAGAAGGGAGAGAGAGACAAGAGAAAAGAGACAGAAAGGCACTTCATGGTCATATCCAGGACCAAAGAGAGAGAAAAAGGGACAGCAAGGGATGAAAGTGGGGACATGGCAAAAATACTGAACTATTTCTGGCAAGGGGAAAAGCACACACTGTCAGATATCGGTGGGTTCGGGCGAAATTGGAACTTAATCTTTGAAGTTTCGACGGAATTTTGTAAATCGAATTTTGCGAAATGTTTCTGAAAATTTCTTAAGAAAATTGTTAGGTTAAAAATTATGGATTTTAGGTGAAATTCAACAATTTTTATAAGTTTTCAAAAATACTGATTTCAAAATAAAAGAATGGGAGTTACCAAATTTAAAAATCTTGTAAGTATCTAGGTAGATTTATTGAAATATTTTAAAATTAGACCTTATTATTTTATTTTCTTCAATAAACAATAATATTGTTAGGTACTTACAATCCGTTAGACTGCATACCCCTGCCAACGTGGTAATCGGTACACTTGGAATTTCGCCGTTCATGATTGGCTGTTTCCAGGTTCTGTAAGACAATGATATACATTGAATTAATCAATGGAAAACACATGATGTATGAGACATGATCTATTTATTGTTAGGATGACTTCCTATTACATAATCTATTTATTGTTAGGATGACTTCCTATTATTAACACATCACAGCTTTGTTATCTTTAGGTCCAGGTAAATCCCAGATCGAGAGGGAAACAAAGGCGAAAAAAACCACGTGTTTTCATATATGGGTTTTATTTAATGGGACCGTCAAACGATAATAAAACATTCAACACAAACAAAATAATAATGATTATGATATGACAGTCTTGACACCGACGGAATGGGGAATTAAAGGCCATTTAAGAGATTATGATGACTGAGGGAAGGCCAGCCCATCCTACTTCAATATAGAGAACAAAACACAAATCATACTATCCATTTTCTTTGTACTAGTTACTCCGACTATGTTTGTACGATTACCATAGTCAACTCTTCAACAAAAAAAAAGTGTTACTTAGAATCTCTTCCTAACATTACCTGAGTCAAATTATTAAAAAAAAAAAAAATACAGCCGGAAGTAAAACTGTCTCGTGGGCATGAATCGGATATCATGTGGCAAAGGGAGCATATAGAGACTAAGAGAGCCCTCAGGCTAAAGCTTGGCTTTACTTGTTTAAAATGAATTGATGACACAGAGATCATATATGATTCATAGTAATTTAAATTAATACTCTGGATTGACATTTCCTAGGATAAAACACATTAGTATGTGCTCGGAGATCGAGGAGTAATATAGCATGCAAATTAATACTGTACAACAAACTGCATTTAATCATCATTCAAGTACATGTCAATGAAATACTTGATGTGACAGGTTAAAGACTGACATTTCAGTAAACTTTCTCAGGGTCTCCACGCCTTGGGACTAAAGAAATTCAATGCTTTTCCAGGCCTTCCCAGGACAATTTTAGTCATTTTCCAATCCGATATCAATTATTTTCTTAGAACCTAGATGACAGGACCTGGGGGGGGGGGGGGGGCGTAATTATTGTTTTTCTTTGGCCAATGATGTGTTTAACCAGTTTTATATCAATCGCCGTTTTTCAACTTTTACTTTATATAAGTCACTCTGTGGAAGGTGTGAGAGGGGCGAATCAGGGGAGTGACAGTATACAGTAAGAAACAGAATCTTCAGAAAATATCAAGGCTATTTTTTAATGGATTCCAATAAGATTCAAGGCCCATATAATGATTTTCTAGGCCCTTCGACCAAAATGCCCATTTTCTAGGCTTTTCAAGGCCTTGAATATATTTTTCCAAATTTATGGCTTATCCAGGCCCCACGGAGACCCTGTTCCATCTCAGGGAAAAACAGTACAGGACACCACTATGAACGAAGGCCCTACTCTTATGTTCTGCAACAATCATAGCCCCCAAACCAGGCTAGGTAAATAATGAGAAAACTGAAAGGTCATAGTTAGGGGCAAAAAAGACAGGGAATATACTTCAGTTCAATAGTACTATTAATACTTCACCAAAAGCTACCTTCTTTTGGTGAAATATTAAGCACCATGAGGGAAAAAAATAAAATGTTGATACGAAATTTCGGGAATAAAAGTTTATCTAGTTTGCATTCTTGACTCGAAATGACGGCTATGGCATGTACATTAAAACAATCCATTTACTAAATTCCGATTACAGAAAGCTTAGTAGCTCTCTCTCAAACATCGTCTTTTGGGGGAAACTTAGTGACACAAGAGCCCTTAATACCAGAACAGTCACGAAATTAATAATTGAGACATTCATATATATTATATATCATGTGTAGATTTATTTACTCTGTTCTACTAGTAAGAGGAGTAATTGTAATAATGAAAATGGGCTACCGACAAAAACAAAAACCTGGAAGCATTTGTCCACGTACCCTTTACAATTAAACACTCAATATCAAACATTTTACTCTTAGAAGAAATACGGGACAGTACTATATATATATATTATATCAAGTGTTGAATACACACAGTGAATACACACAGTGAATTTCCATTGAATAATCTCAGTCCATAATTAAAATTCAAAAAAACAATAGCAAAATTAGGGCATCTGTAATTATAAAAATAAATTAGGAGCCTTCATACCATAACCAATGAATTATTTAGGGAATAATTTTCAGGAAAATAGCAGGATTTAGCAATCAGTTCGTCTAGTATGTAGATTATTTTAGTGGGCAGAATGTGTACTATCAGAATGCGTTGACATAGCTTATGTTTAAATCAGTTTCCTATCAATTTGGACATAAAATACATTTCTATAGCTCAACAGGAACAAGAAAAATTCAATTAAAACAATGCTAGGTTACACTACAAGTCAGGAACAAGACAAAGATCAGGGTCTGGCTGTCAGGGAAGGATTTTTTCAAAATAGTTTAAAAGACAAAAGTAATTCTAAATTAAGCTTTACATTAAGCTAACATTGGACAATATCTACATTTTATATCAAGCCTTCTAGGGTCAAAATATCTATTACATTTTATGTTAGGTCTAGGGCAATAGACTCAGACTGTCTATCATTGATATCATTTTTCAAATTCACTTGATCAAGCAGGATTCAAGGCAAACTTGAAAGGCTAACATTCTTCCTGACTTGAAAACAGAAACAGAAAACATTGAAGTGAATATGTGAATTAAATCATTGGTATTGAATCGGAAAGACCTCCGATTGTAACTGGTTGACAATGACAATTCGTCTCGATCCCTTAACCAAAGATGTCACTAATCCTCAAGCGACACCTAGCTTAACAAGGCCAAGGGTGCCTGCATCAAAACAAGATGCTTGAAAATGTGTCTTACTTTGCATCAAATTGAAGACAAGATGGTTAACTAATATTACAAACGATTCCACACATATTTTCCTACACGAGGGACTTTCCTGATTGTCAATAGTTGATATGCGGAATTGGTGAACTTGAAGTAAGCAATGACAATAGCTTTCCAAAATTGACCGACCCCCACCATAACAAAATACTCAGCGTCTGTCAGCGTCACTGTCACAAAATGCTGTCAGCGACAGAAAAGCCGAAAGGGCAACAATATACAGCTTTAACAGATGTCCAAATAAGCTTTACCAGGGTGAAAATCGCACGAATCGGATACAGTAACGTGCTAAAACCCATGTATCGGCGTAATTAGGGCTTCCATTGTCTGGAATTTCGATAAATTTTCAGGTATTTGGATGGAAGAGATAGCGTCTAACCGGACAAAATAGGTCGTAAACAATCACTTCCCGAGTGACCAGCGCCGACAGTTTGGCAAACGGGGGCCATATCACACTTAATTTAAAGATTTTCCCGTCCAATTTACTACAAAATGCAATGACATATCATTTATTCTCGTCAATAAAAGCCTCAGACGGTGGACAAAATAAAAGTAGATCGAGAGAATCGCGATAACGCACGAAAAAATTAGGGTACGGACGAGAAGCGGCACCGATTCGCAACTGAATTGATTTTCAATCTACGGACTGATGCCGACGCAGAACTCACCTTACAAGGCCTTTCTAAATCCAATCTAGGGATCCATACTTAGTAAATCCTACATCTAGATTTTGTCCAGACGACGTCGTATAATCCCTAGTAAATTGGAGTCCGTCTGATCATCAAAATTTACAAAATTTTCACAAGCCACATGAGCATCATAACAATAAACGCGCCAAAAACCACCCTGACTGTTTACTCAGCCGCCCCACGCTATATTTCCTGACGAAAACTAATAACGATCGGTCACGGATTAACCTAGGTTCACTAGGTATACGTTCCCATGTTCTAAAATCCGAATTTTGTCCATAAACACTCCAGTAATCGCAGAAAATTTCGCATGAAATATCTGCGCTGAAAATGTAAATTAGCGCGTAAGGATACAATAGGTGGCGGCTGGGCTTGAAAGTAGGCCACATCCGGGACACTGGCAGACGACAAGATGGCGGCTTCCAGGAAGGTGTACGTTGTTGGCGTGGGCATGACCAAGGTAATAACTTGATTTTCTTTGTGATTCATCAACTTTTTTATGTACACCTTGGGTGTTGGAGTAGGTATATACGCCAAACTCAAATCATATTCGCTTGTCATTCAATAAATGTTATACTAAAGACTATTTGAGAGGATGATTGCAGCAGGAACTCCGGGCGTCGGGGGTCTTCCCCGGTGTGGGCGGGGCAGTGACGGCCTAAGGTCGCCTAACCTCGGCGGAAATTCAACGAGAAGTAGCCCCTTAAATTGATGAATATTGACGGGAATATTGGTCAAAAATGAAAAATACTTAATTGTCTGATCGAGAAGACAGTCTGTTTTCATGTAAGGCGAGACAAAACATGCAGCATCCCTCTTATTGTTGATTGACAAACGTCATGATTTTTTTCCATTGACAAAATAAAAGACACGGTGATCAGCTGTGAGTGTGACGGTGAGCATGTATGAGTCGGTATGAGTGTTGACTGTTGAGCGACAGATGTCAGATCTATATTGACTATATTCTACTAATTTCTAGCTGCTGCATGCCATGGTTCAATTGCTAGGCCTAATGCCATCGATTGAGATGCAGTAACACATAATAAATGATATGAATCAAAATTGGAATGGATCGAAATTTCTTTATTCTTCCATTATGTATTTTGTTGACAAAGTTGTCTGCGTAATTTCCTTCAGTATAGATCCCTTCCTTAAAACTTTGTCACATTTTGTGAAATTCAATTTCTATATTTTGTATAATGTGGACCAAGTTACTTATCAATGCAAATGATACTTTATAAACGATCGCAATAAGGTAGAACTTTGGTCACTCCACAATAGGTCGTTATCAGTGTCTATAGATAACAGCTAGTATACTCGCTATCTATAGTATAGGTAGCCTAGCTGTCGTTGAACCATGATATAATATTTGACAATGCACACCCAGGCAAAGTCTAACATATTATAATAGTCTCACCGTCCAGTATATAGAGTTCATCTGTTGCAATAATTCTTTTTTTTATTTTAATCTATCATCTGACTTCAAAACAATGACACAAATAATAACTATAGCCATATGACAATCATATTGAGATCATTTGTAATTTTTGATACCGTTCCTGAAACGTGAACGATGATGATTAAAATTGATATAGAACAGTTAACAGCTGTTATACATTATTGGCGCATTTGAATATAGAGAGAGTGGAGTGCGGTGCTAGTAATTGAATATTTACTGCACGAGATTAATTGAGTTCAATAAATATAGTACAGAGTTCCATTCACAATGTATAAACCCTAGCATAGAAACATGTTGAATTATGAACCTTTGCTTTCGGTTTTGAATCGTCATAAAGTATCTAAACGCTAAAAGAAAAACTTATTCGTAACTAAATTATAGCATTCACGCTCCCAACTCTTGTCTAGGGAGGGGCTCTAAGCAACTCTGTCAAGTCTGGGTTGCTAATGATATCAATTAATGCTTTAATAGTGCGTTCAGGTGGAACTTTTTACCGAAGCCCATTTTGTCCTTTGGTCTTTAGTAACTTTATGGGAAGCCGTTGGGTCATTTATTTCATATTTATTGATATCTCTAAATATGTATTGATATCAATAAATCTTTATTGATATCCATGAATCTTTTTTTGATATCCATGAATCCTTTTTTGATATCCATGAATCCTTTTTTGATATCCATAAATCTTTTAGAGATAATTCATTTATGGATGTCTGTAAATCGAAACTTTAATGATAGCTGTAAATGATTTAGTGATATCGATAAATCATTTATTGATATCCGTAAATCCCTTTAGAGATATCGATAAATTAATTACGGATATCAAAAATGTGATTTTCGGATAACAATAATGTGATTTAGTAATATCAACAAATCATTTATTGATATCCGTAAATCAATTTATCGATATCCATGAATCAACATTTTGATATCCATAATTCCCCTACGAATATCAACAAATCATTTACAGATATCAACAAATCATTTACAGATATCAACAAATCATTTATTGATATCAATAAATCATTTACAGATATCGGATGACCTAATTTGAGTATGGATATTGGATGACTTACTTTCATTTACGAATTTAGGATGACCTTGTTTGATTGATTTATATCAATAAATGTGACCCAAATACCTTATTCACGGATATCGCTTGACCTACTTTCATTTATTGATATCCGTGATATCAAAAAAAGGAATTAGAGATATGTGGCTACCAAACAGTTTCAAGGTTGAATTCAATTCTATGAACGATATCTCTAAATGATTTTTTGATATCACTTAATGATTCATTGATACCTCAAAATCATTTAGAAATAACCGTAAATAATTTAGAGATATCTGTAAATATCTTTTGATATCTGTAAATATCTATTGATATCTCTAAATTTTTTTAGTGATATCAATAAATGTTTAGTGATATCAATACACTTTTTAGTGATATCAATATGTTTTAGTGATATCAATAAATATTGAATAAACGTCCCAATGGCTTTCCATAGTACCTTTGAATAGATTTTTCCATTGTTGATCATAATATTTGAAGTAACACTGTATTCCAATAGTAACCTTGCTGCTTTCTATTAAAGTTTGAAAAACCTGGTCGCCGCGATGACTTTGACTACCCTGATATGGCGAAGGAGGCCGGTAAGGATTCTCTTTTTAAAAAAAACAAATTTCATAAGCAAATTTCACAGATATATATGGTTCTAGAAAAATGGCCTCTTCATAATGAATGCTGTAATTAAATTGACCCACTGCAACGGCTGCAGACATGTTGATATAATTTAAGAAATCTTCACAAAACACTAACACATGACCCATATGGGATGAGGGAAAGTGTCTTCAGGGCCATTATAATTCCCCATTTCCACGTGCCTCGATATCGTGGCATTTATACATACTTTGATACTGATACAACATTGCCTTTTGCCATGTTTGAATGGTGGCTATGATCTTAAATTATTAAAAATATGCTCAATTGTTTCCATCTCTAACTGAATTCAACCGATATACTAGTATTCCCCAAATCCACTATTTTAGTGTCAGGAGTCGAATTTGGAAATGCATTTCGCCAATTAATAGCCTTTGCATATGTTTCTTTTTAAAAAACTTGTTTCTAAAAGCATCACTGTGTTTTAAATGCTGATTTCCTCTAGCTACCAAAAGTAACCCTTACAAAAATATTCAATAGTATTTCTGTTCATTTAAAACCTAACATGACACACTATAAGCATAATATATATATCTGCGTTTCAGTCACCAAGGCCCTCAAGTCGTCCGGTGTCGATTACAAACAAGTAGAACAGGCCTGCGTAGGTTATGTTTATGGTTAGTATTGTTACGTATAGTAGTTTCCCTTAAATCATTGCTCTGTAAGGCAGTGACCATGCAGGGACCTTTGTGAAGAGAAATGAGTCACAAATCGCTAAAAATGGATTTTGAGATATCACCATATTTGAAAAGATGAGATCAAGCCGATTCTAATGATGGTAAACAGTATAACATCTAATAAGCAGTTCTATATTTTTTAAGTTTGATATTGTATTTAAAAAAAAAGAAAAAGAAATACCTGCATTCATGCTTCAAGAACTCCAAAAGTGAAAACATTCTATGCAAGGGTTCTTGTGAATAAATTGCTTTGGAAAATATCAGTTTTGCGACTTGTGACTCATTTCGCTGAAACACATCACATTTCGTCACATACCCGCCACTCCTTGTATTTCAACATCATTGAAGAAAAACAAACTTTGATCTTACCTACACTTATATTATCATTATTATTAGTTTTCTATATATTTGACAATTTTGATCAATCAAATAATCGGCCACATTATCGCGCCAGTTTTGAAGCAAGGTATTAAATGCAAAGTAGGCATGTGTCAATTCTCCTGAAAATTGTGTAATGCTCAATTGATATGATCTAATATGAATCAATATTATTGAAAAGATGGTCACAAAAGGCTGACTCCTTTTTAATAAGGTATCTCAACAGAATAATTTCATTTTCTAATTTAGGAGATTCCACTTGTGGCCAAAGGGCACTCTACCAAGTGGGCATGACCGGCATCCCCATCTACAATGTGAGTCAAATATTTTATTTAATTTCTTAGTATTTATCATGACATTCCCTTCTGCCTAATTTAGATGCAATTCATTTAATTATTACTTAAATTCATTGGGACATAAACAGTAATACATAAAGTATCTGCAATAGATTTTGGTTGTATATACTCTGAGCCAAGATATTGAAATACATATATCTTTGTTTGGGATTCTGAATGGATCGCCATAAAGTTGTCTAAAGATCGATTTTTCTTTTAAATTGTACGTGTACATGGACGTATGATGTATGAGGATAAGGGACCATTGTGTTTAGTCTGTCATAATAGGGGATTTGTATAGCCGCCATTTTGATTTTTTATTCGCATTGAATTATGGGACTAATGGTACAGTCTAAAATCTATATAAAACGTGCCATGTTGAGCATGGAATATTTATCAAAGTCCTAATGTCAATATCCATGTGGTACATGTATACATGTTTCCATAACACAAGTCCCCATCTTTCCCATCATGCATTTGGTTTTCATAGATCATTTATACAAGCTAAGATATTGGTGAAATATTCTTGTAATTTTCGATACAAATTTTGCCAAATATTTGTATGTCAGATTTCATCAGAATCCACCCCAGCATGCAATGTAACAGACATGCGCAGTGGCACATGCAACTCCCCTATTAAATCATATTATTCCATTATTTCATCTCCAGGTGAACAACAACTGCTCCACTGGTTCCACTGCACTGGTAATGGGCAGGCAACTCATTGAAGGAGGTAACTTCATTATCTATTTCATGAAATTAATTTTAGAATTTAATGTATGAATCTACCGTATTAAACATTATATGGGTCAAATCTTCAGAAAATGTACAATTCAATTTCGCCAATCTTCTCAAATAACCCACATTTCAGACGAAAATAAAGTTTAAAATACAGTTCAACCTAACCAAACAGATTGCTAGAATCAATGCAATGCCGAATATTCTCGAATTTACCTAGTATTGACCAAATTGCATCCTAATTTAGCAGAATTTACTAAATGTGTACAGCTGCCAATTGTACATTTTCTGAATATCTGACCCAAATATATGTTGCCACTACACAACGCAACATTATGATGTAAAAGGTGAATTTAAATTTTTCCATATCCGCTGACCTTTAGAATACTCACACACCTGATAAAGGCCCATGTAGAAGTTAAAATAAATTGAAATATCACTTCAACATATTATTTCATATTTCGTCATAATACTCCCATTGATAATATAACAAAGGGCCACATGTTGCCAATAAATATATGCATTACCTTATCGATCATTTTATTGTATAGAAATCAGGCATTATTTATCATCGACATTATTCAGTCTAATTGCTAAGCTCATATGAATGTAACATTTACCATTCCGTCTAAAACAGGTCTGGCAGACTGTGTCTTGGTTTTGGGTTTTGAGAAGATGGAAAGAGGCTCGCTCGGATCCAAGGTAAGCATAGGATGGTACCGAGGGGAAGGGTTTGGAGAGAATTATTCAGTCATTGTATTTATTGTTCATTTATTGTTCATTTATTTCAAGAAAGGCATGTTCGGGAAGACCTCCTCTCGAGAAGAAGAACGTAACCTCTTTGTCAAACATCTTATGGCAAATAAAGAATTATCTTATCTTATCTTATCTTATTGTAATTAATATAATCAGTATTTTTTAAAACTTATACAAATTGTTGAAATTCTCAAAATTCCTCAAATTTAAAACAAAAATCGTAAAAAGACATTCTGCAAAATTTGATTAACCAAATTCTGTCAAAACTTTCAAAAAATAAAATGATCAAACTCACTATTGATAGATATTGCTGTGGGCCATGCTAAAACACTAATAGGACTGATTGGTGAATGCACTATTTTCAAGAGTATGTTTTCAAGAATTTTCCGGGGTTGGGGGAATTACCCCCCCCCCTGAACCCCCTGGGTGTTTTTCCCCTTTCCAGAAATATCCCAGTATTTTTATCATGACCCCACTTTCATCTCTAACATTTACAATTTACACCCACCAAGTAACATGGAATGGACTGTATTTTTCAATTTCCAGTTCACAGACCGCACCCAGCCCCTGGACAAGCACGTGACTGTGATGATGAACAGTTATGACCTGACCGCTTCACCAATGGCTGCCCAGATGTTTGGTAATGCAGGGCGCGAGCATATGAAGAAATACGGTAAGATTATATATATATAATCGTTTTTATTTCTATAAAACATCATACAGAAATATGGTTGGCACCCTCTGTAAACAGGTCTTCCAGACGGGCCAGAACAGTTAAAAACATATTTATATAAAAAAGTTGGGTCAGAATATAACCTCGCGTGGTGCGACCATAATTATGAAGAAATACGGTAAGATTATATATAAAGGTTGGGTCAGAATATAGCCTGCTCGGGTGGTGTGAAACCATAAACTCAGTGTTCCGCTCACACAGAAATGTAGTTTCTATATCATAGCCCCTAGCTAGTTGGTGTTGAATGTTCATATATATATATATATATATATATATATATCTATAATATATTCTGTATTTATCAAACACTGACCGTTGTAATATAATTAATTCTCTGAAAAGTCTTTTTGGTTTTTTTTGCTGTAAAGGTCTGTCCTTTTTCGTTTGATCAATAATTCTCTGAAAAGCGCTTCAGATGTGAAGGTTTTATACTGTCGTCGTAGAGAGGCTGGTTTGGCAGCCGGAGAGATGGTCAAATCATATATATATACTAAGACCCTGCCCACACACAGCCGATTTGCTGTCCCCCGATTTGGGTCTCCCGATGAATCCTCTGATTTCATTTAAAAAACATAAACGAGGAATACCAAGTTGCCTAATGCTTAGAATTAGAACATCTCTGAAATGATTCCCACTTGGTCTGATATGTTAAGAACTGATAGGTTTCCTAATCTGCCAAGCCATTTTGGAAGGATTCGCCAAATTAACATGTATACACCATATATATACTAATTACGGATAACGTACGACCCTAGTAGTATACCCCAACAGTAATTTGAACATGGGACTGATTCGCCTCCCAAGTCATTGGTCCCCAATACCTCAAATACATACATGTGTATCCAATCACGAATGAACTCGATTGCTAGCGCTATATATACATATCCGAGGGAAAAGTTTCAAAAGAAAAGGTTTTCCTGATATTGATTACTGCTTGCTCTTTTCAGGTACAAAGCCAGAGCACTTCGCCAAGATCGCCTACAAGAACCACAACCATTCTGTGAACAATCCGTGAGTCAAAAATATGTTATGTGATTATACTCTTTTGGGTTCAAAATATGTATTCGGGTATGGTCGCATTTATATAAGATATTCCCTCCATGAGGTCAGATTTTCAACCTAACCTAACAGATTGCTAGAATCAATGCAATGCCGAATATACTCGAATTCACCAAGTATTGACAAAATTGCAGCCTAATTTAGCAGAATTTACTAAATGTGTAGAGCTGCCAATCGTACATTTTCTGACAATCTGACCGATCCATATATTCTTGCGTCATATGAATGTTACAGGTGTTAGGTTTTAGGTGTCTTCAGTATTTCTACTAAAACCAGTATTTTTTAAAACTCATAAAAATTGTAGAATTTCATCAAGGTTCCACCATTTTTAATCTATAAGTGAAATAGGTAAGCCGTCCTCAAAATATATGTACTAAAAAGTATTGTTTATTCATCTAAAATTTACCTGAATGCACCAATTAAAGAGATAAACCACAGTTCAACTGGGAAAAAAACTGAAAATAACATTTTGCTTAAACTTTGCCTCATGAAAGAACAAGGTTATGTGAATTCAAAAAGCCAATAAAAACAATATGTCACCGGGTTAGTTTTCATTTCAGGGAGCCCTGAAATTTATGGTTGATTACTATAGAAGTCTATGAGAAAAGGACATTTTTTTTCGTTTTTTCAGTATAAAAAAATAATTGAAAATAACTTTTCCCTAAAGATCTCTATAGGCATAGCTAACATATTGCTTTACCCTCTCAAGCAATAAAAAATGGGGGTCACCAACTTTTTAAAAAAGTTATTCAACTGAATCTGCATCCAGATGAGTTAAAAACAGGAATATTGAAGATTTTCAATGCTGAATAATATCTTTCAAAATATGTTGATACCCTGTTCTTTCATGCATGAGGGTAAACCTGTATAGTGGCTATGTTTAGAATTCATTTCAACTGAAAAATGTTATTTGTCTGTCTGAAATCTTGGAAAAACTGAGAAAATATCCATTTTCCCCACATACTTAAATACTAAACTTTGATGGTCTATAGAATGAAAAAAAAATATGCTGAGATCCATTTTTTTTTGCTTTTTGTTATCCCCCAACACATGTTCTTTCTCAAGACAAAGTTTGAAAAATTTATTGTAACTCCTTATTTTTCATGCATTAGTTCCTTGAACTCCGCCTGCAGCAGTGCATATGACAGTGGTTTATCTCTTTAAAGAGTATTTTATAAATTTGTTCCGGGGGCATTTCCCCGTGCCAGAACTATTTCAGTATGTTTGCCATGACCCCACTTTAATCCATGATGTTATAAAAATGCCCCGTTTCTGATTCATAATGTATTTCTTTCTAGATACTCGCAGTTCCAGACCAAGTATTCCTATGAACAAATTGTCAACGCCCCAATGATATATGAACCACTGACTAAGCTACAGTGCTGGTAGGTTGCACCCATTGTCTGTCCATCTATTAGATACCCAAAGTACATCATTAGTCAATTAGGTTTTTTGTTTTTTATAAGGATTTTATTCCGGAACACCTGCCATTGAGGCTTTTACATTTCTGAGTAAAGCATTTCAACCTGTGAATCCTATGCGCCTTGATCTCATCTTTTCAAATAATAATATCTCAAAATCCATGTCTTGCGACTTGTGACTCATTTTCCTGAAACACATCACATATTTATTACCCATAGGATGATAGTGTTGGAAGTGAAAATGTCTATACTGTGTCTGGCTTTTAACACTTAAATTACTTTAAGAATTTTGAAAAAAAAAAAATATAATTTAGAATTCTACAAAATAAAGCACAGTTTTTGTATTAGGTTATACCCATCACATGGTGTCATGTGTCATGTAATAAGCTTCCAGATCTATTGGTTAGAGATATTTGTTATTGATATTGACTCTATATTATCACATGAATCTGTTCCAGTAGGACTTGAATACCTTCAAATAATCTTTAAATTGTCCCCAGCTGACGTTGTCCAGCAATATTTGACACGATTGAATATATACAATACAATAGAAATATGTTTATACATGTACGAGTATTTTTTCATTTAAAAAATGGTTTTATTCAATATATCCTGCCATCGAGGGTTCTACACTTCTAAGGCTCAATAATATTCTCCCTTATATCTTTTTTTTTTGTATTTCTTAATAATCTTTTATAACAAACTGAAACTTCTTTAATTCACAATTTATCATTTATGTTTATCAAAACTTTGACCAATAATGATAATAAAAATATGGAATATATTTGTTATATTTCCCTGCCACACAGCCCTACCTCTGACGGGTCAGGATGTGCTATCCTTGTTAGCGAGGCGTTTGTACGACGTCACGGTCTCGAGGCACAAGCGATAGAAATCGCGGGACAATCCATGGCCACTGATCTCCCTTCTGCCTTCAACGACGACAGTTGCATCAAAGTGGTATGTGAATAAATTACCTTCGTTCTGGAGCTCTTTTTGATATATTATTTCTTTTTCAAGAAAAAGTTAGAATACAAGGGCTTACTGTTGGTATTGTGCTCTTTTTATGGGTCGGATTTTCAGAAAAAGAAAAATTCACCTTCACCATTCCTCTGAAATAACCCAATTTTCCGACAAAAATAAAGTTCAAAATTCAGTTCAACATAACCAATACAAAATAGACTCAGATTTACCTAGTATTGACCATTTTTCAGCCCGATTTAGCAGAACTTACTACATTTGTAGATCTGCCAAATGTACATTTTCTGAAAATCTGACCCATATAGTTTTATTCAGGAAATATTGAAATTATAACAGTTAAGTTCAGTCTCGCCAACAATGGTGTTTTCATACTGTCCTCTTGGTGAGATGATTTACTGTCATACATTTATCAGAACACATAATGTTTTATTGTTTGCTTTAATGTTGTTATGTAAAACTACATTCGACAACGTATTTGGATTTATAAAATCCTTCTTATTGAGAGAATATGTCTATATCATTAAGAGGAAATATTAAGTTGCTCTGTGATTTATAATTATTTGCTAATAGGTGGGCTACGACATGACAAAGAAAGCTGCAAAGGAGGCGTATGCTAAAGCAGGTAAGAATAGGGGAGTTACATGTGCTACTGCGCATGTCTGTTACAGTGCATGCTGGGAAGGATTAATTCTGATGAAATCTGACTTACAAATATTCTCCAACGTTTTTATCGAAAATTGCTGAAATGTTTTCACCAATATCATAGCTTGTATAAATGATCTGTATTAACCAAATGCATGATGGGAAAGATGGGGACTGGGTTATGGAAACATATATAAAACATGGATATTGGCATTAGAGTACTGATAAATATCCCATGCAGAACATGGCATGTTTTCTATAGATTTTATACTGCACCATTAGTCACATTGTTCCTTGCGAATCAAGATTCACAATTGCGGCTATGTAAATCCCCTATTGAATTTTAATCGAGTAAACCCTGGTGTCAATGGTGTATCTATTGCTTTTCTGATGGGGAAATGCATGCGCCTGCACAAATAAGACACTCCAGCAGATCTCTTGTTAATGATTGCTTGGTTCATTATCAACGTGTTGACCCTGCGTGTTTCAACCTGTTATGCTCTCCATTAATCGGGCTTACTAATGTGTCAATCGATTATCAATTGATTATCAATCGATTGTCAATTGATTGGCTGTACTGCTATTAAGACAATTATATGTAGACGAAAACAACCACCAGTAAAACAACTATTCTACAGATGAGCACATGTCTAGAAAATAAATGAAAATAAATGGACTTTTTAGGCAGAGAAATCAATTTTGTGATCCTATATTTTTATAATATGTTGTTGTTGGGTGGGGGAATATGTTTTGCACTAGCTGTACTGTATTAAGGCCCTAGTCCACTCAGCCGATTACTTTGTAGAAAAAATAATTCTCGCAACCTATATATCACATAACGTACGTTTTGACTGATTTTGTAAGAGTTGGAAAACTATCTCTAGACAAATAATTTGCCGATTGTTTGCTATACTGACAATAAAACTCTACTAATTGTGACAGGCATGACAGCGGAGGATATCCAGGTTGTGGAACTACACGACTGTTTCTCTGCCAATGAGTTGATCACATACGAGGCCCTGGGACTCTGCCCAGAAGGTGAGTCTGGACATTTTCTTTTTAATTCAGAATGTTTATGGATCAGATTATCAGAAAATGTACAATTCGCCTTCACCAATCCTCTCAAATAACCCACATTTAAGACAAAGATTAGCTTCAAAATGCAGATTAACATAACAGAACTGATACTATAAATCAATGCGATACCAAATATACTCAGATATTCCTGGTATTCATAATTTTTTAGCCTAGTTTAGCAGAATTTCCTAAATGTGTAGAGCTGCCAATTGTACATTTTCTGACGATCTGACCCCTATACAGCAAAGTCAAAATAGCAGTGATCAAATATGAAATGCGGAAGATCGTACAATGAGATATTATTATGACGTGGGCCCACGGGTTTAATTCAACTTTGAATAGCCATGGTTTTCTGCCTACTGCTGTGTCTAACTGAATCAACTGACTCTGATAGATGCTAAGCTAGGATTCCTTAATGCTAGGGACATGTAAGATATTATACGAGAATTCTCCACCTATCAAGCAAACTATCTCAATTATGTAACAGTATCCGTATTTTTTGTGTGCATTACATCGCATTTTTAATAGCTAAATAATAAATATCATTCACTATACCTTTCATTTTTTAAAAAGTCAAACCAACAGGGGCTTTGTATTCTCGCACTTTTGTTGAAACATAATATTGTGGGTCTTTTAATTTAATTGTATTTTATATTTTACATGTATACAAGTGCATGAAAACAAAACAAGTGCATGAATCAGACTGATTTTATTTACTTTTTTTAATGTAATCTACCATTTTTACTTTTAAATCAATCCACATGCCTCTCTTGAGTGTCAAACAAAGTGGAAATCAGCATCGATCTTGATCCCTGCAAAAGTATTTAGTAATTATTTTCTTAATATCCTTTCAGGAAAAGCGGGCGAGTTCATTGACCGAGGCGATAACACGTATGGAGGGAAATATGTGGTCAACCCAAGCGGTGGACTCATCTCTAAAGGTCACCCTCTGGGAGCTACTGGTGAGTTTGAGCCAAGTTAATTATTTCATTTTCTTATTACCTGTTTTGATAACCATGCACTCGGGAGTGTTGCACAAGGAAATTAAACGAACGGGATTCCGTTCTCGTCGGGGCCTACGAACGAGTAGGAGTAGCCATGATTAACCCTCTGTTGCACAATAAATGTTTAAAGACGTAGAAAAACCTTGAGGGTATTCCTAAGTTTGTGTCCCAAACGAACACCTATGAATTGAATGTGCAGCAGGTTCTCGTTCTTAGGGCTAAGAGCGAGCTGGGATGCTGTAATACATCACATATATAGGGGTGTATAGTAGTTTTTATATATTTACATTAAATCATTTAATTTAAAATAGACCTTTCTGTGATAATTGACTGAAAGTGTGATTGAATACTTAATTCTTTTGTCCTTTTCGATCTGGATGAGAGCTAATGCATTATGCGTAAGTCTGGTCCATGGATCTCAGAAGAGGGAAAAAATCTTTTTTGAACGCGTGATTAATGTTATATAGAGAGAATGGGACGAGCCGGCAATAATCGAAAATTTATAGGACGAGATTCGTCCACATAAGCACGATGCCGTAGGCAGAGTGCTTATGTGGACGAATCAAGTCCTATAAATTTTCGATTATTGCTGGCGAGTTCCATTCTATATTTATTATATGTGCATAAAATTTGATCATATGTCATCAGATATCACTGAAAAAATACTAAAGAAGTCTCAGAGAGCCCCGCTGCCCCGCTGACAGCCCCACTGACAGCCCCGTTAGTATATTGATGAATTAAAACGTTCATATCATGGCCATTCCTTGAGCTGCATTAATACAATTTATATCATTCAAAAGAGAATTTAATGCTCTGTTTAATGATGTAGGTTTTATTATGTATTTCAATATTCTATATTCTATATTTATTATATGTGCATAAAATTTGATCATATGTCATCAGATATCACTGAAAAAATACTAAAGAAGTCTCAGAGAGCCCCGCAGCCCCACTGACAGCCCCGTTAGTATATTGATGAATTAAAACGTTCATATCATGGCCATTCCTTGAGCTGCATTAATACAATTTATATCATTCAAAAGAGAATTTAATGCTCTGTTTAATGATGTAGGTTTTATTATGTATTTCAATAATTATAGTACCAGAATCACGGGTTGATTACCGATCGCGGGGATTTGTTTACATGCTCCGCGGAGAGCCAAAGCTCCGCGAAGCATAACAACAGAGCTATTTTTAGACAACTACATTTCATATAGGACACGTCCTATATGAATATTTTTATAGCACCCCACTTATAGCATGTCTCATATAGAATGCACGTATAATAAATGATTATGTTGTCTGTAGGTCTGGCCCAGTGTGCCGAGCTGTACTGGCAGATCCGTGGTATGGCGGACAAACGTCAGGTCACTAACTGTATATGATTATGTTGTATCTATAGGTCTGGCCCAGTGTGCAGAGTTGTACTGGCAGATCCGTGGTATGGCGGACAAACGTCAGGTCACTAACGTCAAGGCGGCCCTCGCTCACAATATTGGACTAGGGGGCGCTGTAGTCGTCACCATCTACAAACATGGCTTCCCTCAGCACAACAACAAGTCAGTATATTCATTCATTCATTCATTCATTTATTCATTCATTCATATATTTCTTTTTATTCATTTAAGGCCAATATAATATTTAAACAAAGCATACAAAAATACGCTGTGCCCACCATGGACGTTTTCGCGCATTGCCTACGTTTTTATCTAGAGGATATATATGTGTGATGTGTTCCAGGAAAATTAGTCATAAGTCTGTTGTTTCGATGTCATTTATTCACAAGATCTCTTTTTCGGAATATTCTCATTTTTGGAGTGCTTAATAGCGCGGTTCATAGCATGAATAGATGTCCCAATTTTGAAGACCGCGTATTAAATATATCTATGCATTTCGTAGCTCATCCTATAGACTATATTTAGTTACTTTACTTTAGTAATCTGTCCATCCAGAGATATTGCAATTTTGTTTTTTCAAAAATAAAAATATCAAACTTGTAAGAGTGGCTCCACCTAGTGGAGTTATGTATTGCCACCAGGGGACTACCCTGGAGGGAGTTTGAATAAACGTCAGTAGAACTTACATGCCTGAGTTATCAATACGTACTCGCGATACATGGTACCAGAAAGTAGGAAAAACTCACGATGGCCACGAGTATTAAGCCCCCGGCGCAAATGTCGATGAAAGAGGGCAACGTGGACGCAAGATGGAGAGAGTTCAAGAAACAGATCCGATGGTACATCAAGGCGAATCGAGTCAATGCACGCACAGACGGGGAACTCGCGGTAGCCATGCTGCTCGCCGTGGCTGGCAAGGAGGCTATGGATGTCTATGATACGTTTGTATGGGCCCCTGCAGTCGCAGCGGTGGTAGCAGTTCCAGCTGCAGGAATACTGGCAGCGCCTCAAATACTAGCAGAGGATCCAGATGACTTTGAACTAGTGATAAGAAAGTTCGACGGATACTGTACACCGGTTAAGAACATTGTATACGAAAGATATAATTTCTTTGGACGTCAGCAAGAAGAAGGTGAATCCTTCGACGTGTTTGTGACAGACCTGCGCCTCAAGATGGCTACATGTGACCTGGGCCCGGTAGAAAACACAATATTGCGGGACAGGATAGTCATGGGAGTGCGTGACAAAAAACTGACAGAAAAGATGCTGCGTAACCCAGATTTAACAGAGGCAGACGCAATAAGGATTTGTAAGGCAGCCGAAAGAGCACAGCTTCAGATGGTTAGGATTAATGCTGGGGAAGGCGAACTGATTGGAGCGGTAAAAAGGACGCCATTCAAAGCGGCGCCAAATGTCGAAGCCACACCACGTGACAAGCCCGCCCAATCAGGTGTGAGCTCTAAGAAGGAGTATGACTGTCGCCGATGTGGGACTAAACACGAATGGCGTAAGTGCCCAGCATTCAGATCTGTATGCACGAACTGTAACAACCGAGGGCATTATGCCAGATGCTGTCAAACTAAAGTCGGATTGGTAAGAGAACAGACAGAGGAAATCCTACAGGACACAGATCTGTTCGTCAATGCTGTACGGGTGACGGAAGTTCGCCTCTCTGAATCCTCAAAATGGTCGGAAGTGATCACAATAAACAACTCGAGCCTCCCGTTCATGCTGGACACAGGGGCCGGGGCGAATATCATCAGCCTTGAGGACTTCAGGACTATCAAGAACAGGCCCAAACCTAGACCCGTGAATGTCAAGCTATTTAGTTACAACGACGAGAGAATACCTGTGATTGGAAAAGTGTTCTTACGCCTGAAAGTGGGAGTGCGAGATCACAACGCGACCTTCATCATCGCCCAAAAAGGCATCTCTCTCATAGGCGGTGACGACAGCGAGAGGTTCGGTCTCATAAAGAGAGTGCGGATGGTCGAGCCTAAAGAAACCGACTGGCAGCAAAACATTCCAGCCGTAAGTAATCATCACCTATCTGAACTCCCAGTGAAATATCATATCAGGATAGAAGAAGGGGCTAGGCCAGTAATAAGGCCTGCCAGGAGGGTGCCTATCTCGGTGCGAGAACCCCTCAGAACTGAGTTAAATAGGATGGAGAAACTAGGGGTTATTTCCCGACAACAGGAGCCAACTGAATGGGTCTCGGAAAGTGTAATAGTAAATAAGCCTAACGGCAGCATCAGGGTCTGTTTAGATCCTCGAGACCTCAATAAAGTCCTTAGAAGGGAGCACTATCAGCTCCCAACGAAGGAGGATATATTCTCTATGATGGCCAATGCTACTGTATTTACCAAGCTAGATATGTCACAAGCCTTCTGGCAGTTGCCTTTGACGGATGAGTCAGCCAGACTAACAACCTTTAATTCTCCATTTGGCAGATACCGATACAATAGGCTACCATACGGTCTAGCATCTGCACCTGAAGTCTTCCACAGGACGATGGAACAGCTGTTTGAAGGACTAGATGGGGTGCGGGTGTACATAGATGACATCTTAGTGTGGGGAAGGACCATGGAAGAACATGACAAAAGACTTGAACAAGTACAACAGAGAATAAAGAAACATGGACTGGTCATGAACAAAGCTAAATGTGAGGTGAGAAAGGAAAAGATCACATTCCTAGGAGACGAACTGTCAGCAAAAGGCATAAACCCAACCAAAGAAAGGGTAGATGCAATTCTAAAGATGAAGAGCCCGAAATCGAAAGAAGAACTACAGCGGGTGATGGGGATGGTCAATTATGTGGGACGGTTCATACCGAACTTATCACACCGTTGTACAAACATCAGGAAGTTAATGGGTAAAAATGTGATATGGGAATGGTCTGACGAACATCAAAAAGAGTGGGTTGATCTAAAGAATGTACTATCGACACAGCCTGTATTAACTTATTATGATCCAAATTGTACACTCAAGGTATCCTCAGATGCCAGTAAGGATGGGTTAGGAACGGTTCTCCTCCAGCAAAATTCTGAAGGGTGGAAACCCATAGCCTATGCTTCAAGGTCCTTAACACCTGCAGAGACCAGATATGCTCAAATAGAGAAGGAATGCTTAGCTATGTTGTTTGGGGTCTCAAAATTCCATCACTTCGTATATGGTCGTACAGATGTGATCCTTGAAACTGATCACAAGCCGCTATTGGCCTTCTTTCATAAATCCTTAAATGATTTAACTCCTCGCATACAGAGGATGATGGTAAAAATTCAAAGGTATGATGTTAAATGTATGTGGGTGCCTGGAAAAGAAATGCACATAGCAGACACTTTGTCACGGTCAAGTCAGGTAAAAGCCATACAGGTAGAAGACACTGAACTCAATGCTGAATTAGAAGCACAGGTAAACTTTGTGTATGAAAATCTCCAGGTGTCAAAAGAAAAAATAAGCCAAATGGCAGATGAAACGGAGAAAGATATTGTACTCTCGATAGTAAAAGACTGTATTGTAAATGGTTGGAGATCAGGTAAACGCAATGCATATAGCAATATCAAAGATGAGTTGTCAATGGCAAATGGCATAATACTTAGGGGAAGTAGAGTAGTGGTCCCAACATCAATGCGTTCAGAAATCTTGTCATTGATACATGAAGGGCACTTCGGTGCGGAAAAACAAAAGCGTAGAGCCAGAACTGTGGTATACTGGCCAACCCTAAATAAGGATATTGAACGCATTAGTGACAACTGTGAGGCATGTATTAAATTCACTTACAGTCAACGAAAAGAAACATATCAAGTAGATCAGGATAAACTTAATGCAGGTCCGTGGGATATGGTTGGATCTGACCTATTCCAGTGGCAGGGTAGAGATTACTTGGTAATAGTTGATTACTTGTCGAATTATCCTGAGGTGGTTAGTCTCTCCTCAACCACATCTGAAACAATTGTTAGCAATCTCAGGGCAATCTTTGCGAGACATGGCATTCCAAAAATCTTGGTCACTGACAACGGTCCGCAATATGTCTCAACAACATTCAAAACGTTTGTCAGAGAGTACGGGTTTGAACATCGCACCAGCAGCCCACGTTACCCTCAGTCGAATGGTAAGAGCGAGAGGGCAGTGGGGATAATTAAGCAAATCTTTAACAAAGCAAACGAATTAAAACAAGACCCTTATCTTGGTCTACTAGCATATAGATCTACACCTAGAGAAGGGGGTAAATCACCATCGGAAATATTGATGGGACGAAATGTGAGAAGCAGATTAAACCTCCTAGCAGATAATTGTAGAAGCAAAGTTACAGGTACAAATGAATCTAAGGTGAACGAACCAGACACATTCTATAATGAAAAACAAGTGTATCAGTACAATAAAGGGTCGAGAGACTTGCATCAACTACAGCCAGGTGAATTTGTAAGGCTACAGGATGCAAATAAACGTTGGAGTACGAAAGCTCAGGTAGAAAAAGAAGTTACCCCAAGATCATATCACCTGGTAACAGAGGAAGGTAGTAGGTTTAGAAGAAACAGACGGCAACTACTTAAAGTGCCGCAAGAAAGTAGCTATTTTAATAGTAACGTAGAACTTGAAAATGATGTACCAGATGTTAGTGAAACAGGTAGACAGAACAAAGTAAGAGATCCAAATCTCATAATTCCATTAGAGGTAAACCAACCTGTAATATTACCTCCACCGAGAGATGCAGTAACAGAACCAGTAATTCGGAGATCCAGCAGACCTCATAAACCTAATAGTCGCTTAATTGAATCTATGTAATATTACCACTCCCTAAAGAGGAGAAGATGTAAGAGTGGCTCCACCTAGTGGAGTTATGTATTGCCACCAGGGGACTACCCTGGAGGGAGTTTGAATAAACGTCAGTAGAACTTACATGCCTGAGTTATCAATACGTACTCGCGATACAAAACTTATAATATAGAAAGACTTATTACCTATATCCCGTTGACCGTTATATTAGAATCGGATTGATCACATCTTTTCAAATAATGATGATATCTGAAAATCCATTTTTTGCGACTTGTGACTTATTTTACTGTAACACATCACATGACTCCAGCCCCCCACCCTTTTCTCTGTCCCCCTCCCTGTCCTTTTCGACCTCTTTCTGCTCTCCTCTCTCCCTCTCCTCCCTCTCCCTCGCTGTCTCTCTCTCCTCTCCCCCCCCCCCCCTCTCTCCCTCTCTCTCTCCCCCTCTCTCCCTCGCTGTCTCTCTCTCCTCTCTCTCGAGGAGGGGGTGTGGGAGAGACTATTCTCACTCTTTCTCTCGCTCTCAACCTATAGCTTCTCTTTGCCCCCTTACCAATGTCCTACTCCTCATGCCTCAGACCACTATACACCGCCTAACCCCACGCCCTATGTGTCCTGTCACATATCCTCCACCACCATGCATCACCTCCTCCTTATATATCTGTGTGTATGTCTATACCATTAAATACTTCCTAGCTATATTTGATGTTTTTAAAAATTATTTCAGAAGGATCATTAATTAATTATAGCTTAAACTGTATTCCCAGCTAAAGTGACCCAAAAGTATTTTTTTGGATATGAAGAAAAATCTATATTTCCTCGAATTTGTTGCGTTTTTTTTTTCATTAATTCATGACTTTTTCTAGAATATTTTTATGATTTTGTTTTTTGCTGATCTACAGTGGAAATCTGTATCAAATGGGATTAATTAGGTGGCTATTTCATATAACTATCTAGCCAGTGGTATCCTTATGTTTTCGATTACAAAAGGATTCCCATAGTTTAAGAAGATGATAGAGTCAGACCAAAAAAGTGAGATTTCGGCGGGTCCTCGAAATAATTATTTAGGCAGATATAATGAAATTTTACACCAAGAAGAACAGCTAGCTAGGTCCAAATCCTTTAATACTCCGGGTGACCTTTGGATGGGTGGAGAATGAATAGACAATTTAATTTTTTTTCGGAAATTAGCTGAAAATGCAGCTTTTACTAAAGTTTTAGTCCATCTTTTTTTATCCTGATTGATGGCAGCTACAATTTTATATTGGAAATAATTTGTGTGACCACATATAAACCACACAATCATATTATGTTCCCAACATATTTTATAAATAAATTTATCCTGGTGGTATATGTGTCCCAGGTCCCAATAACATTATCAGAATCGTACTACTAGTACAGTACTAGGGTCAAATTTTCAGAAATTGTACAATTTGTCTTCAGAATTCCTTTCAAATAACACAAATTTAAGACAATAATAATGTTCAAAATTCAGTTTAACATAACCAAACACTTCCTTTAAATCAACTCAATACCAAATATACTCAGATATACCTAGTTCTGACCTTTTTCAGCAGAATTTAGCAGAATTTACTAAAAGTGTAGAGCTGCCAATTGTACATTTTCTGAAAATCTGACCCACTAGTTATTGCACTTCCCCCAAACCCCCACCACCCTCCCCCAAACTCATCACCATTCGTCACGTCACCTCGTGCCAAATCTTGGTACTACACATTGGGGTCACCATCCAGTGACAAGGTCAAGGACGTCTGACACCCGGCGCAGATCATACTACAAGCAGTGGCACACCTCCCTGTCTCGCTCCTACCTCTCCTCCCTCTCAACCTTTGAATCCTCGCTACATTCACACTATCTCCGCACAAACACCTTGATAAGCCTGATCTGATACAATAGGGCTATAATCTAAAGGTCGGATATTCCACGATTGTCAGCGCTTGATCGGCGAAGTTACGGTAGCGTGGTTTAGGGAGTGTCAGTCACCTGGGAGTTGAGAGAGTAGAGTTGTTGTTGCCGCACTAGTCAGCAAGGCTGTTGTTACCCACTGTTACTGTTGTTGCTCTAGTCACCTGTGTGGAAACAACTGTCTCATAATGTCGAGTCCTATCTGTGCTTTGCCTTCCAGACAGTTCCAAGTTGCTCCTGCGTTCACCAGCGCTGCTGCAACTGATGGCGCAGGATTCCAGTGTGAACCTGTCTTCAAGGAAATCGAGAAGGAGCTTGCAAAGGTAAGGCACATCATGTAGTAATGCCCTATTTATATAATGGGTGAACCTTCCGGAAAATGTACAATTCACGTTCAGAAACCCTATGAAACAACCCGAATTTAATGCAAAACTTTTGACTAAAAATTCAATTCAGCATAACCAAATAGATCCTTTGAATCAACTCAATACCTATATTTATACACCTAGTACGGTATTTTATATACCTATAGTATTTATTATTTTTTAGTCGAATTTAGCAGAATTTACTAAATATGTGAAGCTGCTGATTGTACATTTTCTGGTGACCTCACCTGTATATATACCGGTATATAGGCTACCGTACTAGGATCAGGTGCAAAGTCTGTATATATTAAATAAGGACAGCCTAACCCTAAGCTAGCCTACTGCAGGGAGGGAGAATAGAGGCAGATATCAAGCTAATACATATTGTCTTGGGTTCATTTATGGAATTATATGCCTTTTCCTTCAATATGTCTATATAAGATTATATAGATATAGGCGTATACCTCTCTGCTCACATGATTACGTACAATAGGGTTCTGGGTTTGCACACCATCCCACACAGTGAATACGGGTCAAAGTGAATACACATCTGGTTAACAATGTTAATCATGGCATTCATGCAGCCCATCATGCATGCCTATTGTCAGTATTGACGAGCTAGATTCTATTCTGACGAATCCGTTTAGTGTTCGCCTATGGCTAGGCAAAAACAAAAGTTTGTTTTCGATTTACCTCCTCCCTCCACCCCTACCTAGAAAAACCAATCTGCCTCCACCTATAGAATTTGTTTTACCATGTCTGATTTTGGATGGATTCTTTTTACAAAAGAAAAACTAATAATGGCACGATAACAGGTTTTCCTAACCAGGAACTGTCAAAAAGCACATTTCCGTTGTTTAAAACAACTATTCTTATAAAATTGACATATTTGTTACAGTTCCTATAGAAGGTGGGGGTTTTTTTAAAAAAAAAACAAAACAAAAAAAACCCTACCTTTTTTTACAGCCCATAAATCGGAAACACACTTATTTTCTGTTTGCCCTATAGCCTATACGCATATGTATGAGAATCATTGCTCATCAACTACCCCCCACCCCCCCACCCCCCATGCTATATGTTGTATGCATGCATGAGGGTTGCAGTAAACATATTCATATCAAACACGCACTATTGAGTTCAGTCATCACTCGCATGAAATAATTTTCTACGGTAAAATTGATTTAAATAATAGATTTGACCTCGAAAATGGTCGATTAACACTCAGCATCTGAATGTGTGTTTGGGAAATTGTCACCCCTCATCGATATAAATCGAGAGAATAATAGCCCACACGTTGCTAGATTCATCATTGGCAATTATTTATCATATATAAAGATGACATTATGTTTTGCTGCTTGACAATACCACAGGTTGTACACATTATAGTTTATGACAGGCTAATTAATAATTATTATTAAACAACGGTGATTTCTCTCTGATGTCGATGTGTGGAAGAAGGAATACCATTAGTTCCTGTTAATCAGTTAACACCACTTTGTTAACACCCTCATAAAAAACCAGCTGGGCCATGGGTTGGGCTCGCCTCCCTCGACCCAATTTTGGGGAAAGTTCCTCAGGACTGTTTTAGCTTCAATTCTCGGTATTTCTTTTACCACATACAATTAAGAGATCAGGTAGCCGACGTTTAGGACACTTAAATGACCAAAGTATATGGCCTTTCTCCCCCTTCCCTCTTCCCTCTTCCCACTTTCCTCGGTAAGGAATCGGGTGCCAAACTATAGCTCTAGTGTCAGGTCTGTGATGCTGGTCCTATCATCCACCTGACTGAGAAATACCTTGGTTGAATATCTTTTGATCATTTTGTGTCGCTACTCATGACAACATCTAGCACACTCTTTCTTGCTTTTGTATGTATGTATTATGTATATTGTTTATTTCCAGAAAATAGTACATAAGATAAATTACACCGGAAATGGTTTTGCCCTCTTCTATGGCAGCCATAGCTCTTCCAGAGGGTCCCTTAGACTAGAGTTTTAATTTTACAGTTTATGAGATAGCTTTTGGTCCCATATTTATGAGTATGTCTACACTCTCAGTCATGTGTAGCAGATAACTCGGGGATCATTTTCAGGGACGGCAAGAGTAAATATAAAGAGGAAAAAGGAGGACACATGTACGCGGCCAGTGCATGGGACTTGTTCCAACAATCACTGCAGCAATTGATAACATTAGATAAGGCTTCATGTGGGTCAGATTGTCAGAAAATGTACAATTCACCTTCCCCAATCCTCTCAAATAACCCACATTTAAGACGAAAATGAGCTTCAAAATGCAGTTTAACATAACAGAACTGATACTTTAAATCAGTGTGATACCAAATATACCCAGATATACCCGATATTCATCATTTTTCAGCCTAATTTAGCAGAATTTCCTAAATGTGTAGACCTGCCGATTGTGCATTTTATGAAAATCTGACCCATAAGCGCTGAGGAGCACGACTCTGCAACAAGGTCAAATGTTATACACATTGGGTTCAAGGTCAACCACAGCCACATATCGTCACATAGTATGAGTGCATGCACTGACGGACTCGGGTGATATATAAATGGGCTAAAGAGAATTACATATGGCTGGCCTAGGATAATAATGGAATGGGGAGTTTTCTGTACAAACTGGTATTAAGAGAACCAGTTGGATGTTTGGAATTCCTCAGAGACGACGTTTTTGAATTGTTGAAATTATCCCTTTATTTTCCCAACATTTCGAGAGCTTTGCTCCCTTCTTCAGATGTAGTGGATGTTATAATCTAGAATAATAATATCACCATCATTATTATAATTCAGATTATTCATTTTAGGAATGTACGAATACGTATATCATTATCATTATTTCAGTCACTCATATGTATTCTATACCGAAAGCAGGGAAATTCCGACTTGCGAAAATTGTTTAATTAAAAAACTTAAATCTCGAAAAAAAAATAAAAAAATCGTGTTATATGGTTACTACCATGTTAGGGTACCTTCCCCACTGTCAGTATATGGGGAACACTAGACCTGGGCTCTATACATAGTGGGGGACGAGGGAAAGGTACATGTATACACACAGGGTTGCACTGAGCGCCCTTCTCCATCTGTCTGATGATCCAAAATACATCCACCCCTAGATGTGAAAGAATATATATAATGGGTAAAATCGCCAGAAAATGTACAACTCACCCTCACCAATCCTCTCAAATAACCCAAATTTAATCAAACAAAGAGGTTCCAAATTCAGTTCAATATAACCAGACAGATTGCTTGAATGAAGGCAATATCAAATATATGCAGATATACCTAATATTGACCATTTTTCAGTCTAATTTAGCATAACTTACTAAATGTGTAGATCTATATGCCTATTGTACATTTTCGGAAGATCTGACCCATAGGTACAGTATGACCGCATATAAAAATGTTTTCTTTGTTATCTATTATTCGTTATCATTATTACCAACCCCAGACGATGAAACACCTCCTGGAGTGTCCCCTGCTTGAGCAGGAGTGCCAAGTCGAGGACCTGGCCTCTTTCAACCAGAGGGCCAGGGACTGTGTATGCCTATAGTCTAAACATGGTATATGAATGTATGTGAATACGAGAAGAAGATTATTACTAATTTCATCATTTTGTATATGTTTCTCCTGCAGAATGGCAGTAACTACGTGAAGAAGATCAAGGGTATTTTCTGCTTCAAGGTCAAGAACGGACCCGGAGGCAAGGCGGGCTGCTGGGTGGTGGATGTGAAGAATGGAAATGGCAGCGTCAAGTTTGCACCAAGCGGTAAGTATTTGTTCAAAACAACTCGGTTGTCCTGGGTAAGACCATGAAGTGCCTTTCTGTCTCTCTCTCTCTCCCTACTTCTCTATCTCTATTTCCTGGGTATGATCATAAACTGCCTCCCTCTCAGCTCTCCCGCCCTTGATATAACCATATTAAATGTGTTGATAAGGGCGTAAAGCAACCAATCTCACTCACTCACTCACTCACTCACTCCCTCTCAGCTCTCCCGCCCTTCATATAACCTTCAATGTGTTCAATCTCACTCACTCCAAAGAACTCGGTTATATAGACCACTTTACCTAAAACCCTGCCCACACACAGCCGATTACCTCACGATTTGTGTCTCCCGATGAATCCTATGATTTCATTTCAAATCCTGGTTTATGTTTTTGAAATAACATAAACCAGGACTGGAAATGAAACCCTAGGATTCATCGGGAGACCCAAATCGGGGGGAAAATCGGCTCTGTGTGGGCAGGGTTTAAGTCTAAAGGGCCTAGTCCACTAAGCCGATTCTCATGCGATTTTACGCCACAGAGGACTCTTTTACACTAAATTCTGTGAGAATCGCATGAGAATCTAGGCCCTTACAGCTGTATTCCCAGCTAAATCGACCCAATTATTTTCTGTTGGAATCCATTAAATGGCCTGGAAATTTTCGAAAATTCTGTTTCTTACTGTACACTTTCCCCTGTTCCGCCCCTCTCACACCTTCCACCGAGTGACTTATGAAGTAATAGTTGAAAAACGGTGATTGATATAAAATCTGAATATAAAACTGGTTAAATTCATCATTGGCCTATGAAAAACAACAATTACACCCCCAGGTCCTGTCATCTAGGCTCTAAAAAATCATTGATATCGGCCTGGAAAATCACTAAAATGGGCCTAGAAAAGCCTTGAATTTATTTAGTCCAAAAGCACAGAGACCCTGTAATAGGACTCATTTGAATAATTCCCAAAATTCTCAGAAAAAATCTGAAATTTTCAGAAACATTTCACAAAGTTTCGTTTGAAACTATCCAAGTTTAAAATCATCAAAATTACTTTTCATATTTCCCCCGAGCCCACCTGCCCATGGGTGCTTTTCTCCTCCTTGTCAAAAATATTTCAGTATTTTTGCCATGGCCCCACTTTATCCCTGAAATTATATCTATAATTTTATTTTTTTATAAATTTTATTGGTCAAAGTTTCACATACGTGTTAATTCTAATTCGCCAAGTACAAAACATAATCAAATGGTTTTACGACATCATTAAATTTTAACTTTTACTTTAATTTACATACAGACACTCTACACTATATCTAACTCAATCATTTGTTGCTATAATTACACTAATTTTAATCCACTTTCATTTAACATACTGTCATAATAGTGATTGCCTATTGATTCATACTTGTATGTTTATATTGCAGGGAAGGGGGATGTCACTATTGCCATGAGTGACAGCGACCTTGTCAAACTGATGGGCGGAAAACTCAACCCACAACAGGTATATACATGGCGCTCTTTACTCATGTATTTGTGATGTGTTTAGGGAAAATGAGTCACAAGTTGCTAAAATAATATTTTTAAAGTCATTTATTCACAAGATCTCTTTGTTGGAATGTTCTCATTTTTTGGTGGGTTTAGCGCATTTAGTCATATGAATACATGTATTAAATTCCAAGACAGTGTATTAAATGTAGCCTATCCTTGCGTTTTGAAGGTCATCCTATGGAGTACATTTAATTGGTAATTGCCCATCCATAGATATTGCAGACTTCTTTTCAAGCATAAATATATCAAATCAGCACAGAATGTCTCATCACTGTTCATATATGAGTCAGATTTTCAGAAAATGTACAATTCACCTTCAACAATTCTCTCAAATAACCCAAATTTCGGACGAAAATAAAGTTGAAAATACAGTTTAACCGAACCAAACAGAATCAATGCTAGAATCAATGCAATGCCGAATATACTTGAATTTACCTAGTATTGAACAAATTGCAGGCAAATTTAGTAGAAATTACTAAATGTGTACAGCTGACAATTGTACATTTTCTGAAAATCTGACCCATATATCCACATAGAACCAAAGAGTGATAAACCAGTTGGTAGTCAACTCCCCTACCACTTGTTCTAAACAAATATGCATTTTATATAATTTCAGGCTTTCTTCCAAGGCAAGTTGAAGATCACCGGCAACATGGGGCTCGCCATGAAGCTGAAGGAGCTGAAACCCAAGACAGCACCAGCCAAACTCTAAACAAATCTTCTAAAGACATTTCCACATCACAAATAGTATAGTTTTTGATACCGATGTAAATATCTGACATCAAGCAACGCAGTCTATAATAATATTTAATTAATGAATTGACTTTGCATAATGATTGCTATGTCACCTACACTCTATTTGAGATCTACTTGGAGCGGTTCGCCGTAGGGTTACCATTGGGTCGCTTTGATGTTTACTCTAAGTAGGTTTCAACCAGAGTGTAGCTTTTGACATATTAGCTAGGTAATGATTGATTGAGTGATAGAACTGAGAGTGCTCAGAGTGATTCAAAGTACAGTGGAACCTCTCTATTGAGACCACCCTTGGGACTGGACGATTTGTGGTCTCATAGCGAGGTGGTCTCTTTAAAGGGGCTAATCTATTAAGAGGAAAGCAATTCGGGACTGAGAGAAACTGGTCTTAAATTTATAAAGGGGTGGTCTCTATAGTGAGGTGGTCTTTTGTAAACATTTAATTGTTTCATGCTCAGTGTTATGGAAACAGAACTGTTCCTCTGTATAAACTAACTTTGAATGGTGAGTCCGACCGACAATCTGACATAAATGTGAATAATTTCTTTTATCTGTGATCTTTGTCCAAGTATTGATGCGTATAATATACTAACAATCTGCGGGATCAGGAACTTGTAGCATTACCAGAACAGAATTAAGGTCTTGTCCTTAGTAGGGAGGTTCCGCAAGTAAACCTATCTCAGTTACGTAACCTATCCGTATCTGTTTTGTGAATTACGTTGCATTTTCATGTATAAAAATAAACTGAGAGATGAAACATTTTGCTTGATATGTTACGTTACGTTTTGCTGAACCTCTTTCTTTCTTTTAACGTGTGTTTGTATATCAGAGATACGGATACGTTTACGTTTATGTATAGGTTAGACTTGCTGAACCTCACTAATGTGTGAGCATTATTCGTAATGAAATTTATTTTGCTGGAGAATCTGTGAAACAGGTCTATTCTGGTCGCGTTTTAAGCAATACAATAGAAATGTAGTTTTCGTAAGCAATTATTGCAAAACACTTAAACATCCTGACCTCTAAGTTCTAAGTAACTTAGAATATCTAGCAGTTATCTCGAGATTGTTCTAGAATTTGTTGGAGATTTGTTTTCTGGCTTCTACATGTGACATCAGGCAAAATGCCTTCGCTGTAAATTGCTGGACGAAACAAGTTGTTAAAATGTTCATGAGAAGCAAAAAAATAAAATTAAGCTCAAACAGATATACGCTGTTTTTTGTTTGTGCAGTTATTTTGTGGGAAACTTCTCAATTTTTTTCTTAAAAAACGACGGGAACTCCATTCCGAGCTAAATCGACCAAGAACGTATCTTCCCTATTCTTTCTCTTATCTCGGATACTTAGATGAAAGAAAAAATTTCCCAGGTTTTTTTTTATAAATTGATGACTTTTTCTCGGAATTCTCATTATTTTGCCTTCAGTTGCAATTTGGGATCAAAGGGATAAATGGGCCAATTTTGGTTTGGGTTCAATACCAAGAAGAACATGTCGAAACTATTTCATAATTTATCTGTGTTACTTTCGGATAGTTTGGGAATGAATAAACTATAAAATAGAGGCTATCTAAGTAATATAAGAGAGAGACGTAGGTCCTGCTTGTATCATTTATTGTCTCTCACTGAGGAGGCTTGGGGGAGACTTGTGGCATATATGAGTCAGATCTTCAGAAAATGTACAATTCGCCTTCACCAATCCTCTCAAATAACCCACATTTAAGACAGGAATGAGCTTCAAAATGCTGTTTAACATAACAGAACTGATACTTTAAATCAATGCGATACCAAATATACTCAGATGTACCTGCTATTCATGATTTTCAGCCTAATTCAGGAGAATTTCCTAAATGTGTAGACCTGCATTTTCTGAAAATCTGACCCATATAACATATCTTGCTGAGTGATGCAAATGAGGACCCCCTGCTGGGTCCTACTTATCTAAATATAACTGGCCTTAACTTCACATATTAAGAGATTCTCTTAAGGAAATAATATTACCTCAGCTTTTAATACATGATCTGGATAATTAATAACGTTTAATAGATCCTAATTGATAATCATTACATTACGTAATTTTTAATCACAATTAATCATTACGTAATTAATCTATATCTGTCATAATGATGTACATTGTTTCCTAGAAGGGGCAAACAGAATTATTTGGATTAATGATTAATGAGGGATTAAACTATTTTGTTATCAAAAGACCTGATTGTCATATGTCTAAAGGCATAAACTAAGCTAAACTAATGACCTATTTCATAATGCATTAATTATGTCCCGATCAGTATTGTCCTTTTTATGTTAATAAAAGTATTATGTAACATGCAAGAGCATAGCAGTAAATATTAATATGCGAATATATGATCTAATAAGCGCATACACTTATAGATATTGATAATAATCATAAGGTTGGACCATAAGTCCACAATCACACACTGGGTGGCACTAAGGGTAATTAGGTCACACCTAATGAAGCCAATACCCTAATGATATCCATTCATATCAATAATATTGACCTACATTCATTGTCAAAAGCTGGCTTCTATAAGCGCATTTAATTGTTTGATAATAGCGCGCCCCGTAGTGAGCATTATAGGAACAAACACAGGTGTTTGAGGGTGCGTATGCTTTCACACGTGCCCGCTTGGGGGCGTTGTGTTCAAACTATAACAAAGCCCCGCCCCCATCGCTATGCATGAAGCGGGTTCTTACAATTGTAAACACTAAAACATATAAACTTTTAGGCCATATCTTTGGCACACTATATATATCATTCACATATTCTTGTATTCCTCGAAGTTGCTCCCTACATAAATACCTCCCCTAATAAATATCAATATCAATATCAATATCAAATAATAGCTAATTTAAAGAAACTCAGGTACAGGTCGTAACAATGGTGACTTATACTCGTATAAAACTTAATAAAGATTACCAAAGTAAAGTAAAGTGAACAATGACTAAACCTCCACAGTATAGGCGAGGGTGAACTATATATGAATGTGAGAGGTTTTGTATATCAAACCTTTGAATGCACATATATATATATATTATATGCACATCTCCCAGGCTATAATTATGTAAATTTGGGGGAAGTGGTCACCCATGTACAGTGAACCTATTCCATATCAAGATCCATGAAGTCGTGATGGTTAACACACCGTACGCACAGTTTATTTAGATTATGTGAGGTGTTACAGGAAAATAAGTCACAAGTCGCCAAAGATGGATTTTGAGATACATCATTATTCTTGAAACGAAGAGATCAAGCCGATTCCAAAGATGGCAAACATTAGGATTTTTGATAAGTAATTCGTTATATTTTAAGCAGGAAAAGAATGTTCACAATGTCTCGTAATGGTCAAACACTAGTAAACTAGTATAATTGAATATAATTAAGATATCCCAGGTAAGTAAGCATAGACCTTCAGTAGTCTTGCAATTTTGCACATGTATTCCTGCTACTAGCTGCGCTAAGGTCCCTAAAAATGAAAACATTATGACCAAGGGTTCCCGTGGGGAAAACAATTTGAACAATATAATTGTTTTCTTGGAACCCATCACATATTCTTCTCTACACTATTTAGAAAAAAAGATGTTATAACGTGTATACATGCATTTGTATATTCTAACTCCAAGCTTGACTCACACTATAACATTATATATTGAACATACACATGTTTTGATATCTTATTACCATATGATCCTATAAATCCTATATTATTAAAGAATTAGACATTATATAATATATATCTCATAATCTGTAAGTCCACCTGAAATATCAAGACACGCGTAACACCAACTATTCTAGATGGGTCTCAAGGACTGCCTCGTGCTAATTAAACGGATTGATAATTACGTCCATAAATAATTACGCCTCCCTAAAAAAGGTAATAACCTAAGTCTAAGAATAGTAATTAAGTAAATTGAATACAGCCTACCTGTAATGATGGGACACGTGCGTCATGGTAGCAGATTTCATTCCGCATCAGATAATTATATCCTCTTCGTTCACACAACTTCCTAAGTTAAAAGTTTGTTTTTGTTTTACACATGCGGCGGCATGATGTAGTTATTCACATAGCCACAATAGGCCTTGCACTTAGACCACACTGCGACCTTTATCTCCACTGTCCTGTAAGAAACTGGCTTCCTAGGGTCCGCCTAGGGTGGTCTGCAGGCCCGGGAGCTTCTTAGGGTGCCCAGCAACAACCCTTGTTGTACCTGCAATTAACCCTAGACGGCGCTGCGTGTGTGCAATAGGGGAGTTGCATGTGCCACTGCGCATGTCTGTTACAATGCATGTTGGGATGGATTTTGATGAAATTTGACATACAAATATTTGGCAACATTTTTATCAAAAATTGCAAGAATGTTTTCACCAATATCTTACCTTTAATAAATGAGCTATGAAAATCAAATGCATGATGGGAAAGATGGGAACTTGTTTTATGAAAACATGTATGAGACATGGATATTGACATTAGAGCATTGATAAAATATTTGAAGCTGAACATGACATGTTTTCTGTAGATTTTACACTGTACCATGCAATTAGTCCCATAATTCCATGCGAATCAAGATTCAAAATGGCGGCTATGCAATTCCCCTATTGAATTTTAAGGGTGTACCCCGAATTAACAGGCTTGTGATTTCTTATTTTTATTCTTTTGCGAAATGATTCTATTACCAAAGTTGGACATTATACACCAGGTTACATCGAGCCAATGAAATTATTCAAATACAACAAGAATAATTGAATGATGTGACGATAAGGGTGTAACTACAATTACATCCGAATAGGTTTGCTAAACTTCAGCTAAACAGGACCGATATATTAAATGTTGGTTGGCGATCCACAATCTGGCAATTCAGTCTAGGTCCAAACCCTCAGGCGAGAGGCTTTCCCTTCGTTTGAAGGGACACTCTGACTCTCATCTTTGGGCCTAGAGTGGAATGTAGATATATTCCGATAGTGTGACCCGCATGACCCTATACTGTTATTCACAAAGAGGGTTTAGAAGTCGCCCCCATTATCAAATCAAGGTACAATCGCACAGACACAAAACAATCGCAACACTTGAAAAGAATACATTTCCACATACTTAACTCTCTGTTCTTTGGGCGGTGCCGTCGTCTCTACCCGAGACATGCGTGTAAGGGGTTATAGTGGGGATAAGGCTTCTTCTGCTGTTCATCTCTTCATGCTTCTGAATGAAAATGGTGGAACGTATGTACTCGGGCATGCCTAGCAACTCTAACCGCAAAAATACATTATTGATTTATTTTCTTTCTTTCTTTCTTTCTTTCTTTCTTTCTTTATTTATATCTATTTATTAATTAATTAATTTATTTATTTATCTATTTATTTATTTTTTATTTATTGGCGTATATAGTATACATGTGTGTAGTTGTGCAGCTATGTATTCATTTATTAGTAGATCACCACTATATATGCCAATACAGACAGAAATTGACCTTCGCCACTAAACCCCCCCCCCCCCGACACACACGCCTCTCCCCCCCCCCCCTCACCCGCCCCCCACTTTACCTTCCCCCTTACCTTCCGTCTTCAGAAAGCCAGTACATGAAGGAGCTATGCTTGCAGGTCCCACGGTACCCGTACATCGCTTTGAACTTTACCGTTCTGCAGAAGGTGCGGTATTACCCGTACCTGTAGTACATACACACTGCCCGGGGGTAGAGATGGAACAGTGGGACTATACCTGGACTATTGGGGGCAGGTAGGGGTTAATGAGGCTTGGCTAACACATAGTAAAACATGGAAATGAGCCGATGTCACCACAAACGGTAAATTCCCATTCCCTAGTTCCCATAACTACTATAGGCATATATTAAATATATGATGTGTTTCAGCAAAATGAGCCACAACTCATGGGTAAGATCTCTTCTGAGGAATGCTCTCATTTTTGGAATGTCTAATGCTCCAAGTTGTATTAATACATGTATCAAATGTTCAAGACTGTGTATTAACTATCTATCCTTACGTTTCTAAGGTCATCCTATGGAGTACATTTAGTTACTTTAGTAGTAAATGTCCACCCAGAGATATTGCAAACTGTTTTGTCAAAAATAAAACTATCAAACATTAAATATAGAAATACTTATTAGCTGTCCTACTTTTTACTTTCATTGGAATCGGCTTGAAGTCATCTTATCAAATATGATGATATATCTCAATGTCCTATTTTTGCCACTTGTGACTATTTTCCTGTAACACATCACATGTATATGACCGAGGCGTCTTGGTTTGTCAACACAAAGAAACAGCAACACTTCAAAATCAAGATAATAGTAAATATCAATATGCTCCATTTTTATACAGATGCTGAACAATTTTATCATCTGGGAGGAAACTCTTTCTGCTTGTTTAGTAGTCCTTCAAACTGCGACAGGAATTCAGCTACGAAAACCCACCCCCTCAGACGCCCTAGCGGATGCATGGCCCTGATGGTGACATGTGCATATTCCCATATTCTGAAGTTCTAGTGCGTACTATAATATGTGATCCTCATAAGTATTTCCATATTTTAAGTTGGATATTTTTATTTTTGAAAAAAAGGAATGTTTCTAGATTGGTAATTTCCAGTAAAGTAACTAAATATACGGTACTCCATACAAAGGCCTTCAAAACGCAATAATATATTAAAATACAATGTCATAGATTCATATGACTACAAGTACTAAACCCTAAATATTTAAGACAAGCTATATAGGGCTCTAAACTAATTTTTAAGCAGTCCGATGATATATTAGAACAACTTGAATCTCGTAAATTATTTGTCTTATAGTTAGTTATAGTTAGACTTGATTCATTTTTCTGAAACACATCACATATTATTATGCATTCTTCTATCCAGTATCACTTTTTCGGTTGTTATTCTTCTTCAGCAAAGTAACACTTATATGAATAATAACAGCCTTAATATCACTTATCCTACCACTTCAATTGAAACTTTTAAAAGAGAACACAGACGCTATACCCCTTACACCTGATCGTTTATTGATACTTCTTTACAGCCGGCACCGTGGGAGTAATTATAGGGTAATTTACAATTCAGGTATGCACAACAACCGCTCTATTGCTGCCTGGTCGGGTTCAGGGTTCCCTGGGCCACATTTACAGCTAATTTGCATACATAATTCTCCCATTACTACTGGGTTTTCCGGGTTTAATTGAAAACGCTAGGATGGATCAGATATGGGAGAGGACGGGGAGCAGGTCATCTAGAACCACCCGTTAAATATTGGTATTGTAGTTTGGTCCGCGTAACAATGCATAAATATATTATGATTAAGGCCACCAAGTTGTGTTTGGTTTGAAATCTCAATACCAAGAAGGTATAACTATTATAATACTAATAATACTAGGTATTACTAGTTAGTTGAAACATTAAAGCAATTTCAGAATAAATATGTTATTTTGTTTTTGCAAATTTTATTACTGAAGTCATGAGACATATTTCCTAAGTTACATCTAAGATAATTACACTTCATATAGATCCTAAGTTGTGTTCCGGAGGTAGATACAAATGTCTCAAGTTAGCATATAATTTGCACAATATAATTTACCAATTATATTTCCCTCTTTTTTACCCTTCCACATTAAATCGAATTGTCACAAGTATTGAAACAACAAAATTGTAACTAATATCAAATCACATCAAGCGCAATAGTACTTAACATTTCGACGCTTCTTAAAATAAGAATGAATAGAGGTTTGTGGTAACTTTTTGCTCTTTTTCCTTCTGATTCACTTTAGCAAATAGTAACTCAATATAATACCATCATATTTTAAATCATTCTTAATTTTATTGTTACCTCAATTCTCTTCTTTATTTTTTATTTTCCCCCTTTTTCATACAATAGAACTTTGTTCATTCTCATCTATATCTTTAATTTAGTATTCAATTCGATTCAATTCAATAATTCTTTATTGCTGATGTTTTTACAATAAGGTGGACCAACAATCTAAGTAAACATGTGTTTAGTTAGTTCTTCCATTGGATGCCTGAATTTTGTTTTGAGTTTTCTTTTGTTACTCTATTTGCACTACAGTGTTCTATGGTTACTACAAGGTTATACAATGAAATGACAATATGGATGAAATGGGGTATGGGTTTATGAGTATTATACATATGGTGTCATCCCTGTGGATGGTTCCAGTTAGTATTGCCTTGTTGGCAGAATCTCTGATAATCGATTAATTCAGGTGAAGTATATTTAAGTATTGTGCAGCTCAGGTGGTGTGGTATCTGGGACGGGGTGTGGCACTAAAACAAGTTACCTCACTCGGCCCAGGGTAAAGTAAAGAGAGAGAGATAGTTGGGGCATGGATAAGGTACTAGAACAAGTTGCCTTTCCATGCACCCGACACCCCCAAGGGGGGTGGGTGGGGGGTACAGTCACCAGGGATGTGATTCAGGGTGTGTGTTTTGTGTTTTGGTTTATGCAGGTCTAAAGGGCGATAGGGTTTTTTTTGTGTATTTTTTGAAAGCATGCTTGTCCTCAATTTTGTGCGCCTCGGTGTGGAGTTCATTCCATCGTTTTTGGCATTTGTAGATCATTGAATTATTGATTTTGGTTAATTTTGACGTTAGGACTAAAAGGTTTTTCCTACCAGGGGCATGGCTCCTGGTGGCTAGTTTTTTGTTGTCTAAATTGTCTGGATTTTGTGCAAGGTAGAAAGACATATCCAAGATGTGTTTATCCCTACGTGCCTGTAGGGGCCAAACGTTTAGTATTTTGTGTTCATTGTCAACGTTCTCATATTTTGTTTTATTGAAAATTATTCTGAGGGCTCTATTCTGTTGTGATTGCAGTTTCTGTAATATTGATTTGGGGGCAGAGTCATATATAAAGTCGCAGAAGTCTAAATTTGGAAGAATGGCCATTTTATATAGATCATGTTTGGCTTTGGTTGTTAATGATTCCCTCGCCCTGTAGAGTAGCCTGATTTTTGCGTTTACTAGGTTAAGGGTATTTTTTGTGTGTGTTTTGAAGGTTAGTTGGTTGTCGAGTGTAAAGCCAAGGTACTTGTATTCGTGTACGTGTTCCAGGGTCGTTTGTCCTAGAGTCAAGTCCTTGGCAAGAGACATTTGATTTTTCAGGGCCGTGTGAGATAGGGCAAAGGATATGATTTTACATTTTGTTGTGTTGAGTGATAATTTGTTTACTGTGCACCAAGAGTGAACATTATTCAGGTCTTGTTGTAAATTGTGATGTAGGTTATTGTTGTCTTTGTTGTTGTAAAATAGGACGGTATCATCCGCATAATGCTGGATGTGGGCGTGTTTGACCACTGAGTGTAGGTCATTGATGTATATTGTGAATAGTATCGGGCCCAGTATTGTCCCCTGGGGTACTCCATAGGTGACTGTACCTTCTTTAGAGTTTAGACCATTTAGCTGCACAATTTGTTTTCTTTCCGACAGGTAGTTTTTGAACCAGAGTTGCTCCATACCCTGTATTCCGTAGACTGCCAGTTTGTCTAGAAGAGTCTGATGGTGAACTGTATCAAAGGCTTTACTAAAGTCCAGAAATACTGTTTTGTTCATGAGTTTGGAATTTAAATCTGTGTAAATTTCCTTTAAGAAATCAGTTTGGGCTTGTTGTATTGAGTGGTCAGATCTAAATCCATATTGTGATTTGTTGAATAGTTGATTAGATTCGAAGTGGTTATTGATTTGTCCCTGTACTGTTTTCTCTAATATTTTTGCTGGCAGTGAGATACAGGATATGGGCCTGTAGTTATTACATGACATTTTCTCTCCTGTTTTGTATATGGGGGAGACTCTGGCTACCTTGAAAGAAGGAGGAACATTTCCAAGAAGTAATGACAGATTGATAATATGAGTGAATTGATTACATAGTGATAATAAACATGATTTCAAGATCTTTGAGGGAAGGTACTCAATCCCAGAGTTCTTAGATGCATCCATCTTTGTTATTGTTTTGCGAACTTCCTGGGTGGAAACTTCGCTGAACCTAAAGATTTTTGGGGAGTTATGGCTCTCCATGTAGGATAACGGATCTGTAGGACTATGCGGGATTTTACTGGCTAGGTTGGGGCCAACATTTAGGAAAAAGTTATTGAAGGCATCTGGGACTTCAGATGGGTCTAGCATTCGATTGTCTTTTTCAATGTTTATTGGTGTTGATTTTTTAGTTTTTTCCGGGCTTATAATTGGGCGTAGAAATTCCCAGTATTTTCTCGGGTCTTTGTCGAAAAATTGCAGGTTTGATTTAATGAAAGCAGCCTTCTCCTGATTTGCAACCTCGGTTGGCTCTGTTTTTTAGAATTTTGGCTTGTTTTAATAGATCTGGGTCCCGTCCCTTCCTAGCCAGTCTGAATAACCTATCTCTTTCATTCATTACTGAGATCAGGTCATCCGTCATCCATTTAGGCTTTGTACGGACATTCCTGAACTCCTTAAGAGGGCACATTCTATCGAGATACATATTAATGTTATTAAGTAAGAATTTCCAACAATCTTCTGGGTTGGGGTTGTTATAAAACTCTCCCCAGTCCAGGTTTGTCAGAATCTCATTGAGAACTCTCTGATCGAATAGTCGTGTGTTTCTGGCCCAGAAGGTTCTAGTTTCATATCTATTTCTTGGTTTTTTGCGTACCAGAAATATGGGGAAGTGGTCAGACAGGTTGACATTTATAGTACCAGCTTCGGTGACATGTGGGGAGTTCGAGTAGAGGTGGTCTATTGTCGTGTTTGATTTCAGAGTTGATCTAGTTGTTTGCTTAATGAATTGTGTCAAAGAGAAAGAGTTTGCCAGGTTTTTGACCTCCATTGAGAGGGTAGAGTTAGAAGATTCTATTGTTTGGTAGTCTAAGTTAAAATCCCCCATTAGGTAGAGTTCCTGGGATATGTCAATTTTGGATAAAATGCTTTTGAGTGTCTCAATAAACGCTTTTGTACCTCCGCTCGGGGGCCTGTAAAGATTGAGGAGGGTGCATTTCTTAGTGAACCCCTTTTTAATTTGGATAACCTGAGCTTCAATATCCTTATTTGAGATATTTAGCTCTTTGTATAATTCGGAGTCAACGGTCAGGTGGTTATTCAGATACATACATAAGCCACCTCCTCTCCTTTTTGTCAACCTGTCTAGCCTATACAAATTGTAGCCCTGGAGTTGTATCGTGTTATCATGGACAGAACGACTTAACCAGGTTTCGCAGAAGCCTATTACATCAATATTAGTGTCATCAATCAAGTATTCTATTTGGTCGAAATGTTTGTAGAGGCTCCTGATATTCCAGGAGATTATTTTGATGCCTTTAAGTTTTTTGATTTCTTTAAATGATTGCAGCAGAGTGCTGCCTATTTGTGTCATAATTTTGGTGGTGTGTGGGGTGAATGCAAGGGCTAAAACAGTGCAACATGTGGGCTCCAACTTGAGTTCAACAATTTAGGAGCATAGATTAATAGTGTATTTAGAACAGAACACTACACTCAGTTACGCTTTACAGGACATGTATATACAGAGGTTATCAAGTCATTCTTAGGTATATATATCATAACAGCTATATGTGGCAGCCTTTGCTTAGACATTAAACATTAATTTCCTCAGGGATATTACAGGTACAGGTATATATGTCAAAAATGTAACTATTGTACTAGAGGTATAAAACGTTAAGATAGTTTGCATAGTTAGTGCGGAGTGTGAGGTCAGTGGTTATTCGGCCACCCTCTAGGCATAACTAGTGTGTGGGGTACTAAAACAAGTTACCCTTTTTCTAGAGAGTGAGGGGTAACCAAGCTCCAACCAACCTCATTGTTCCAGTGAATTGTTGTATGCCTTGGCAATAGCTTTTGCCCAATAGTCTTTAAGCTTGTTGGATAGATGACAGCCGTCAATAGACATGTGGGCATAATTGTGGGTGAAGGTGCTGTTATTGGGGTGATAGCGGTGTATCAGTCTTTGTGTCCAAGGTGTGGGTTGATTATTACTTTTATTGAAGTCTTTGATTATTGTGATGGCTGATTCCACTTGGTTGTTTAGTTGAGGTTGTGCTGGATCCAGGGGGATGTCGTCTGTGGTTATTATGCCCCTCTGCAGGTCTCGTCTCATGTTATAATGGCCAATGCTCATACCTGTGATTGGTGCATATACGATGTTGGGGGGCCGGAGTGGGTGAGAATGTCCCATGATATATTCGTGTGAGTCCTGTAGATCTCTCTGCAGCGCTTCGGATGTGGTCTCAGTGGATGCGCTTCGTAGACTGACCACGCCTGTGGTCCTGTCCTTTATTGTTAGGTTGCAGAGACCTGCTGTTATGTATACGTGACTTGGAGTATAGCGTTGTAGCTTCCCGGTTGCGTGTTTTACTGACTGTAATATCGGTGCACCTGGTTTAGATGAGACTACTATTTGTACCCTGTCATTTATCAGTTTCCTAAGGGGTGAGGCTAGGGAGTCAGCCCTCGAGTCCCCGATCAGCATGATTGTGTCCATTCCTCGTTCTCAGTGAGCGAAAATATAGTGAACCAGCCGATTCAGGCTTGATTAATAGGGAAATCTTATAGGTAGCCTGTATATTGCCGCGTTAGAGGTTAACCAGCAGATAATTCTGCTTTAATCTTACTCAGAATCTTTCCGCATAGGTTTTTTCCGGTGAAATCGGATGATTTTAGTTCAGACCTTTCTCCCTTCTTGTTTACAATGCGTGGGAGATTCAAGCCGGAAGCCCACTTCCGGTCGGAGGTCATTTCGTATAGTTCCGTGGCTTGAATATCAGAGAGTTTTTTCTGCAGCGTTTCATTCTGAATGAACTTCTTCCTTATGATATAATACTGTGTGTCCCCAGTATTAATGCTACGAATAAAGGTAATAGTCATAAGACTATCCTACAGTTTAAATTTTGAATAGATTCGGTGAGAGAGAAGAAGTGCAGACACGGCGACTGTAATATTATAAGTGAGTAGAGGCGAGCTCCCTCAATGTATTTATTCCAAGGTTCTAGTGCTGCCCGCGTGGACGCAGCCACACCCCAGGCCTCCCGAGCCTTCCCAGAAACCCACTACTGTAACATAATGCCCCCCTCCCCCCTTAGAATGCTACTGCCTTAATTTAGATACTAAAATAAAAAAGTAGCATTCCCGAAGGTCGGATACAGTGGGTACACGAGATTCGACCCCCGGAAAATTTTAAATATTTTTAACAACATTTTCCAAAAGTCTTCTACCCCCCTCTTCAATAAAAAGGGTCGACACAATGTGTCCTAAACCCTGATTTTTGTTATACATCAAGATAAATCAGAGTTAAATTTGATCATTCCCTTAAACTTAAAATGCTTGTCAAATTTTGTATTTTTCCCTTAGACCACTACAGAGAATAAAAAATGATACAAATAAACATTGTGTGACTTCCTTATGTCTAATCAAAATCAACACCAGTCATCATCCAGACATAAGGATGTAGTATATACAAATCTGCTCAAACCGTTCATTTGTTGAACAGATAAACCTTAGAAAATCAATACTCTAGTCAAAATTTATTTAACTTTTAGTAAAACTTCTCTAAAATTTGTTACCATATCAGTACAGATATGGCCTGAACGAAGGCAAGAATTTAATATAGAGTTTCTTACCCTACTCGACTATCTATAAGTCATAACTTAATTCACCAAGTAAGTACAAACCTGGAATAACCTTACTCAGCTTCCTGCTTAAAATTTACACAAATCCGTCCTGTACCGGACCGATTTTTACAAAATCCGTCCCGCCAACGGGCGTTCCTATCACAAATGCTACTACACGTAGCAGGAACTGGACGAGACACCGCGGTAACTATACTGTCCCACGATGTCCATCTGCCGAGAAATTTCAGTTGACATAAGAAATTATTATAAGAAATCGCAGAACAACTAGAGCAAATAATCCCGCAACATGCCAATCTATAACCAATAGACCCAGGAAACCTCACCAGAGTAACTTAAATTTAACAATTTCAAGCAATAATCACCAGAAAACCCAACTACGACATAAGTGATGCCGTCCGCCATTTTGAAAATATATCTTCAACGACTTATGAGTATACTCCCATATCGTTACATACGGACCTGTTTCTATAATAATTACTCTCAAAATAACATCAGTAGAATACTTTTTCCAAGAAAACACTATAATTTAGAAGGAAATCATAGACTTAAACTGACATTTCCATCGCTGAATCGTTGGCAACTACTACGCAGTTCATAAAAACACGATGTCCATGTTAAACTTCCATAGAGCGCGATTTTGACCACTTTTACTTTTAATTCTTCCAAACATGACTCAAATTCCATATTTCATTAAAAATAAATCACTGCTTTTCACAGATAACACATCCGTCCGTAACATGACATTTCATTTGAACCCTCGACAAACCGAGTTTACCCAGAAATCTTTCATTTTCGTCACCAAAATCTCCGATCATGCGAAAATGTCGTTCCCCATAGGAAATGCATTGGCACGAGCAAGGCTGTCTCAAATTAACTAAATAACTAATTATTTTATTAACCAATACACCTATATGACGTCGCTATCCATATAGATCACATAATCAGTGAAGAAATTTTGAAAATCGCCAAACTTTCGTCGTTATTCGACGCGGCGATATTTAATTTCGTTGACTCTCGTCAGGTCAGCCATCTTGGAAATGTCCGACGATGCCGCCTCTATGAGCCTATTTGGGGACAAATTTATGCGGAAATCTAACAAATAACATCTTTTTGAATCGATAGAAGCCTAAATTATACCTATAATACCTTTCAGAGCAGCTTCACTACCTTTGAAAATGCCCATCTGGGCCGAAATCGGTAGTTTTCTCTAAGCGAGTCACCGCCTGAAGGAAAAGTTGAAGGAATCTTAATGATTATCTCAATCCTTCTTGATTATGTTAATGTATCTTAATGGCAGGTCACGTGACCCTTCTACGACTTAACTTTAAATCGTTTATAACTCAGAATTTAGACAATTTTCACCAAGATGGCCACTACTAGACCTTCTTTCTTGTAAAACTCTAAATAATTACCAATTTTGAAGCGATTTTGAGACTTATTTGGCCGAAAATGGAAATCGTTGGATGTAGGCTATTCCTCTGGGTATAAAAGGGACCCGCGTCGCGCTGGTCATTCAGATCAGACCAGGATTTCGTGCAAGGAGGAGCTACGCCCGTTCTTCCATTGACTTTACACATCTCCAGCATTGAGCCTCTACCTCTACAGCCTTGGTCGTTACCAATTCTCGACATCTCCCACACTTCCGAGAGAGAGTCAGCTTGACTCCCCCTACAGAGTTCGGGACTTCCCACATTTTCTCGGGACTTCTCAAATCTCATCGGAACTTCTCGAATTCCAAAAAGATTCTACATTTCAAGTTTACCTCGAGCAACCACCATGGCCCTTGACTGCCGATACTCGAACCAGACTTCAAGCTGACGCCTGATTCTACCTATCGACGCCGAATTTCCGTCAAGTTCTCCAGAAATCGCAAGTCATCCAGCAGCGACTACTGTTGCTGCCTTCTCACCCGCTGACCACTGGATGTGTCATAGGATGTGTTTCAAGCTGTGATTACAGGATCGTTCTCACTAGGATGTGACCCGAGAACGAATCCTAATTTTGAGATTTTCTTGAAGGGAAAATTTTCAAATTTGTGTGTGTGTGCTTGTGTGAAACGGAGTTCCATGTTAACCTGGAATCAACTTTTAGGAAAGCTCTATGATTACCTAGAGCGGAACATTTAAAAATTTTGTATCAATGCAAAATATTGGATGTACGAATGGGCTACTATCACTCAAAGGATTTTAAAACAGTGAAGCATGGAGACCTGTGGAGATGTATCTTTTTACTAAGTACATCCGGACACAATAGCCGTAAGTAGACCACTATGTACGCACCTCCGCTAGCTCTCACTGCATTTCACCATGTTCCAAGAAATTTCGATTTCTGTCCAAAAATAAACTACAAAGTTAGGATTTCTTTCAGACATGAAAATATCCACGTGTATAAGATTAGTAGACCGGATTTCCGGAAGGAGTGGCAGTAGGGAGGAGGAGAACTCGACAAATACCTAACACAACTGTATGCATGTATGTCTTAGATTCCCCCGCCGCTACGGCGACTTACAAAGTTCCATTTGCACAAAAACATCATGTGTTCCATTGTTTTAACTTTACTCTTTGTAATTCATGACTCTGCACGACGCAATAACTATCGTACATACCAGAACTGAAACCTGGAGAGAATTCTCCTACCTTTTTACTCAAAAAAATTAACTTTTTACGTATAAAATCAGCCAAATATGGTTACTTCTTATTTCTAACAACTTAGAAAACTTCATAAACCACGCCCCGGCGTCTAAATGACGTCGTGATAACATGCGTTTTACCTCCGTATCACCAACTCTTTAACTTTAAAACAGTGGAATAATTTTCCTGACGCTGAAAACAAGCCAATTTTGCGCTTGAGTTCAGTTTTTATCTCACCTCTCGCTTGTAAGAAATATTCAAGTCGAGAGTCGCTTAAAAAAATTTTGATATGCTATACAGCCTAATTTGCTATACAGCCTAATTTTACCACGAGACTGACGTCCCCCATTTCTGACCAAAAACTGACCAGAAATAACAAATATAAATTCTAGTGATTAAAATCTCTAAATTCCCCGTCATGTAGAGGAGAATCTCTGCTCAAAATCTCTGCGAGCTGACTGCAAAATACAGCCGTATTTCCCTGAGGAAAAAATGATCTAAATTTTAATTGTACCAGAATTGACGTTCTAAAATATCCGCCAGGAAGATAGGGTCTTATTTCTACCCAACTTTTGACGGAGAAAATTCCGTAGGATCACCATCCTTCATTATAAATTCTGGGTCGGTCGCAACTCTGGCGTACACGCCCATGAACAGAAGCCTCCCTGCCTAAATTTTAAGCACGGCCACGCTCGCGTCTACAAGCGACTTTCTGTTCTATTTACTACTAATGCCAAACCTAGACACGTAAAAACTTCCTGTCAGAAACGCCAATTCTAGCCAGAATAAGTTGCAAAAATTTCTCTTAGGCAGACAGAATTGTTCTGACTCCCGACGGAAGCATCCCTGTTGGAAGATACCAACACGGCCACGCCTGACGAGATGACTCGCCAGACGACTTTCCGTCCATCCCCTTCTTAAAAGATAAAAATACGGGGGAATCCACTTAAAATAATAATACTCTAAGAACACCTGCTTAAAATTAAACTAATGTCCAGAGTGATGGTACAAAAAATACGTTGCAAGCACAAGTCCTGAGTCAAAACATCATATACAAAGCAATCAAGGTACAGTAAAAAACATGTTAAAACCTCTTCTGACGCAGAATACTTAAAATTATAAAAATACTGTCATTTTTCTCCTGACGCACCGAACACGCAAAGTCTGTATTCTTTAAACTCAAGTCCGTTTAGTAGGTGCGTCAGGGAACCAATTTTGAGAAGTAAAAACTGTGAAACTAGTATAAAAAGAAAAAAAACTCACAGAAAGTCCTCTGATAGAGTTTTTGGCGTTACCACCAATGTTCGTAATATACGCCTTTGAAGCCATGGTCTTTCTAATGTCCGTAGACTCATGACTTGCAAATCTTAATATAATAAATATGACAGTATGTACGTCAGAACATAAAAAGAAAAATAACAATAATAGACCTTGATGTACGTGTTGACTCTTGTCACCGTCAGCCTGTCGCAACCCCTTTTGCTGAAAAAGAACTACAAGATTAAATGCCTACTAACTATTCTTCTAAACTCGATGTGAGTGACGCCACAAAAATTTCCACTTTTGCGTCAGGCGCCCCACAGAGGCCAACTAAAACAAACAAGGGGACAGTAATGCCCTTAAATAAAATATCACCAAAAGGGTTGGTCTAGGACAGTCGCTGACGGTATTTCTTGTCGCTTGCAATCCTAATCACTCCATCCTTCCTCGTAGCCCTGGTTGTCAAAGGCTGTGGACGCCTGTTGCGTCCCCCAGGACACGTTGACCTTGGCTTTCTTAGCCGTGGCCCCGCCGAAGGCGCTCTCCTCACTGTTACAATGTACAAAAACAGAAGGAAAAACATCCTTTAGAAAATGACTCTTTTCTTATTGATCGAGTGACAGAATCATGACTCAAACAATCCCATCAACAATAAATGGGCGTGTAAATCATACATTTCAAACAGATTATGGCGCTAAAAAGTCTACCAATCTCCCAGGTTTCCCCAAGACAAACTTGCACATCGAACCTCATTTTCTGACCTTATGCGTTCTGATTTTTACTATTCCTGACGGAATTTCTGTTCTTAATTTACAAAGACCCCGTGTATAACTCTTTCCGGACTTGTAAAACTTCCAGCAATTACTTACTTTACAAAATCGACCCGATCTGCCGTGCGCAGATCAGCCCGAGGTAGGAGTCGTCCATCGTTACCCTTATTTCTGGGAACTTCTTTTAACTCCCTAGAGGGCGTCAGGATCAAGAATATGGCGAAAGTGTCGCCATCTTCCAACGCCTCCTTCAGGTCCTCCTCGTCTAAGTTCCTGACGGGCAGGCTTGTTGGGAGCTGCACCTCCCTCTGGATTTTCCTAGCGGTGTAAACCATGTTGTGTGCCCACCGAACTTTGAGAAAGGACTTACGACAGCCTGGCTCCAACTCTGCCGCCATTATTTTTGGGCTTACGAAGCTGTGTAGAATATCAACACTATGTCCTATTTGTGCTAGTTCAAAATCAAACATGTCCTCCTTCCTCAGGAGACGCAGAATAAGGGTATTGGCCATTTCTGCCTGCCTCTTATCTGGAGTTGGCAAACAGGGGGTACCTCTGCACCATGTTCGTTTTACGATCAAAGAATACAAGCACTTCAACACATACAAGCCCACTGCCACATAGATGCATATTTCAATCCAAGATGGGCCGGATGATGAAATATTCACAGTTTCGTATATTACATTTTGTGGAGCCATGTCTGGCGTCGGTCCAGCAGTAACGCTCAATTCCCTGTTTAACTCTATGTGTTGAGCATTCAAGGATGAAATATTTATTGATTGCACCCTGGTGGCCCACGTAGCCGGCATGATTAGACGGTTAATTCTGTAAAACAAATACACACTCATTGCTAGTGAAACCAAGGAAATTATCAGGGATAAATAAGGCATTGAGGGATGAGCCGCAACGTCCGTTAGTTTGGCGTGAATACTATCCCACATTGACGCCAATTTGCTGTCTGACTTTAGTAAATGTTTAACCAGGGTTTTTGTCCTGATCCCCCTCTGAATTATCTCTTGAGGCACATTTACTAACGCCTTTTCTATATCCTGGGCGCTAGGCAAGTTTAAATTAATTAGTCCTGGGCTCAAAGTCGCACCAGAGTAGGAACTTATATCAATTTTGAATGCCATCGCAAAAGGCAAATTAAAACCAGTTCTGATTTTTACCTGAGCTATCCTAATTTCACAAAACGGACTGTCTGCCAAAATTGACGCGTCCGGAAGGCTTAGTGCGCACCCACAAGGAATATTGATAAAGGTAAATACCGACAGAGAGACATTTTTCTCGCCCCCCTGACGGCAAACTAGAACTCCCCACAATCCCATATTAATTAAAATATGTTGATCGTTTCCAGCGCTTAAATGACGCTGTGGAGTTACCGCATTCACGTAAGAGTGAAACACGCATGAATCATGCACCAACGTTGCCTCATCCAAAAATACATTCCAAATACATGCCGAATGATTCGCCGTGAAATACACCAAATTCCGGCCACAAACCACACTATCAGCAATTTCCTGACAGTGCGCCATATCTTCATGCGTCAGAAGCACATATGTGTCTCCCGACGCTGAAACCGCCAGATTGTGACCAAAATCCTGTAATTGTGTGAATCCAGTAGCATCACCTTCATGCACATGCATAGGGATAGGGAAAACTACGGGCTCATAAACTGAAAAGGTGTTATTCGAATAAGTAAAACTGATACTCAGTCGCAAAACCAAGTCGTTTTCACCACGCCTAACTTACTTTAGCCCAGTCCTTCCACGTGCCTAAAGGAGTTGCGCTTGGCGCTTGTAAGCGCACTTGCGCGGTCAAATTTCTGACCGAGCTCAGAATATCCGACCAGGCCGCGGTTGAAACCGGTATTTTACCCTCCTGAATCTGCATCAAATCTTTTAAAATTTCCATAGCCGACTGTCTGTAATTTAACTGATCAGTGATATACACAAATCGTTCGAGCAACGCCACTTGGTCTCTAAAAATCTCTTCAGTGTAATTTTGAAATCCCTGTGTGGTGTTTACCGTTGCTCGAGCAAATTCCAAAACCTCCATGGAAAAATTGTGAAATACAGTTCGGACCTGCTTCACATTTCTCTTGGAGAAAGCCAAAAACTCATTACTATTTGTTGTTAGAAGAGCCAAAATTCTATCTCGATTTCTGTTGTTGACGGCCTCGGCTTTAATCCCATTAATTATTGTAAATTGGTTATTGTTGAGGGCGTCAATTTGCGGCTGAGTCGCAGTTCCAATTGCAATATTCAGGAAATTTCCAGCAGGCTGGAAACCCCTGTTTCTTTTTGTTCTAGACTTTTCTACGGGGAAACTTTCTATTACGTTTAGTATTTGGTCATGCAGCATGTTATTGGCCTCGAACAATGCCGTCTCGACGCTGGACAGCTGTTGCGTATCCAGACGTAATTCATACAAGACGTTCTGTGGCACGTCCGGGTGGGCCGGTGGAGGGAACTCATAAGGCACACGCAAATCTATTGCGTGCTCCTCCACCGAAATCACCAGTTTCTGATCCAATTCTCTAAATATTGCACCGTAGTTCTGCCGGAGAACATAGTGATCTGCCCTTGCCTGAACAATCAGGAGGCACAGACTTATCCTGCAAAATACCAGAAATAAAACAGAACCCTTAGCACATGATCGTAACAAGAAAATTCATCAGCAATTTCACATAAGGACCCTTTGGTCATTGTAAAAATTCCTCACCACGCCATGCTCCCGGGGAGCATAACGCCACTTTTCCTAATCCATGACTTAGAATCCGCGTAGTAAGTTTTTGCATCTATTTTTACTTGTTGAGCTTCAAGACCCTCATCAGGGTAAAATATGTAACGTGCAAAGGTAGATTTGAGTCCCAAAATCACTTACCACAGTGTTTGAGTCATGTTTTGTTTTCTTGGGACAACTTATCGGACCTCTCAATACTTGACTCTCTCTCCGTGACGGTTGGATCAGCAAGGGCTCGATCTCGGCGCGAATTAGAAACCTCATGCCAGTCTAGGGTGGTTACATCCCAAGTCGGTAGGCGGGGCCAGCGTCAGCTGCTCAGGTTCCCCTGGCGTGTTTGCCGCGCATCAAAATCTCCCGCCCGGTCTTGCGACCCTAATACGGACTCGAGAAAGCAATGAGGAGCTGTTACACCCCCCCCCACTTATTCAACGTCAAACCCGTACTAGCCAACTGGAAAAATACCTCTATCTGACCTTAGCAGGGTGCCCAGAGATCTACTCCTTATAAGGGTACCAAACCGTCGGGACCAACTGCAGCAAGTAACGGCAGACTCTCGTCCACGATCACACGCCATATTTGTGTATGTAGGTTTTTTGTAACGCCATCCTCACAGCGTGGCCTATCTCATTGCAGGTTGAGACCAAATTCCTGTATGGCAGAATTTATGGATAATTCATTAACCTTCACTTAACTTCAGTGAAGAACTTTATTTTATAACCAACATCCCCATATTGCTGAAAATATGCTGATGAACTCTCCCAATAGTTCCCAAAACACTAAGTTATCCGTTTCCAGCCAGATTCCCACTCCAAATAGACACCGTCAGGTGCTGCCCCCTATGACCAAACTTTGTTCATAGAACTAGCAACTTTCCCTAGGCATCCATTCGGTATGACACCCACGCCCAAACATGGCGTCGAATGGCTTCCCTTCTCGAGCTTGGAATCCTGTGTTGTGCTGGTTAAACCCCTAAGTATTTTACATTCTCGTCTGTTCCATGACTACGGGAACACCACGCCATATTTGAGCATCAGTATAGATGTTGCTAAGCGCACTGGTTATTTTATTGCTCGCTTAGTCTGATACTGTGGCGTGCGCCCGCAGCTCACTACATTCCTGACTCACCTGATTTATTGCTTTTCGTAAATACCGCACCTCGCTTCTGCTCCGATGTTAATTTCAAGTCTTAGTCACGAGTTATAAGTCGGCGCCCTGTCTATCCCACTGGAGTTCTCCTGAATCCAGTCGCATACCCATTTTTGGGCGTCAGAATACAGTCTTGTTACAACATAAATCTGTCTTAAGAACTAGCTCATGGGTTATTATCGTTTCCTTTTTGCCTTACTGATAGTTAGCTTGGGCTTGCGACCTGGATTACGTTTGGTCGGTACCGGCTCTATCTGAGTTTGCTCTTCAGGAAACTTTTCCATGAGTCTTTCCATGAACCTATTATTTTCGACTGCAGATACTTTCTTTACCTGTGTGATATTCACGCTCTTACCCATCATCTTTCCAGTACTGAGCTGTTTTAAACGGACCGTGAATTTAGATGGAATATCTACCACTAGCCATGGACCAGTGTAGGCGTTCTGCAGCTTCATACTCGTATGTTTTTGGAGTAATCTGTTTATTTTAACGTATACAATGTCACCCAATTTAATATCGTGATCTTTAGCTCCCTTATCATGTCTTGCCTTCATCTTCTCTTGAGCCTTCTCCAAATTAACAGCTGCTTGTAAAGCTGCCTTAGACTGAGTATTTACAATATCCAGCAAATGGGCTGTAATAGGACGAATTTCTTCGTCCACATTTAATATTGCCGCCTCCGGCGGCGTCACCGCATTTTTACCGAATACTAGTAAATATGGAGAATGACCCAAGCTGTTAGAATCAGAGATATTTAGGGCAAAAACTACCGCCGCCAAGTATAAATCCCAGTCTCGCTGGTACTTTTGTACATACATTTTTATTGACTGTACCAAACTTTGGTTTTGGCGTTCTACCTGACCCTGTGTAGTAGGTTTCCAGCTACTACTGAATACCTGCTGTATTCCAAAAGCCTTACAAAAAGATGTGAAAATTACACTGCGGAAATTTGAACCATTATCACTGAAAAGCTTATTTGGGATCCCCACGACGCACAAAATGTTATTGAAAAACTCTTGTTTCAAAGTTGTGGCGTCAATGGCATGGGTTGCCCAAGCAAAACAGTACTGACTATATATATCCACAACTACATGAATATATTTTCGGCCAGCGTTTGACTGAGTTATTGGTCCAATAGTGTCAATCATCAGACAAGACATGGGTGCCGGTGCTGGGTCTCTCAGTGCCATAGGCAATTTATATGGATGTTTTGATTTCTTATTCCTTAGACACTGATCACAAGTCCCCACATAATCAACGATATCTTTTGTCATTAACGGCCAGTAAAATCGTGCACTTACTACGCTCAATAAGCGCACTGACCCCAAATGACCTGCCATAGGTCTATCATGTAACAATTCCAGTACAGGCCGAATACAGGTGCCTGGCAACACTACTTGGTAGAGTCTTGCTGCATCCCTAATTTTCGTGCCTGTAGGCAGTCTGCATAGCATACCCGAATTCACAAAAAACTGATCATGTGTGAGTAAAATCTGTCTAGCCTTCGCCGCATCCTTAGGCAGCGTTTTGGAGCCAATGTAGTCTAATATACCAGAACAGAACTCGTCTTCCCATTGGGCTTGTATAAATTCGTCCTGAGACAGAGGCATCCCCAGTTTTTCTTGTAAATCACCGAAGAATGCTCTGTCAACTTTAGGTACCTCATTAGCTAACGCCTTTCTTTTAGCCACAGCCCTACTTGGTTGGGCGTGTGACTTGGCTATCCCTGATTTATTCACTGTTTTTGTTTTAAATTTCGGGGTTCTTATTTTAGCTGCTATTTTCCTGTCTTCCCTCAATTTCTCAGATATTGCAGTTTTCTGCTTAGTAGAGTCCCTTGTCTGTGCCACGTTTATAGTATAAAACGATTCTTTCTTACCAGCAGGGCGTCCAAATCTCTGAAAAACCGGTTCCAACACAGCTACCTTCTCATTACATGAATCCCCACATACAGAAACACTGGCCAAATGATGAACTGTCTCCTGACTCCCTGAATTGATGTCAATAAAAGGTATCGTTGTGTCAGTAAGTGTCTCTACTAACACTGATCTTACTAATGCATCTTTTACTCTGGGATAGGGGGTTCCACCTTTCCATCCCTTGAGAATAGGCCTATTACGGATTTTCAAGATGGGATAATTCTCGCAACAGTCCTCCTCATTGAATGGTTTGACCACGTCTATAGGATTGAAAGTCACGCCCTTTTTCTTTGGGGCGTCCAATCTCTCCTTTTGCTCCTTTATCGAGAGAGGGTAATCTCGTCTACTTAATGAATCTGGGACCAGATTTAATTTACCTGCTACAAATTTAATCTCATAGTCGTACTCCATTATCTCTTCTAAAGAGCGGTACATTCTTCCAGATAGGTCGCGTTTAGAATTTAGAGCCAACAGGGCCGCATGATCGGTGTATATAGTACATCTATTCCCTAAGAGATAGTGTCTAAACTTCCTTAATGCGAATTTAATTCCAAGTAATTCCCTGTCAGTAGTTGAATATCTCGATTCACATGGCGTTAACGCCCTACCTGCAAAGGCTACTGGTCTAAAATTTCCTTCATTATCCTTTTGACTGATGCACGCCCCAAGCGCAGTGGACGAGGCGTCACTTGCGAGCTCGAATGGCTTCTTATAGTCTGGATAATGTAGTAAAACCTCTGTACAAATAGTTTTCTTAATTTTATCAAAGGCTTTCTGACAATTCTCGTCCCATTTAAAGTCCACACTCTTCTTTGTTAAGTGATAGAGTGGTCCCATTATGTTTGAGAAGTCAGGAATAAACGACCTATAGTAATTAGCCAGCCCATTAAACGCCCTTACTTGCTTAGGCGTCTTTGGCACTGGATAAGTTTCTATGGCTTCTACCTTATCTTGGTTAGGTTGTAAGCCTCTGGAAGTAATTTTGAATCCTAAGAACGGAACTGAATCCAAGCCAAAAAAACATTTCTCCCTTTTGAATTTAATATTGACTCGTCGGAATGCGTCAAATACCTGCGTCAGGTGTTCCATGTGTAACTTCCACGTTTTGCTGGCTATCAAAATATCATCTACATATGGCAATGCAGATGGTACTGACGCCAAAACGTTATCAATAACAGCATGGAAAGCCTTGGGCGATGTTTTCAATCCCATCGGCATGCACTTATAAACATAAATTCCGTCACACGTGCTTATGGCTGTGTGTTTTCTGTCTCTATCTCTAATTTTAATTTGGTGAAAACCACTTTGAGCATCCATCTTGGAAAAGTATTTGCCTTCTAATTCACCAACAGCCTCAATAGTTTCTTCAGCACTAGGGAAAGTTCTGGCCTGGTCCTTTATCAGCAACCTAAAGTCCGCGACAATTCGCCAGGCTTTGGCGGCGTCAGGACCGGTTGCCTTTTGCACCAAAAATGCTGGTGAGGCAAATTCCACGATCTCGTCCGTTTTCTCTAAAACTCCCTGGTCCACATGTTCCTTCAACAATTTTCTCATAACCTCTTTCATTTTAGGATTTAGTCTGTAAGGGTGCATTGCTTTAGGCTCATAGTTCTTTTTCAAATCGATTCTATGTTCATAACCATTGGCACTACCTATTCTCATATCCTTCCCAACAAAAACATCCTCCCTTTCTTCTAGAAATTGGATAATGTCGTCCCTCTGTTGAGAGTCTAGATTTATGCCCAATTTATATTGTCTGTTTTCAAAATATTCCCCTTCAGTCGATTTTCCAGTTACTATGTCCAGTCTGTCTGATTTTAAATCTGAAACATAGTCAGTAGGTGTGTCACTGTCTGAAAAACTCCTAAGTCGATCTGTGTTATTTTCCACTATATTGTCATTTTCCAATTTCGTCAATTCCTTAGACCCCTTCCCATTGGAGTCATTCGTGTCCTTGTCATAATCCATCGGAGCAAAGTCATCTTCATCTGCTACAGTATACAAACCGAGTATTGAACCCTTTTTTACACTGTACCAAGCCGTACTTGAGTTGTATACACAAATTCTGATCTTATTGCTTTGGGCGTCCGGCTTTACTAACGCCCTTTTTACCAAATACGGGACTGGTACCTGTCTCTTGGCATTATCTGTGACTCCCACTGTATCAGAGATATCTTCAGGAGCCACTACTGAATTTGTGAAATAGAATTCCGAGCTAGGTGGGATTTTAAAATTTCTGTCTGATCTTATGGCATAAACCCCATTCCGATCTAAATTGAAGTTTATCTGAGCTCGAAACCTTCTCATGAAATCAACCCCCATTATCAGAGGGCAAGTTAAATTTGGTACCACATCAAACCAATGTCTAAAAGTACGCCCATACATAGTTAATCTCAGACGCACCTTCAAGTCTATTTGGCGGGAAGAATTATCAGCCATGAAGATTCTTTTCCTGAATTTCCGGATAGGGATGTCCCCAATTTGTGCAATTATACCTTTAAACAAAGTCTCACTAACACATGTGCAAGTCGCCCCAGTATCAACCAAAAAGGGAATATTGGTAAACTTACCCACGGTAGCACGCACAAATCCGTCCTTCACTGGCAGTCTGATTCTGTCTACACGCTCGTTTTCCTCCTGAAAAAGAGTGACTAGATCATAAGAGTCACCCTCCACATTGTAAAAACCTTCAGCGGGGTCCACAGAATGCTCACTAGGGATTACACGCCCTTTACCATCTACTCTGGACAACCTCCCAACTCTATTCTTTCCCGCCGTGCGTCTTCGGCGCAATGACATTCTATTCTTCATCATTGTTTACATTGGTTTTCTTCCTGCTTGGAGCAGGCGTGAGTTCGCGCTTGGCAAGTTTTTGCTTGCGCTTTTCTGAAGTGGTGGCACCTTCATGGCCCGACTCCTCTGCCTCTGTCTGCGTTTCAGCACCTGAACTCGGCTGACTCTTTGGCTTAGGCTTAAACCACTTCTTCTTGGGGATACTTGATGTTCCACAATTTCCACACATATGAGTACCTGCCTTGGGCGTCACTGACTCTACACTGCTGTCTCTCTTTATGAATTTCTTTGTAAAAGGCTTTTTGAAACTCTTCTTCTTGAAAGACACCTTCTTGTCTTCGTCGTCAGTAGTTTCCCCAGCTGCCATGTTCTTTAACAAGTTGATTACTGCCGTAGTAGAGCCCTGGTGCTCTTCCTCTTTAGCCTCATCACTAACAGCATGGCGATTCGCCGCCTCCATGGCCTCATCCAAGGTCTTCGGATTATCGGCCATGACTCTCTTTGACAAACTGGGCTTCAGATTTGTTATGTAAAACTTCATCTGTGTCTTGTCATCGACACCAGATTTAGCCAAAAGCAGATCCATTTCGGCATCGTACTCTTGTAGGGATTCATCTTTGCCCTGTCTGCGGCTGCTGTAATCCTTCATGCGTTCGTGATAGGACAGCTTCTTAAACTTTTCCAAAAATTTTCTCTTAAAGGTCTCAAATCCTGACATAGGATTCCTCGACCTATACTGTTTATAGAAGTCTAGGGGCTTACCCTTCAGAAACTTCTTTATTCCCTGTGCTTTCAGTGAGCTAGATGCCCCCAAGGAATCAGTATATTCTTCATAGTCGGCCAAGAACTGCGCCGCCGACATTAACGTCGTTGGCGCTGAAAATTTCTCGGGCGGTGCTGCCAGTGTTTTGGCGACTGACGCACTATCTTTTGTCACCTGTTTCACCGCCCTGTTGCTGACCATTCTGGGGTGATTTTTGCTGTCTTTTTCGTCATCTGACGATGACGAATCCGTCAGCCAATCATCCTCCCATTCATCTGAATTGTCATCCATCTGTTTTTTCTGGCGTGACCTTCTGTGTGCTCCCATGGGCATCTGTCTCGAGTGCCTGACTCTGCCCCTTTTGAACTCGTCATCGCCAGGGTCTGCCATCTCCCATTGGCGTTGGACAAGGTAATCATTGTTCTGACGCCCCACAGATCCTATTTGCCCATGTGTGTTGTAACCTGGACCTTCTTCCACATGTACTCGTGTGGGCCTCGGCCTTATTGGGCTTATTCCCTGTACTGGGAAGGGATCTCTGGAACTCTCTCGTCCTATTGACTGCTGTGGGACATACACACTGTGCCTACTCACGCTTTGATAACCATCCAATTTAAGAGGCGCCGTTGGCCTTGGAATTTCTCGTCCCAGGTCTCTATTATACGCCGGCGGTGGCGTGTTTTGAGGGATATCCAACCTGTTATTTAATCCCCTTATTGATGGTGCTGGAGGCATAGCTGTTCTGTAAATGCTACCATATGAATCATTTATGTCAAAGTGATGACCTGTATCTTCACATGGGAACTGTTGTGGCCGCGTCAATTCATTCTGGATTGTCTGAGTTGGTCTATCCATAGTGGGCACTTTCGGCGTAGGTTGGTGCACTGCCTGAACTTCCAATAGTCTGTTTCTTATCTGCAGCTTTCTTATCACTTCCCTAAGTTCGTTCACCTCCTGCCTATGGTCTATCTCCATCCTATCTAGTTCCATTGTACAGGTATGCACCAGTTCATCACTTTTGTACCTGCACATATCTAACTCTTGCCGCACAACATTGTTCTGAGTTTCCAAGTCAATCCGGTCCTCTCTGAACTGTTGCAATTCACATTCCAGATCTTGAGCTCTTTTCTGCTCAAACAGAATCAGCTCATCCCTCCTCTTTAGTTCCTGGATGTACTTTCTTTGAGGATCCATTTGTGGCACTGCACCTGTTCCTTCCAGGTGCATTGTGGCGTACGTTCTGAATCTGTCCGCTGCAGATTTTGCCTCAGGCACACCACCGGTCGCACCTAATGCTTCAGAACCCCTACCTTCACTATCCTCTTTCGACGCCATTATGTTTTCATAAGTCCTAGCAGGCCTGTTTACCTTCAGGGTGCCATCACCATTCACATTAGAGAGACTCCAATCTGAGAATGAAGATAGATCCAACCGATCACCTTCCCTATTGTTCTTGGTTTGTGGGACAGTCAAGTGATCTTGTTGGTTTCCCTCACTCTCATAGCCCCTTCTATTGGGATCCTCCCTGAACTGTTCTCTGCCAGTGGTGTGATGTTTTCCTGGCGTCAGCACTGACTTATACTTTGATCCCGACAGCGTGGATTTCTCAGAATCCCCGTCGTCGTCATCCGGACCTTCTTTTAGGGGACCTACGGCACCAAAGCCCCCTGCCAACTCATTGTCTCTTTGCCAGTGTCTTAATTCCTCCAACTCTGGATATTGTACTTTGGTAGGAGTACCCAAAATATCCACAGCTAGCGCCCCTTCATCCCCTTCTGTCTTGACTTTCTTTTCTGCAATTGGGGTTGAAGTAGAGGGTTGGACGCCCTCAGCCGTTGATGTTGACGGTTGGGCGCCCTGACGCAATGCTCTTACTTGGTCGTGAAGGAGTGGTTGCTCTTGAACTTCATTCTCCTCGTCCGTTTGACCACGGGGAAGCTGAACTTTAGCCAAATAGTTTCCCCCACTCCTTAGACGTTTCCAGACATCCGAAAACATGTACCCCGGCCTAGGCTTCCTTGGGGCCCTTGTCTTCCGGGTTCCCATGATGGACATTCATGGTTCCCCCAAGTCCTCCAGGCTATACATATACACTACACATATGAGATCGATGGTAAAGATCTCACTTTCCCATCCCCTGGACTCGGCACAACTTGATTGTCTTTAAGCTTTGATATTAATCCAGAGATGCACTGTGTAGTTGGATGTCTGTCTATCCTTCAGTCACTCAATGTAGGAGTCTGTTGTATCTTCCTCCTACATGACTGCTGCTTACTCCTCTCAGGTCTCCTTACACCCAGAGAAAGCTGGCTTGCCTTCCCCAGGTGGGCTATTTTTAGCCTCCCTGACTGGAGCTTCTCTACTCACCAGGTAGTGGAAGGGTTTGCTCAATTTCAGCAAACTTTCCACCCCTTAAGTTAGGGGATAATTCGTGTACAAATACACAATTAACCACGATCTTAATTGGCTTCTCCACCAGTGATATAATACTGTGTGTCCCCAGTATTAATGCTACGAATAAAGGTAATAGTCATAAGACTATCCTACAGTTTAAATTTTGAATAGATTCGGTGAGAGAGAAGAAGTGCAGACACGGCGACTGTAATATTATAAGTGAGTAGAGGCGAGCTCCCTCAATGTATTTATTCCAAGGTTCTAGTGCTGCCCGCGTGGACGCAGCCACACCCCAGGCCTCCCGAGCCTTCCCAGAAACCCACTACTGTAACACTTATTATTTCCTCGAGTATATTTTCCTCCATTTTGGCCCATTCGTCATTTGTTTTTAGCTCCTTCCTCGCTTTTGCTTTGACGCGATATGGGTTCGGCATTTTCCGGATTTCCTCGGCTATCTCCGGTCGACCTAGTTGTGTGGCCTTGTTTGCCTGGAAGGCATGCTCAACCGAGGTGTATGTATGATCATTGTGGAGTATCGGTGTTGGGTAGAAGTTCGACATAAATGAGTGCTCACTCTTGAAGCCAAGCCCTTTTCCACCATCTATTCGTACCAATCTGGCATCTTCAGGTCTACATCCCTTTGGAAGTTTGGATAAGTCCGCCTTCACATATGATTTTGGCTCCTCGTCAGCTGTGAATACAACGATGTGGCTGCCATGGTGCTCGGCTTTAACCTTTGCCAGGCGTAGGAGGCGGTGACAGTCCCTGAGAAGATTATACTCGTGTGGGGGAATCAGTAGGCCTTGTTGGTTTACCTCAATATTATCGAATCGATGGTCCAGACGACGGATATCCGGGATTTTGTTGGCTATAGCCATGAGTATGTCATTTATTGCCGCGCGGATCAGAACTGGCCTCGTTACTAGGAGACTTTTGTGACCAATTCTATAAACTGCTCGGAGGTCGTTGACATTATATTGTGGATCCACATGAGTGCATATACCTTTGACTGTATCGATGATGTCATCATCCCCAAGCTCTGCAATGTTATCAAGGATGAGTATGTTTATGTGCTTCGGAAGTCGACGGGCTTGGTGATGTGTTGACGGCGCCTGGGCCTCTCTACCCGGCGGGCCGTTTGCCCAAGCACCCCTAGGACGTTGGAGTGGCCTAGGGTGGAGGTGTGGCCTAGTGTTGTACTTGCCTCCATTCATATGCACATGTGGATTACCATTATTAGCTGCTGCCCTCTGAATGTTGGTGAGCCTATTTTCAGTGAACTCTTTTAGATCATTGACTGATGAGATGATTTTCTCAGCCTCCTTATCGCTATCAATACTAAGAGATTTGAGTTCTGTTCGTAGCGCCTCTGGTGTAATTATCGATTCAATGGCTTTCTCCATCCTGGATAATCTGCCATTGAACTCCTTCGAGAGCTTCTCAACCTCAGTTTTAATATCAAGGAGGCCTGAATTAACTTCTGCCATCGATAACTTCATAGCTTTGTTTGATTCTGCAATGCAGGCGGTAACAGTGGATGATATTATCGGTGCTAGCTTTTGGCTTATAGCCTCCAGCAAGGTGTCATGGCCTACGACGGGTGGAGGGGTATTGCTGTTGGAATTATCCAGTATATCATTATTGCAATCATGTGAGTTATCCGTTTCACCCCCTCCAAGTCCTTCACTGTCATCAGGTTGGACTTGCATTGGAGATATGGAGTGAGTTGTATCAGGACGGCGAAAAAGTGGACTTGCATCAGGACTGTGTGTCAATGGACTTGAAGGTGGACTAGACGGAGGTGGACTAGACAGCATCTCTCGTACCAGTGTGCCATGTACAACAGGACTTTCATAGGCTGTTTCAGAGGCTGGTATAAATAGATCTGGTTCCTCGACGGTTTTGTCATTATCAGGTAAGGGATTCTTATCTTCATTGTCTTCGTTATTTGTATTTTTGAATGCTATCTCCGTCTCGTCAGCTGTGCTGGAGGGTTGTTGGCTTATGCTAGTGTTATGTCTACCGGTATTTGTCTTTAGTTCATGTCCCACAACAGGGGTGGATGTAAGGATTTTATCATCCATATCATCCAAGTAATCTAAATCATCCTCTTTGCTTACACCCGATCCAAACAGTCCATTGATCACTGTTGACATAATATTAGACTGTGACATGATGTGTTGGTCAGTATACTGGTCAATTTAGGTACAGTCCTTTCAGCGTTTAGAATTCCGACTCCCGCGGTCACTGGAGGTGTGGGCGATAATGTGTGCCGACCTGGAGTGGTCAGCCATTAAACTCCAGCGTTGACCACGCTTGGTATATATATCAGTCTTATTGAATGTTCACTTAGGCGATTGTGTTGTGGTGTATCATTCAACGATCCATGTATATTAACAATGAAGTCAATAGTATCCAATCATTGTTGCAGTTGTTTTAGCCCTTGCAAAATGCTATTTTACTGCTGAGTGCACTGATACACGTGCATACTCAAGTTTAAAGTATATATAAGTATATACTAGGACACACCCTAGTACATCACCACCTCGCTGTGAGACCAAAAATCATTGAGTAGGGATTGTCGCTTGCGATAATTCCTCCTCATTGAGTAGCAGACTGCAGGGGAGAACGCCATCACCCCAACGGAAGTGCAGGAAGTTATGTCATCCCCACTTCCTCCAGCTTACTGGTCACTTCCTCTCCCTCTGTCCATTCAACTGACCCACGCACAGGAGAGAGGACTGGAGAAAAAATTTGATCGCGCGGGAGCCCTGTTATGTCCGAACCCGGACCCCTCTTCTCCCCTCGTAAGACCAGAAACCTGCCCAAAGTGAACTACGTAGCGATGGCTGACCCCAACAAAGACCCCAAAAAGCCTAAGGCTAAAAAGAAGAACAAGCCAAAGAAACCCAGGGCCGAATGGAGACTATCTTCGAGGAAAGTTCCTCATCCGAGGAGGAGAGTGGCCAGGGCCCCGAGCAACCCCCCCAAGACTCTCCCAATCGTGAGTTCAAGACCCCGAAAGGACCCAGGAAGACCCTCACTGCCAAGAAACAACTCTCAAACGTTGTTTCTAGTCTCTGTGATGCACTAGTCGAGACTTCTAAGGCCAATGCCACCCCCAACTCCAGACAACGTGGTCAAGCGACCTCCAGTGCACGTGGTCACCCCGGGGGCCGTCGCCACAAGCACCGCAAGCGTTCCCCTCCACCCTCTGACTCATCCAGCGAGTCAACCTCCTCCAGCTCGTCTTCTGACTCCTCCTATACTCCATCGCCTAAGAGGAATAAGAAAAGGAAAAGGGCTTCAAAGCATTCTAGGAGAGATAGAAGGACTCCTGCGGCAAAACGTCACCCATTCAGAGAAAGGCGACACTCAAGCTCCTCCAGCTCTAGCGATGACAGCGATGTGCCAGACCCTACTCACCTCAAGAGGTCGTACAAACACCATAAGCTCGCCTCCAAAGCCCTGGCTCGCCAATACAGATCTAAAGGCTCCGCAAAAGGTAAAAACAAAAACTTGTATCTTACCCCAGAAAACTGCCTCCCCCCTGACCTGGCAACTAGAGTTGATGCCGAAAAACGGGACCTCAGTGTTGTGGAATACATATGCGGATTAAACCTTATGGCAGCCACCATGAACAAGGATGGCTGCAGTGCTACTACCCTATACTACGTAAACATCCATATAGCAGAGGTGGCTGAGGATGCCGTCTCACGTTCTGGAGAAGCCACTATCCTATGGTCCCAGACTATCATCGACCACATCTGCTCTGCGAAAATAAAATGGAAGGATAACTCATACATACAGCAGCAAAGGGCCCGCATAAGCTGGAATTCCAGGCCTATAATACCAAAACATAAGAAGTCGCGTGGAGTGGCCTCCCCCTGTACTCCATATAACTCAGAGGAATGCCAGCACAGCGACTCCCACCATGAGGGCCCCTCCCTGATGTTACACTGCTGTGGGTATTGTTATTTTAATACTAAGAACAAGGAGTTTCGTCACACCGCTAAGTCTTGCAACAACCGAAAGGCTACCCAAGGCCGGGACTCCAGTAACAACTCACAACAAAACAAAGGCAAGCGTGAATGGTCCCGCTCGTCTTCTTCCGACTCGGCCAGCAAGCCGACCGAGTCCAAGACAAAAAACTAACTCTATGTCCCACCAGCACCAGGGACAATAATACTGGTGCCCCCGACTGTGACTCTCCCACATTTATTAAGACTCTTACCGTGCAAACTCCATCCATTCACGAACTCGGCCATGACAGGCCCAAGACAGGAAGCGGAAGTGGGCCCAGGCTCCCACAAAGCCCCTCTCAAAACAACAAAGATGGCCGCCACACTTCCGGAAAGTGCAAACACGTCGCCTCTGCAGCTCGAAAAACATCAGGTATGACTAATATAGCCAGATCTACTCCTTGTAAACAACATGAACTGTACAGTATTGACACAATGAAACATGCTGAGGGTTTGGAACGGCCTACGCCGCAAACCCTAGCAGTGAACACCATATCTCGCGTCGGCCCTGCCGGGCCGAGCACCAAACACGGGCATACCAATGCAACTGACTCCACCGATGCTATAGCAATCACGCTCGAAGGATTATTACACGAGGATTACCTGGATGTGGACCAGCCTACGCTGCACTCCAAAAAACCTCACAAACACTCAGCTATGCCACAGGGAACTGAAGGTAATAACAAACTGTTTCCATCCACCATCTCTCCCCCTCCGAGTGCTGACCACTCACAGGCCTCACTCTCCTTCCTGGAGGGCCTGGCCCTAGTGAACCCATCGATCAGCGCCACCACACCACCTCCAAACATCGCCTTCAGCAACTACAGTAAATGGCCATACCCTGCACTTGTCATACCGCAAAGCCTGGCAAACATCTACGAGGCTGTGCGAGCGGCAGGTGCTCCCAACTGGAGGGGGGCTAGACATCGTCTCCCAACAACCATGGACATTCTAACTTGGAAACATAATGGCACTGACCACAGGGATGATGAGGTGATCTTTAATGGTATTCAATTTGGCTTCCCAATCCAGTATACGGGAGGCCCAATCTACTCAGACACACCAACAGTCAGCCACCCTTCTGCATTAGCTTTCCCCGAACACATACAGGACTACCTCAACACAGAATGCACCCTCTTGGCAATGTCAGGCCCATTCACCTCCCCGCCGTTCGTCCCATGGTGCCACACCAGCCCCATGATGACCAGGCCCAAGTCTGATACAGCCAAGAGACGAATAATAGTTGACCTCTCCTTCCCCGATGGAGGTGTCAATGCTTGGGTGGCCAAGAACTTCTACAACACTCTCCCAGCCACCCACAACCTTCCTACTGTGTCAACGGCCTGCGAAATCATCAAGAGCATGGGAAAGAGGGATGTTGCAATGGCGGTCCTTGACTTATCAAGAGCATACCGTCACTTTCAAACCTGCCCTCTCGACTGGCCCCTCATGTGCGTCACCCACAACAACTTGACATACATGGACCGGGCCCTCCCATTTGGGGCCAGAATGTCCTCCTATGTTATGCAGCTCGTGGCCTGCTTCATAGTGAGGGCCCTTACTAAGAAGAATATCACCGCCCTCATGTACTTAGACGACCTCCTACTAATAGCTCCATCCCTAGAACAACTGCAAGACCACTTCGCATCAGCAAAGCTGCTTATGTCTGACCTGGGCCTCAGGGTAGCCGAAGAAAAAACCCAGCTACCCTCAACCAAGGTCAAGTGGCTGGGCATAATTATTGACACTCACAACAACAACATCACCATACCTAAGTGTAAACTGGCCGAAATAAAGTTATGTTTGGCGGCTACAGCCAGTAGACACATAGTATCCACAAGAGACATGCAAAGCATAATAGGAAAGGTGGCCCACCTCGCCAAGGCTGTCAGGCCTGCCACTCTGTTTATGCAACGCATGTTAGACGGCCTACGCCTGGCCAAAGGAGGACCAGTCATAATATCGAAGCTCGTGAAGGCCGACCTCCGCTGGTTCGACCGCTTCATGGTCGAATATAATGGCTCATCCATAATCCCTGAAGGGGCTGTGTCGAAGACCATATGGGCTGACGCCTGCCTTACTGGTGGTGGCGCCACCAATGGCTCCACATACTATGCCCACAAGCTTCACCCTAGTGATACAGAGGGGAGAAGCATCAATCACATAGAAGCACTGAACTGCGTGGCCGCGGTCAGACTCCTGACTGGCCCCGAGGATAAAGGAAAGATAATACGAGTCTGCTGCGACAATCAGGCAGCAGTGGAGTCCTTCAAAGGCGGCAAACCCAAGGACCTCACATTGGCAGCATGCGCCAGGGCCCTCTGGTACATCTCCGCTCAGAGGGAACTTGCACTGGAGTATGCCCATATCCCAGGCCGCCTGATGGACCTCCCCGATGCCCTATCTCGCTCTCACTTATCTGTAACTTACCGTGATAAAGCTAGAACTATTATTGAAGACCTCTGCCTATCCGAGGTTAAGTGCTCACACTCAACATATGACATTTCTGATTTTTTCTAGGCAGACGCCAAGCCAAGCTGGCCAGACTGGCCGTGGCTAGACAGAGGGAAGCCCACCGCCCTGGGACCAATGCCAACAGAGAGTCAGCCATCAAGTTATATGTTGCCTTCTGCGTCAAGATCCGCATAAAATATGACGCCCCAACTGCTGCCCATATCTGTTGGTATGTAGAGTACCTAGTCGCCAGTGGCCTATCTCCTGATACCATCCAGAATAACGTGTCCTCGCTGAGGACGTTCTTCAAGATGGCCGGGCTTGACCCCGCCCCTCTTCTCGACTACTCTGTTATCACAGCACTGAAAGGAGTACGCCTGACTGTGAGACACATCCCAAAACCAAAAGGGGCAGTAACCCCCGCCCTGCTGAGGAAGTGTGTGGCCTGGGCCTCTCAGTGTGAGTATCCCAGAGAGGTCAGAGCCGCCATCCTCATAATGTTCATGGGCTTTATACGCCAGTCTAACCTCTTCCCTCCCTCGAAAAGGGCCTTCGATCACACGAGGCACCTCACCACTTCTGACGTGATCATCGAGGGGGAGGGGGTTACTATAAAGCTCAAATGGTCGAAGACCATGCAGTCTTCAAGAACCCCCGTGAGTGTCTTCCTACCGGCCAAGCCAGGTGACCCTATATGCCCCAGGAGGGCTGTCTACAGGCTGGTCAAAAGGAACAGACACCTTCCACCTCACGCGCCCCTCTTCAGCTTCTCAGATGGGAACCCCTTCACGACTGGGTACATGAGGCGAACGTGGGCATGGATCATCGCCCAGGCTGGTTCCTCCCCGTCCTGCCACTCCATGCATAGCCTGCGTCGAGGCGGGGCATCCTACTCCTATCATGAAGCGGGGGCTTCACTAAATGACGTCATGACCCATGGCACATGGGCCAGTGACGCCGTCAGATCGTATCTGAGGCCGTCAGCCCAGACTTCCACATCGGTCCACAAAGCCCTGAGTGCAATGTGAACTATTCCTCCTTGGGTTAAAGTGCGCATCTGGACTGACAGACAATTTTATTACTATGCAGAAAATACCATCTTCTATAATCTCTTCTGCTATACAGGTTTATATATGTATATCTCCTTTTATCCACATGACATTGCTTTGTCTATTTCAATACTACTTCATATATACTCCAATACCATAAATGTCCCAATATCGCTAATAAACATCTTCGAACCTTAAGAATGTCTGTGTTTACTTAATGTGGTAGGGATTGTCGCTTGCGATAATTCCTCCTCATTGAGTAGCAGACTGCAGGGGAGAACGCCATCACCCCAACGGAAGTGCAGGAAGTTATGTCATCCCCACTTCCTCCAGCTTACTGGTCACTTCCTCTCCCTCTGTCCATTCAACTGACCCACGCACAGGAGAGAGGACTGGAGAAAAAATTTGCCACCCACCCTCCCTACAATAAGCTGGCACTCCGTTCCAATCAACACCAAGAAACTTAAGGGGTTAAAGTGCGCATCTGGACTGACAGACAATTTTATTACTATGCAGAAAATACCATCTTCTATAATCTCTTCTGCTATACAGGTTTATATATGTATATCTCCTTTTATCCACATGACATTGCTTTGTCTATTTCAATACTACTTCATATATACTCCAATACCATAAATGTCCCAATATCGCTAATAAACATCTTCGAACCTTAAGAATGTCTGTGTTTACTTAATGGAGTCCCAAGGGTGGTCTTAATAGAGAGGTTCCACTGTACTATACATTATAAAATAACGTGATTATTATTTCGTTAAGCAAGGTAACCTTCACCTAGTTACACCTCTTAGATTAATGTATATACTATAATCAGTGTATTTGAGTGGATTCATACCGCATATATATGTACATTATGATAGAGATGGTTGGATGAATAAGGTCAGACCATGATAAGCTGGTCTGTTATCACACAGAGATGGACTATCGATGACTGGGGTGCACTCAGGAGTCCAACCTAAGGTTACAATTCTATACAATAATGTCACAGTCCTAAAATCCAAGGTCTTCGTGGATTCAAGGTACGCACGAACGAACGCACATTACGCACGTTATGCACATTACGCGCAGAGCCTCGAGGAAGACGGAGAGTGAGGGAGTGAAAGACTGATAAAGTGGGAAGTGCGAGAGAGACAGAGAGGTATTCAGAATACTGTAACATAACACATATATTTGGAGGTGAGATTTTATCATTATTGGATTCTTAATTTGCCAAGTAAACAAAGTAATACACGTCTGAACACAATCCATGTTATCGCAGGTGTGTATCTTTAAATATTGATAAAAAAAATAACGGCCGCGATAATAAATGGGCTCTGCATATAAACTTATATATGGGTCAGATCTTCAGAAATTATACAATTCGCATTCACCAATCCTCTCAAATAACCCACATTTAAGACAAGAATTAGCTTCAAAATGCAGTTTAACATAACAGAACTGCTACTTTAAATCAATAACGTACCAAATATACTCAGATACACCCGGTATTCTTCATTTCTCAGCCAAGTTTAGCAGAATTTCCTAAATGTGCACAGCTACCAATTGTACATATTCTGAGAATCCGACCCATATATTGATGGTAACATAATGAGTGGCATGGCCCTTTGCGTTAAACGCCCACGTGATCTGGTTCAAGTAAAGTGTGACGTGCCTGATAGATTTGAAAATGTACAATTGGCAGCTGAACACATTTAGTAAATTCTGCTAATTTAGGCTGCAATTTGGTCAATACTGGGTAAATTCGGGTATATTTGGCATTGCATTAATTCTGGCAATCTGTCTTAAATGTGGGTTATTTGAGAGGATTGGTTAGGTTGAATTAATTGTACATTTTTTGAAAATCTGACCCGTGTACATGTGGATCAGGGTGCCAGAATAATATTTGCCCAATCGGCAGCTCTACACATAAATGTAGTGAACTTTCCTTAATTCAACTGAAAAAAGATAAATAGGCTACAAAGTATATCTGAAGTGACTATATTTTGTATTGTTTTCATCCCAAAATTCTATTCAGTTTTGCTCATTTTCGTGGTAAATTTGGGTTGTTTAAAAGAATTGGTGGGTCAAATTTTCAGAAAATGCACAATTCACTCTTCTACACATCAATCAAATTCTGCTAAATAAGAGTGAAAAATGATAAATACTAGGTATATCTGAGTGTATTCTGTATTGTATTCATTCAATAAATCTGTCTGGTTATGTTGAACTGTATTTTGAACCTGATTTTCGTCTTAAATTTGGGTTATTTGAGAAGATTGGTGAAGGCCAATTGTACATTTTCTGAAGTTCTGACCCAGTGGCGGCAAATTGTAATTTATCCCCACCCCCTGACCCATATACTACTTCAACTTGTCTAGTTTCGCTCTGATTAAATTTTCGTGTCATCTTGGGAATAAGGTCAGGCTATATGGCTATGCTGCACTCATGTTCAATATTGTGCTGAACTGTAAGACGATCGTTTCTTTATAGTGATATTTGTGTGATTTGAATCATACATAGATCTATACACCCTACAATTGGCCTCGATACACTAGATAACAGAGCGATGCTAAGTACACGACGGTCACCGAGGTAACAACAGACATGTGGGTCAGATTTTCAGAAAATGTACAATTGCCAGCTTTACACAATTAGGAAATTCTGCAAAATTAGGCTAAAATAGCTATAGCTATGTATGAATACCGGGTATATCTGAGTATATTTGGCATCGCATTGATTTAAAGTATCAGTTCTGTTATGTTAAATTGCATTTTGAAGCTCATTTTCATTTGAGAGGATTGGTGAAGGCGAATTGTACATTTTCTGAAAATCTGACCCACATGTGAGATCTTCAGCCGCAATCTGTTGTTTGAACATAACCAGGCTCCTAAGGCGGTATCTTATTTTTCTTGTCGCTACCAAAAAAGAGCAATTGTCATTTGTCACTAAGAAAATTCTTTTGTTGTTTGTCTCTATATTTTCGTAAAACCGCCGAATTGTTGTCACTAAAAACTATTGAGGTCTTTGTCGATTTGTCAGGCTAAGAAAGTGTCTTTAATTGTCGTTTGTCACTAGCTGCCTCTGTAAATTTGTCGATCTAAGAAAAGGCCATGTCGATTTGTCGAATTAAGGCCTCAAGCCTATAACCGTTATTTTTATTTACCATCTCTCATGTTACAGCACTTACAAACTAACTATAAGACAAACAATACGGGATGTAAGATGTTCTACCATATTCGTGAGAAGATATGTGTCATCCTATTCATTATAAATATTAGCAATTATAACCAGTGGCGGTACCGGGGGTGGGGGGAGGGGGGGGGGGGGTCATACAAATATTTGGCTACATTTTTATCGAAAATTGCAAGAATGTTTTCACCAATATCTTAGCTTGTATAAACGGTCTATGAAAACCAAATGCATGATGGGAAAGATGGGGACTTATGTCATGGACACATGTAAAACACATGGATATTGACATGAGATCATTGATAAATATTTCATGCTGAACATGGCATGTTTTCTATAGATTTTATACTGTACCACTAATCCCATAATTCCATGCCAATCAAGATTCAAAATGGCGGCTATGCAAATCCCCTATTGATCAAAACATTTTATTCAGGCCTCCAATAATACAAATAAAAATAGAATTTAATTAATTGTATTTCATTTACAGATCCAGGGGACATCCCGCATACAATCGCCACTAAACCAGCATGGTGTCATTATCAGCGACCCCTACTTCAGCCCTGGTAGACGAGGACGTTACCATAACCATGAGTGGTTTGCACCCTTACCAACATGTTACCATGGTAGCAATCCTGCATGAAGAGAAAATTAAGATGTTCTCCTATGCCTTCTATGTGGCTGATGGGGAGGGGAGGGTGGATGTCACAACCATGCCTTCTGTGGGGGGATTCTATACCGGTAAGTGTTGCTGTATTTATGCATAATCACACATTTGTAAAGGAATTCTGATAACTTTTAATTCTTGTTTCTCTGGGTAATAATCTCACAGTGTCCAACTATGCCTTCAAACTATGTCCTTGGGAATCTCTGGTCCTAAATCTTGAGTCATTGATCTTTTTATAAAATGTTGGCAAAGATTTCAAGTGACAACAACATGAAAAACTCATACATAAATATATTTGCTGAGTTACTTCTGGAAACGCGTGCAAATACGAAGTTATAAAGAAGTTAAAGAAGCTAAAAAAGCTAAAGAAGCTCTGTGAAAACAGGTCAAGACCCGTTTTTGCAGAGTGAGTCACATTAATTTTGTAATTTTTTGTACAGTTTATTCTAGCTAGTGGTCTAAAATTGCCAAATATTGGCATGCTCCATCAGTCCAATATGTCGTGGCAACCAATTTACAAAAATGTGATGTGTTACCAGAATGTGATGAGTCGCTAAATTGGTGTTTTTCAAAGTCGTTTACTTACAAGATCTCTTTGTTGTAATATTTTCATTTTTGGAGTGTCTAGTCCTATGAATACATCTACCAAATTTCAAGACTGTTTATTACTTATATCAGTGCGTTTCTTAGATTATCCCATTGAGTATATTTAGCTACTTTACTGGTAATTATCCATCCAAATATTGCAAACTTTTTTATTTTCAAAAATAAAAATATCTAACTAAAAAGATAAAAATACTTATGAGATGTCCTTAATGTTTACATTCATTGGAATCAGCTTAGTCTCATTTTTTCAAATATGGTGATATCTCAAAATCCATATTTTGCGACCTATGACTCACGTTCCTAAATTGGATCACAAATGTTATTATACTATTAGGAGGCTAGCAATAGCTATTCTCAGTTAAATGTTAGTTTGTTTTGAGTCTCCTTTTAGAGGAGGACAGGGAGTGCAGGGGGCCGGGGTCTGATATAACCTCAAGTACATGGCAATGTTACATAACCTATCTGATGATCTCCTTAGATCTCCTCATTCTTTAGATCTATTACATTTCTCACTGCTTTGCCTTGTCTTACTTACTGGATAGAATATAATTTCATTCATTCATTCATTCATTAAAGTCTTTCTATTCAATTTATTCTAATATGTGATGTATTTCAGGAAGATTAGTCACAAGAAATAGATTTTGAGATACCATTAGATTTGAAAAGATGAGATCAAGCTGATTCCAATGATAGTAAACAGTCTAATAACCTAATACATATTTCTAGATTTTAAGTTTGATATTTTCATTTTTGAAAAAAAAAGTTTCCAATATTTCTGGGGGGCAATAAACAATAAAGTTACTATATATTACATGCATTGTCCTGAAATTTGATACATTGATCGATGTAAGTATCAGTGATAAACTCTCCAAAAACCAGAACATTCCAATAAAGTAATCTAGTAAAATAAACACTTTGAAAAATACCATTTTTGCGACTTGTGACTCATTTCCCTAAAACACATCACAAATTAGTTATATGACTACAGCCTGCCCTAGCCTCCTTGATATTGATAGCTATCATATTAACTGGCAGTTTTATGTTGTCTTGTTTTGGCCTATCACAGGAGTGGAGCCCATGGGGTTCATCTGGTCCATGAAGCTGACACCGGACCAGGAGAGGGGCAGCCGACTGATGAAGAGAAACGTCTTCACCCCCGTCATAGTGCACATCAGGCTATACAGTGGGCATATAGATGTACTGGACCCTGAACACATCAGTACAGGTTAGTATATGATTGTATTACATAGTGCACATCAGGCTATACAGTGGACATATAGATGTACTGGACCCTGAACACATCAGTACAGGTTAGTATATGATTGTATTACATAGTGCACATCAGGCTATACAGTGGACATATAGATGTACTGGACCCTGAACACATCAGTACAGGTTAGTATATGATTGTATTACATAGTGCACATCAGGCTATACAGCGGGCATATAGACGTACTGGACCCTGAACACATCAGTACAGGTTAGTATATGATTGTATTACATAGTGCACATCAGGCTATACAGTGGACATATAGATGTACTGGACCCTGAACACATCAGTACAGGTTAGTATATGATTGTATTACATAGTGCACATCAGGCTATACAGTGGGCATATAGATGTACTGGACCCTGAACACATCAGTACAGGTTAGTATATGATTGTATTACATAGTGCACATCAGGCTATACAGTGGACATATAGATGTACTGGACCCTGAACACATCAGTACAGGTTAGTATATGATTGTATTACATAGTGCACATCAGGCTATACAGTGGACATATAGATGTACCTGAACACATCAGTGGGGTTAGTATATGATTGTATTACATAGTGCACATCAGGCTATACAGCGGGCATATAGATGTACTGGACCCTGAACACATCAGTACAGGTTAGTATATGATTGTATTACATAGTGCACATCAGGCTATACAGTGGACATATAGATGTACTGGACCCTGAACACATCAGTACAGGTTAGTATATGATTGTATTACCCGTCATAGTGCACATCAGGCTATACAGTGGACATATAGATGTACTGGACCCTGAACACATCAGTACAGGTTAGTATTTGATTGTATTACCCGTCATAGTGCACCATATTACCTGTACAGTGGACATACACTGTGAATCTCAGAATATGGGCATCGTTTGGGAGAAGTACATATATCCCCAACATCCATGTATGGACGTCCATAACAGGCGTGAAATATTCACGGCTATACGCCGATGCATCCATTACATAACAGGTCTACTATAATACAAGTATACTATAAGGTGAAGTCCAGATATGCCCATTGTACATGCATCATCTCCACAGTCCTCTATGGTCAAATGGTTAGGACCTGGGACTTCCAATCTGAACATTGTGGGGACGAACCCCGGACCAAGCAGCTTTTTCACATTTGTCCCAACATCACGTCGCATGGCAGGCTGCCGATACCAGGGTGATCAGGCATGAATGGGAGGGGGAGCCGGGGGCGCGTTGGTAATGAGTGTCCCTTAGACGTATAGATGGTAGGACATACATTCAGCCTGTGGCCAGCGGGCAGAAGTCCATCGACTTCTGACCAATGTTGATACACTGCTATGCCATAGCAGTGTATAGATGTACATAACCCTCAACACATCAGTGAAGATACAGCGGGCATATAATATACACAACCATCGTTATTTATACTCATTTAAGTTCATTCTTAAGGTATGGGGACTTTTAATGTGTCTATCTTTGAGTAAGTAATTATATTGTAGGTATGTTCACAGCTGATAATGTATGTTTAACCCTCCATACACTTGAAATATTTCCTCTTGGGAGAACAGAATGTTCTTGATAATGGCTAACGCTTGTGCCTGGTTCCCTTTTCCAATTCTATCCCTTTATTCTTATTTGCCTATTGTGGTCCTACCTGTACCTACGGATAATATACTAGTTCTCCTATGGAGCTTTGATATGTTATTGTCGATGACTTTATTCTTGACCACCTGCTTGGTGCCCTGTATAAATCAGGTATTGATCAAGATACCCGACATGTATATTGTATATAGTGAAGATACCAGAACCTTACACAATGATAAACTCATGAGTGTTACGATTGTTCATAACCAAATCCTCATCACGACTGCAGAATTGCTATACTCACTAGACCGTATCAAATCATCCATCACCCCATTTCATCTCATCACATTAAACATCACCACCCTATCACAAATTTGATATAATGTATTAAGAATATTGTAATTTAATCCATGACTATTAATGCTTAGGAAACTTATGTTTGTATTTTCGTATGTATTTGTATAATGTACTTATAAAGGTAATAAAGAAAGTACTGCACCGATGTACTTAATTGTAAGTAGCAATGCCTCTACGCTATGAAAATCACCTCCGGAGTGAGAGTGGCAAGGCACCCCTGAATAAAAGCTTTCAAAAAACCCACTTGTTGACTAATGCTATCATACATTGCAGAATGCCTGGCCACCTCACGGCTGGAGAGGTGGTACATGTCACCGGAAGTAGAGCGGGTCGAGGTGCGCAGGGGCAGGATACAAGCCACATTATTTCTACCTAAAGGTGAGCTGCAACATGTGAGATACTAGTCTTGTATGATTAGCACTCTTCCTGCTGACTATATGTGATGTGTTCCAGGAAAATGAGTCATAAGTCAAAAGAATTGCAATTTTTTAAAGTGTTTTTTTTTACAAGATCTCTTTATTGAAATGCTTTTATTTTTCAAGGGTTTAGCACTTATAGTCATATGAATCCATGTAACAAATTTCGGAACATTGTATCAAATATATCCTTGCATTTTGAAGGCTTTCGTATGGAATATATTTAGTTACTTTACTGGTAATTACCCATCCAGAAACATTGCAAACTGTTTTTTTCAATATTATAAGTATCAAACTTAAAATATAGGAATACTTATTATGTGTCCTAGTGTTTACTATCATTGGAATCGGCTCGATCTCCTCTTTCCAAATATGGTGATATCTCAAAACCCATATTTTGCAACTTATGACTCATTTTCCTAAAACGGATCACATTTGTGGGAATGTTTTCATTTTTTGGGGTGCTTAACGCCTTCTGTAGCATGAACCTACTACTTAGATGTCGTTCATGCATACCATCATTGGAATCGGTTTGATCTCATCTTTTCAAATATGATGATATCTCAAAGTTCATTTTTTTGCGTCTTGTGACTCATTTTCCTCTAACACATCCCATGTTAGCGTCATACTAACATGGGTCAGATTTTCAGAAAATGTACAATTGGCAGCTCTACACATCAAGGAAATTAGGCTGAAAAATGAAGAATACCGTATAATATATTTGGGATCCCATTGATTTAAAGTATACATGTTATGTTAAACTGCATTTTGAAGCTCAATTCTCTCTTAAATGTGGGTTATTTGAGGGGATTGGTGAAGACTAATTGTACATTTTCTGAAAACCTGACCCACATGCTGTACCTCTATGTTTATAGCTGCTGGAGTGTACCCTGGGGTACTGGACCTGTTTGGTACTATAGGAGGATTGGTTGAGTACAGAGCATCACTCCTAGCATCAAGAGGCTTTGTCGCTATGGCTCTTGCCTACTTCTGGCCTGGGGTAGCCATGACAGGAGACCTGGAGTACTTTGAGGTAATTTTAAATATCATTTTATAATCTAAATTTGTCATATTTTGAATTAAAAGTTATTTCAATGCTGTAACAAAATATGTCGGTCAAGTGAAACCTCCACTCTTTACAATGGAACCTCTGGGGAATTCATTGAATATTGTTCCTCAATGTCAGTAATTCTTGTCTTTTTGTGTTCAAGGAAATAAAGGTAACCTACATGGCTCTATTGAAATTGAATTTAAGATGTTGAATAAACACCAACAGGGCCGAGCCAATCCTTCCCGCTAAGAGGTTACTGCATATAATAATATGCAATGATAATAATAAGTTTTTTTGACACTTGTATATTTATGATAACATAAAATATGTCCATCTATGACAATTTCAGGAGGCCATAAACCTGCTAGCTGCTCACCCTAAGGTGCTGGCTACAGGTATAGGTATAGTGGGTGTGTCTAAAGGTATTTCTATCTATCACATCTATTTCAGGAAGCCATAAACCTGCTAGCTGCTCACCCTAAAGTACTGGCTACAGGTATAGGTATAGTGGGTGTGTCTAAAGGTATTTCTATCTATCACATCTATGTCAGGAAGCCATAAACCTGCTAGCTGCTCACCCTAAAGTACTGGCTACAGGTATAGGTATAGTGGGTGTGTCTAAAGGTATTTCTATCTATCACATCTATTTCAGGAGGCCATAAACCTGCTAGCTGCTCACCCTAAAGTCCTGGCTACAGGTATAGGTATAGTGGGTGTGTCTAAAGGTGCAGAGTTGTCCAACCTCATCTCTGTTGTATGTCCCAAGGTGAGTAATGCTATCATTGGATGAATCTAATCTCAGTTAGAACTACTTTGGCACGATTGAGTGTTATAGATGACCTTAAAACCAGGCCAAATTCTTGATACTACATACAGATTTGCTGTTTCTTCATGTTGTAATTATAACATATTAGTTTAAATTGAATATAAAATCAGGCTATACTGTTTCAATACGAATTGTTTCACTTCCTGAATAAAATATTTTTCAAATCAAATAAAAAATATTTTCGATTATAGGTACGGGCTGTAGTGGCTATTAACGGACCGTCCATGCCCTGGGGGCAGAACAAGACCTACGGAGATGTCACATTCACAGCGCAGGAAGCTGCTGGTCTGGAGTTAAGCTATACAGACGAGGGAATCAACGTGGACTTCTCCTCCATCGAGAGAGAACGAGAGCAGCTCAGACAATATGTTATACCTGTGAGTAATTGATAGGGGAGTTGCATTAGTCATTCATCCAAATATAGCTCTGATTTTTGTGCTAATTAGCGAGGTGTGAGATGGTAAGCAGGCCAATAGGGAAGATTTGGAATAAAATTTATGACTGAGAAAATGAGGCCAGAGTAGAGGGTCATGGGTAATTTTGACTGGAAGAGGGGCCTTGGCCACCTGTGTTTACATTATGTGGCTACAAGTTCCAGTGGACACAGAGAGCGCCCTTCATTAAACGTAAAGACAGAAAAACATCTAACGCCATGCCCTATCTGCATCCTACTTTATTTCCCTTTAATAATTATAGAAAACAAATAGCACAACAATAACGTAAATAATAACGTAATTTGGTTGGTCTTGACGAACGGCAACACTTCTGCTTTTCGCAGGAAAAGAGGCAAAAATGACTCCTATCGACCACATAAACCGTTGCAACCCCAATAATCGTCCTGCGCTTAGCGTCTAGTGATTCCTATCATTATTGGCTCGTTCTCCTTATTTTTCCCTGTGAAAAAACTTTTCATTTACTAAAATCGTCATAGGTACCATTTCTGTACACTTCAGTTTACTCCAATTTTGTAATCTGTTCTCAACACTTACACAGTCTGTAATAATCTACTGCCGGCTGTACACATGCCTCGCACAGGCAAAACAAAAGCGTAGGAGGGAAGCGGGAGCTGGAGGTGGGGTGGTGGGCAGCATTGAAAATGAGAAAAAGATTCCATATCTATATAATACAAGTACATAGCCTAAGACACCACACCCAAATTAATCTCGCGGTAATACTCTGGACGTCGCGCTCTTAGCAGCTGATGCATGGCACTGCCTTGCATGTTCGAGAGTTTTCAGACATTGTTCCAATAATTTGCAAGAAAACCAGTACTAAGAAGGTAAATATAAAGAAATTGATAAATCAGTATGTTATAAATACCGATGGCATTCCATATGGTATGTAATCGATCTAGACGGAGGTCAAATCTCACTCCACCCTTGCCGGATGTTGTGCCGTGTAACCCCTCGATTTGATCGATTACAAACCTCCGTTGAGCCATTGGCTATAAGGGTCAGATTTTCAGAAAATGTACATTTCACCTTCACCAATCCTCTCAAATAACCCACATTTTTTACACAAAAATAAAGTTCAAAATAGAGTTCAACCTAACCAAACAGATTGCTAGAATCAATGCAATACCGAATATACTCGAATGGAGTCTACTATTGACCAAATTGCAGCCTAATTTAGCAGAATTTACTAAATGTGTACAGCTGCCAATTTCTGAAAATCTGACCCATAATTGCAGGCAATCTTCAAGGCTATCAAATGCATGGTAATGACCTTTTTAACAAGTAAGACTTTTTTAACAAAATCTCTTTATTCTTATAGTCATAATGAATCCATGTACAAACTTTCGGGATATTGTATGGAATATATTCTTGCGTTTTGAGGGCCTTTGTATGAAGTATATTTAGTTATTTTAGGCGACCCAGAAACATTGCAAACTTTTTTTTTTTCAAAAATTAAAATAACTTAAAATATAGAAATACTTATTAGGTGTCATAGTGTTTACTATCATTGGAATCACTTTGATCTCCTCTTTTCGAATATGATGATATCTCAAAATCTATATTTTGCGACTTGTGACTCATTTTCCTAAAACGGATCAAGTCGCAAAATATGGATTTTGAGATTTCATCATATTTGAAAAGAGGAGATCAAGGCGATTCCAATGATAGTAAACAATAGGTTATCTAGTAAGTATTTCTATATTTTAAATTTGATATTTTTATTTCTGAAAAAAAAGTTTGCAATATATTCCTGGGGGCAATACCCAGTAAAGTAACTAAATATATTCCATATGAAAACCTTTAAGATGAAACGATAATATTACCTACATTGTCCTGGAATTTGTGACATAGATCGATATTTAACTATAAGTGATAAACCCTCCAAAAATAAGAACATTCCAACGAAGTAATCTTGTAGAAGAATCACTTTGAAAAATATCACTTTTGCGACTTGTGACTCATTTCCTTGAAACACATCACATTTGGTAATCATATTGTGCTATATTACATTGTGCTACAGATAGAGAGGAGTTCAGCCAGGCACTTGTTCTAACATATTGTAATCATATTGTGTTATATAACATTGTGCCACAGATAGAGAAGAGTTCAGCCCGGCACCTGTTGATCCACAGTACTGATGATGGAGGCTGTCCCTGTACTATTGGTCAGCTCTTGGTGGACAGAATGGTCAATCTTGGTCAGCCTGACCACAAATGTAGGGTGGTCATGTACCCAGGTGCGGGTCATCTTATAGAGCCTCCCTACAGTCCACTATTCAGGGTGGCATACAACAAGCTATTTAGTGAGTACCTTTATTTAATATATACAACAAGCTATTTAGTGAGTACCTTTATTTAATATATAGAACAAGCTATTTAGTGAGTACCTTTATTTAATATATAGAACAAGCTATTTAGTGAGTACCTTTATACAACAAGCTATTTAGTGAGTACCTTTATTTAATATATAGAACAAGCTATTTAGTGAGTACCTTTATTTAATATATAGAACAAGCTATTTAGTGAGTACCTTTATTTAATATATAGAACAAGCTATTTAGTGAGTACCTTTATTTAATATATAGAACAAGCTATTTAGTGAGTACCTTTATTTAATATATAGAACAAGCTATTTAGTGAGTACCTTTATTTAATATATAGAACAAGCTATTTAGTGAGTACCTTTATTCAATATATACAACAAGCTATTTAGTGAGTACCTTTATTCAATATATACAACAAGCTATTTAGTGAGTACCTTTATTCAATATACAACAAGCTATTTAGTGAGTACCTTTATTCAATATATACAACAAGCTATTTAGTGAGTACCTTTATTCAATATATACAACAAGCTATTTAGTGAGTACCTTTATTCAATATATACAACAAGCTATTTAGTGAGTACCTTTATTTAATATATACAACAAGCTATTTAGTGAGTACCTTTATTTAATATATACAACAAGCTATTTAGTGAGTACCTTTATTTAATATATACAACAAGCTATTTAGTGAGTACCTTTATTTAATATATACAACAAGCTATTTAGTGACTACCTTTATTTAATATATAGAACAAGCTATTTAGTGAGTACCTTTATTTAATATATAGAACAAGCTATTTAGTGAGTACCTTTATGTAATATATACAACAAGCTATTTAGTGAGTACCTTTATTTAATATATACAACAAGCTATTTAGTGAGTACCTTTATTCAATATATACAACAAGCTATTTAGTGAGTACCTTTATTTAATATATAGAACAAGCTATTTAGTGAGTACCTTTATGTAATATATACAACAAGCTATTTAGTGAGTACCTTTATGTAATATATACAACAAGCTATTTAGTGAGTACCTTTATTTAATATATACAACAAGCTATTTAGTGAGTACCTTTATTCAATATGTAGAACAAGCTATTTAGTGAGTACCTTTATTCAATATATAAAATGATACAGGGTTTTGGTTTTGTTTGTGGTCCCAACTAGTCGTGGCCCTGCGCAAAAACCATTTTCGTCGAAAATAAAAATAACTTAAAATATAGAAATACTTATTAGGTGTCCTAGTCTTTACTATCATTGGAATGACTTTGATCTCCTCTTTTCGAATAGGGTGATATCTCAAAATCCATATTTTGCGACTTATTATCCTAAAACGGATCACATATGTTAAGTGTTTCAGGAAAATGAGTCATAAGTCGCAAAAAATAGATTTAAAATAGACATATTACATAGATTGTCCTGACATTTGATACATCGATTGATATAGCTATATAAGTGATAAACCCCCCCAAAATTAGAACATTCCAATAATGTGATCGTGTAAAAAATCATTTTGAAAAATATCAATTTTGCGACTCTTTTTCCTGAAACACATCACATATAAGAAATGCTTTACTTGCAGATGGTGTGTATTTATGGGGCGGCCGGCCCAAGGCTCATGCAGAGGCTCAGTACGACCTGTGGCACCGTCTACAGTCATTCTTGAAAACTACACTAGCACAATCCAAATGTCAATTATAACATTATTGATCGTAGGAGTGTTACCTGTTTTGGCTTTATTGTTTTGGTTTTAGCTTTATTGGTATGTAATGTCGGGTTTCTGCGGTTGTTAGCAAAGCAAATCAATAGAAACTAGAAGCAGATGTTGAATTTGTATAAATTTATATTAGAATATCAAAGTAAGGGAGTCAACCCAAAACAACCCAGAACAGATATATATCATATGCCTATTTTCATAATAAAAATAAAAGATAATTATTATAAAAAATAACAATAGTTTATAATCGAGTTACCCACTACTATTGTGATGTGTTTTAGGAAAATGAGTCACAAGTCACAAAACTATTATTTTTCGAAGTTATTTATTCAAAAGATCTCTTTGTGGAAATGTTCTCAGTTTTAAGCTTTGACAAATACATGTACCAAATTTCAAGAATGAAATTAAAGATATCTAAGTATTCTGAAGGCAATTCTATGAAGTACATTTATCTACTTTACTGGTAATTACCCACCCAGAGATATTGCAAACTTTTTTTCAAACATAGATTTATCAAACATAAAATATAGAAACACTTCTTAGGTGTCCTCAATGTTTACCATCATTGGAATTCCCTTGATCTCATCTTTTCAAATATGATGGTTTCTCAAAATACATTTTTCGACTTGTGATTCATTTCCCTATAACAAAATATTAAAGCGTTTTTATGTACCAAAAATACTATAATGATCAAGATTACCAATTTAATAATTTTGTACTGCTTGGAATGCCAGTACTTTTTACCATCAATTATTTTTAAAAAAAGCCTGTCCACCTTGTGAACTTGTTAAACTTTGAAACGGGTTTGCGGTAATCTTCAAAGTTGTATTTATATGTGATGTGTTACAGGAAAATGAGTCATAAGTCGCAAAAAATAGATTTTGAGATACCATTATATTTGAACAAATGAGATCAAGCCGATTCCAATGATAGTAAAAAGTCTAATAATCCAATAAATATTTCTAGATTTTAAGTTTGATATTTTTATTTTGGAAAAAAAAGTATTTCTGCGGGGTAGTAAGTAGTAAAGTAACTAAATATAGTCCATATGAGGACCTTTAAAATGGAAGGATATATTACATAGATTGTCCTGAAAGTTGATACATCGATAGATCTATATATAAGTGATAAGGTCTCCGAAAATCAGAACATTCCAATAAAGTGATTTTGTAAAATAAACACTTTGAAAAATACTATTTTTGCGACTTATGACTCATTTTCCTGGAACACATCACATATAAGCACTCAACATTATGCATTTCCAGTTGAATCAAAATGCCTTTACATATTTTGTAAAAATATTTTTTCAAGTGTTATTTCTAATGCCATGTGCTAATTTTACCATCTTTAATATTTGATCTTTTAATATCACCCACTCACAGAAGGTAGCATCTATTACTGAATCATTCATATGTATCTTTGTATGTTCCCCCAAATATATAACATAATTATAATATATTCATTGTGCTAACACCTGATTGTATTGTTTATTGTAACCAAGGGTTCCGCGTTCCTGGCAACCAGGCACTCTCTTACCCGGCGCCGAACACTACGGTCCAGGAAAAATTGTTCTTTTCCTTGAATAAACTAGGGGCAGTCACTTGACCGTCACTCCAGTGCCATTCTTGTGTTTATTGTTTAACTATTATTATATGTGTGTTTCAGGAAAATGAGTCATAAGTCGCAAAATTGACATTATTCAAAGTGTTTTTTTCACAAGATCACGTTATTGGAATGTCCTATTTTTTTGAGAGTTTATCACTTATAGCTATATCAATCGCTGTATCAAATATCAGGACAATCTAAGTAATATATCCTTTCGTTTTAAAGGTCCTCATATAGACTACATTTAGTTACTTTACTGTTTATTGACCCCCAGAAATATTGGAAACTTTTTTTTCAAAAACGAAAATATCAAACTTACAAACTTAAAATCTAGGAATACATATTAGATTATTAGACTGTTTACTCTCATTGGAATCGGCTTGATCTCATCTTTTCAAATATATTGGTATCTCAAAATCAATTTTTTGTGACTTATGACTCATTTTCCTGAAACACATCACATATATTCAATTCATTAAGCTTGAAATAATGTGGACGGAGGTAAAAGGTTGTCTGTTGTAGGATTGTATATTACCCATAGAAACTGAGCTTCCAACTATCAAGTAGAATCATCAATTGGGAGCCATCATGTGGGTCAGATTTTCAGAAAATGTACAATTGGCAGCTCTACACATTTAGGAAATGTTGCTAAATCAGCCTGAAAAATGATGATTATCAGGTATATCTGAATATATTTGGTATCGCATTGATTTAAAGTATCAGTTCTGTCAGTATGTCAGTATGTCAAAGTGCATTTTGAAGCTCATTTTTGTCTTAAATGAGGGTTATTTGAGAGGATTGGTGAAGGCGAATTGTACATTTTCTGAAAATCTGACCTATGTATACATGTAATCACTTTGTACAATTTCGAATGGATGTTTTTCATAAAAAGCTATAAAAAAGGTAACATATTCATATGTTTTTCTGTTTTGTATGTTTTCTTTTTTATTACGTTTTACCAGCCTGTTTAGTTCAGGTATAATTAGCCAATAGATCATCCCTATATACTATTGAATATAGTGTTGAGTGTGAGCCTCAGTAAAATCAAAATGTTCAAAAAGTTCTCTAGGTCACGGGTGGGACGGTCATCCCCGTAACGCGTGTTACCTCATCACATATGGCGAATGCAATTAAAAGTGGTCATTGTTTACATTTGAGTTTAGGTATGTATAAAGTTTGGATATGTATGTGAATCCTCATTAAAGATGGCATCCGATATTTTGTCATGAAAATTGTTTTATTATGATCATCACAACAGTAGTTTTTCTATAATATGTGTGAACAATTCTGATGGTGATGCGGTAACGCCAGTCAGTATTGATTGTGGTGATGCCTGTGAAGCAACTGATTGATGCCTGTAAAGCGGATTTCTTAAATATATATTCCTAACTTCTAGGCAATTTTCTTTGTGAAGAATGGGAATTAATTATAGCAAATGGCCCGATGGAGGGTTCAAACTGATCGAGACCCATCAGAAAACGGGACGAACCCCGAAGGGGTGAGTTCCTGTTTTCTGATGGGTCGAGATCAGTTTGAACCCGAACAGAGGGCCATTTGCTATTTATTACACACTCTATTTGGATGTTAAAAAGTAAATTTATCTTGTTAGGCCTATAGTTTAGCTCGAGGAGGCTTCATTCACCGCAATTTGTAGGCCTAAGTTACGCGGTAGGGACGACGTCATCTGGCCTACGCTGCACCAATCAAATTGCGTCTTTGGCCGAACGGCACACGTGAGCGGTTCGTATCAACCAAACTGCACCCCCAAACTGCACCTTTCTAACTGCTCACGTGTGTAATAATGGCTCAAAATGCCACAGTAAAAGAATCCCTTAAATAAACGAACTAACTCCTTTTTTTATTATTCGAAAATACTCGCAACCCCATATATCTTCTATTGGCCATTTAAATATATATTCTTTTAGTACATTGATCAGGGGCGTCGCTGCCGGGGGGGACGGGGGGGACATGTCCCCCCCACTTTTGGTGGCAGCTAAAAAAGGTCCAACCCCAAGGCTTTAAAAATAATCCTCCCAAATCAGGTCTAAGGCCCTCTGAATAACTTTCATTCTATGGCCTTCTAATATCTAGTACAAAGTACAAAAGGTCCAAGGCTGTAGAATTTTGTTTTAATCTAAAAGGTGTATGCTTCATTTGCATAAAAAAAAACTCATTACAAATACACATTTTAAGGATGCTTTAGTGTTACAAAAAACAAATTACCATATGATTATCTCTAAATGCTTAGATTAGATACCCTAAGGAGTCTTGAAAATAGGGTTTTCCTCAAATTTGAATTGAGAGGCACTGGTCTGAACCACTTGATCTGGCACTGGTCTGGTCCTCAATCAAGATGCTGATGTAAAAACAACCCGTAATTAAATATTTATATACTCATCTCATTGATCTCCCACCAATGTCTGTATCTATAATTAGCAGTGATTACATAATATGTGTGTCACACTGTGGTCAGTTTTCACGGAACAGGCCCACAGGCTGTCCCAGGCGTCCTTGGGTGAAATATGGATAGGGGTTGATAGTTTTTAAATAAAAGTAATATTAACTAATGCAGCGCAGATAGGGGAAGTATGGTTTTGTGTAGTTTTGTGTATCTAGAATAAATGTTAAATATTTCATGGCCGATAAACCTGCTAAAATTGCTCATTTCTCAAGAAGGTATACACAATTTTTATGAAAACTATTATCACCAGGTCATACACTACTCCAAATTATTACATTTTCTGTTTGAATTTACCCAGACAAAAGAAAATTCTGTTGTGTTCCAACGCCCTTTTAATGAGCCCAGCTTGGGGTAGAATTATCTAATCATTACTTACAATGTCCAACCTATGTAATGCCCCAACAGGTAAAATGATTCAAAAGAAATTTCCAATATGTTTTATATCAAAATGTACACATACATCAACAGTTAGAATTCACAATATTTGCTTCAAACTCTGTCTTGAGAAAGAACATGATTGGAGGAAAAAAATAGTTCTCAACATATTTTCTTTTTCATCTTAGGGACAACCAATGTTTACTATTGAAGTTTGTGAGGAAAATGGATATTTTCTCACTTTTTCCAAGATTTCAGATTTATGAATCCCATATTTCTGTTGAAAATTCTTCAAAACATAGCCATCATAGCTATCAGTTTGCCCTCATGCGTGAAAAAACAGGGTATTAATATATTTAAAAAATTATTTATCCTTGAAAATCTTTAATACAAAATTAACAATATTCCTGCTTTTAGCTCATCAGAATGAAAATTCAGCCAATGATTTCTTTTGGTGGTGACGCCAACCCCCTCCTTTTTTGCTTGTAAAGCAATATATAGAGAGAATGAGACGAGCCGGCAATAATTGAAAAATTTATTGGACGAGATTCGTCCACATAAGCACGATGCTGTAGGCAGAGTGCTTATGTGGACGAATCAAGTCCAATAAATTTTCAATTATTGCCGGCGAGTTCCATTCTATATTTATTATATGTTAAATATATTATATGTTAAATAGTTCATGCTTAAAGAGCATGAACTTCTAAATATATGGCCTCTCCAAATCAGACGCGATAAACATTTATTGGACATCGCTTTTTATATGGCCCAAAACCCTCTTCACCTTGATAAGCGGGTTCTTCCAACAAGGAGCCATGCTAAGGGGAGAAGGAATCTTCAGATAATTAGCACCAAGTCATCTAAAATTATGGACTCTCTTTCTTATAAATGCCAGACACGTTGGAATTCGCTTTTGCCAGAAGCACACATGATTGAGGATGCGTCTTCTTTTAAGAAGTATACAGAGAAACTATTAACGCCTTTTAAACCAGCAGTGACTTATTAATGTAACTTGTTAAGTTACTAATGTAACTTAATAATCTACTTATTATTCTGTTGTGTGACCTCTTTACCGCTTCCCCTAGCATTATATATGAATGGAACTTATTAACATTGAATTTGAATGGAACTCTTACCCATGAATCTATTTGTCTCATCTACATACATCATATGCCATGTACCATCTCATGTACCATCTCATATTGTAACTGTATTTGTATTTGTATGCTTAAAAAATCTACCTAAAGACACAATGTTACATGTAGTAACTGTAACCAGCATACTTAAATATCTAACTATAAGTACAATGATTCCTGTTGTAGCAGTAAACTGCATACTTGAATATCTAACTATAGATACAATGCTACGAAAGCATTCTGTGCCAACCGTCCTAATTAATTAATTAATTAATTGATTGTAAATTATGCATGTCATAGTAATATTATGACTCTTACATATCTAACTATAGATACAACGCTATGAAAGCGTTCTGTGACAGCCGTCCTAATTAATTGATTGATTGTGAGTTATGTCATAGTAATATTATGTTCCTGTCGACTCTTACATTATCTTGCATTATCATCATAGTAATTTTATGTGACCTGTCGACTCTTACATCATAGCCGTCTCACTGGACTCTAATTGTACACTCATTGTCTGATTGACGTTATAATGTTTTCCTTGATAAATATCTACTGATATGTCTAATTCCCTGTTGAGGTTCCTTTCATTAACCTCCTGTTGATGGTACTTCTCCGCAAGTACTGAAAATTTTGTACAAACCTTTCTCTTATTTCACCTATGTATTCAATTGGTATCTCTACCTGATCACTTTGTAACCCTTTCCCTGTTTGTAAAACCGTTCATACCAAATCTAACTTGAATTCGTATAAGGCATTCGCCGGAGGAAATGATGTATGTATCATGATTGGCGTAATTACCTTCTGTATTGTAACACCTATACAAATAAAGAATTCTTGAAATGAAATGAAATATGTGCATAACATTTGATTATAATATACTACTTTAATTTGTAAGATATCACTGAAAAAATATCAAAGAAGTTTCAGAGAGCCCCGCTGCTCTGCTGACAGCCCCGCTGACAGCCCCGTTAGTAGGCAGTTTTACTTACTGATGTTGTTGAATTAAAACGTTCATATCGTGGCCATTTCTTGAGCTACATTAATAAAACTTATATCATTTGATAGAGAATTTGATGTTGGTTTTATTATGTATTTCTATAATTATAGTACCAGAATTACAGGTGGATTACCGATCGCAGGGATTTGTTTACATCCTTCGTGGAGAGCCAAAGCTCCGCGAACCATATCAACAGAGCTATTTTTAGACAACTACATTTTCATAGGACACGTCCTATATGAATATTTTTATAGCACCCCACTTATAGCACCTTTAATATAGCATGTGCATATAATGAAATTATAAAAGGTTAAATTCCATTTATTTTTATACTGGAAAGATTGAAAAAAAAATCCTTGAAATTATGAACGGTAATACATTTCAGAGCTGCCTGCAATGAAAAATAACCACCAACATAATTATTGTTTTTATTCACATTTTGGATTCACTTAACCATGTTCTTTCATCAGGCAAAGTTTAAATAAAATGTTATAATTCATATTTTTTTTGCTCAACTGCCGTTTATACCTTTAATATCCATAATAAAAAAAATTCCATTGTCAGTCATAGAAATCAGGAAGGGTATATAGATTGTATGCATATCAACCCTGTGAAGTTATTTGTAATAGAAGTAATAACATTCCTTAATAAATTATATTATGTACAATACAGGGCCAATTTTTCTCATTACAGTTTGGTCAATAATAATTGAATTGTTATTAAAAATTAGAAAGCGTTATTATACATGAGAAGTTAGGATCGAGAGCTCATTTCAATGGGCCGGGAAGGACCCAACATCAGGTCGGAATTTGTTGGAAAATAGTTTTTCTGAATGAAATAACCCACAAAAACCAACACTTTGGGATTATTCCTCTCCCATACATACAACTAAGGAGAGACTAACTGGGATCCCCGCTATATAACGACGACAAACCCCTCTCGTTATAGTTTTTCTGAATTAACAGAGCCAGTGTAATATAATTCTTGTTAACCTTGTTTTGACCATTAGCCAAGCCCCACTAATTGGAAAATAGCTCACTTGAAAAAAACGGAAACAACTGCGAGAGCCTGTTTTCAACCTTGCTCAAATTTTCTCATACTTCTATGATGATTGATTAATGATTGTTGTACTCTCTTTCTGATTCTAGTTAGTGATTTGTAACAATATACCCCAATGTCTTGAAATGATTAATAAAAGAAAATGAAGTGACACTATTGTATTCATCAGTTTTTTTACATACTATAATGGCATCTTTGAACTAAATTTTAGACTTTAATATTGATTTATGTTGTTGTACACTTCATACATGAATATGGGAAAAAGGTCCACAATACCAAAATATGTCCCCCCCACTTGGAAATTGCCAGCGACGCCTCTGTTGATAAAGTATTAAATAATGAATTAAATAAATGTATAATCGTGTGAGTACTACCAGGGATAGCTCTAGCATAACCAGACTATGAATAGAAACCATTCGGTGAATGATTTAAATACTTCTCATGGCCAAGGGAAATATCATTATTAAATAATATGGAGATCGATCAAAGTACAATAGCAACAATATGAGAAAAGTCTCACAAATAAATCCAGATTCATAACAGAAGTTCAAGAGCTTATATAGCCCGAATGAAAAAATATTCTTTTGTTGGGAAAAAGATATATAATGAAGGCTTATTTGTGATCCGTTTTAGGAAAATAAGTCATAAGTCGCAAAATATGGATTCTGAGATACCACCATATATGAAAAGAGGAGATCAAGCTGATTCTAATTATAATAAGTATGAAGGGCATTTAACAAGTGTTTCTATATTTTATGTTTGATATTTTTATTTTTGAAAAAAAAGAAGGTTTCTAATGTTTCTGGATGGGTAAGTATCAGTATTGTAACTAATATAGTCCATACAAAGGCCTTCAAAACGCAAGGATGTATTTAATACAATGTCCCGAAATTTGTTACATGACTATAAGTGCTAAACCCTAAAAAATCAGAACATTTCAATAAGGAGAGCTTGTGAAAAAAACACTATGAAAAATATTAATTTTTCGACTTGTGACTCATTTTCCTGAAACACATCACATTTAGTCTCAGGCCGACATCCCGCATCACGTGTCATCCCGCGTCATCCCGCGTCATCCCGCGTCATGTTGTATACATTTGTGCGTAATTTGTACGCACACTGGTGACACAAATAATGGAGATAAATATAGAAAAGTGTACATTTCCTGAAAGAGGAATATTTTTTCTAGTTGACAAACAAAAATTAAAGGATTGTCATAATTTGTATTGACACGGTGAACGATGGAATGAAGGAAGGTATGATTTTAGTCAATTGTACATGTCCAGAAAATCAAACCCATCCATATTATATGTAGTCGATTCCAAGAATTCAGTTGCAATTTTGATGTTTTTCACGTTTTTTGTTTATATCATATCTTGGTCAATTCCGATCGTATGAACCTACAAATGTTATGTATGTATTCATGAGAACATGCTCCTTATTTCTATATACATTTTAAGATTATATATATGATATGATATATGATATTATATAGATTTTCTTAATCGTTCCGAGTACACTATTGTAATTTATACTTGATAAGGCTGTAATATTCCACCTTTCGGTGAAATAATATTATTGCACCTGAATGCAATGAATATCTATGCTTATACCTCGGCGACTATTTGAGATTTTTTTACAAAATTTCAAAAACATCAAAATTTCAAATATCAAATTTCAAATATCCTGACACGTCTATCTGACTTTACTAAAGTTATATGCTTATACAACTGTAGTGGATATGAGGATCAGCGCAAGTCTAGTATAGCTTGCTGTTGTTTTAACTCTTATATAACCGGGTCGGCCTTCAAGGTCAAGGTTGGAGCTCCGCTCGCTCAGCCTTTCAAGCCTTTCAGATCTGTTCCGTTTTTACCTTGAATGAAATGTTAAGCTTTACCCTAGTTACAGATTACCTTTCATCTTTCTGCATTGACCAGAATACGTACTGTATTGCATAACTGTGATGTATTGTGTATCTCCTGTATCACTTATTCCTGTACGAAGAACATCTTGCCATTTACTTGTACACACCTTGTTATTGTACGGATTGTATTTGTGACTATTCCGGAAATCCTTTCCGTCAGATGTCTTGGTTAGCCCGGCTGACCATGTACCTTGTGATTGCACTGTGGGGGAAATAAAGCTACGGAAACAGAGATCGTTGTCCATGTTTTACTTTCCCTTAGTCGAGAGGAGAATCAAACCTGGGTTGTCTAAGTAATAGCACGAAGGTTATCGCGGGCTGGATAACTAGTGTCACCATTTACTGATAAACTACCTGTAGGAGAGCCTACAGCCCCGGATTGGTAATCGAGATATCCGGGGGTTCACTACAATTGGTGCCGTGCCAGTTCTCGACCTCAGTGCTTTCAGTCCGTTGGTTGTCCCAAATTTCTTCCCGGAAGGAATTGAGACTGCGGTGGCAGTCCGTGACGTCTACGAAAGATGTTGTATTCTGATTCTGCGGCGCAGACGGAAGGAGGTCGTTATGGAACGAAATCGAGGAGACAAGATTTCGTGGGTAGAGACCCGGGGCCGGCAACCCCGAGAAGTCTCCCCGCGGATTTCGAGTCACCTTCTTCTGACCGTGGTGCCAGAGGCGGAGCGAGACCAAAATATTCCGGAGGGAATTTCGCAACCCGAACGACACGGAAGATTCTGACCTTCGTGAGAAATTCCGACAGTCGATCGCGGAAGAGCTCCAAACCCAAGTCCGCGAGCTGATGGATGAGAATTTTGAGCTCCGTAAGAGAATAAATACGGAATCCGTGGACAATGGTCCGGACGGGCGTTTGCTTGAAGATCATGTAAAGCCCTCCCTAGAGACGGGGACCCCGCAGAGACGTGAGATGACAGCTCTGGAGTCGGAGTTGCTTGAGATGATCCAGGGGATTGGGAAGCAGAATCCTACCAGAGGTCCCGTGACATCCACATTTATGGACCAAAAACCGGCTAGTGAGCCTACTGCAAATGATCCGTCGATTGTGTCCGATCAGGGCGGAAGAGACCGAGATCACCGCGGTGTGACGTTCTCTCGGCATACGATGATGACATCATCTCCGAGGCGAACACGTAAAAGACATGATGACTCTCAGTGGAGAGAACCTGATCGCAAACGACAGGGAAATCATGGCAGAGAGCATGGCCGAGGGAATAGTCCTTCTCGTCATATAAGTCCTGCCGGAGGGCATGCGCGTTCGGCGTATGTTACCGCATCCCCGTTGTTTCCGCAGAGGCGTTCTCAGGGGGACTCGGACAGTTCTGACGAGGATCAACGACAGAGGTCGCCTTCCCATAGATCCCGTAGAACCAACCGGTCCCTAGTCCCTGGTCTTGAGTATGATGGACCAGAGGAATCTGATGAGGAGTTCACGTTTGTTCACCGTGAGGAAGTTGAGAATCACCCGCCGAAGGTCCCGCCAGTGAAGATGTGGGATGGCAAAACCGCGTGGCGGACCTACCTCATGGAGGTAAAGGTGATCGCTGAGTCGCACAATTGGACATCTGCTCAGTTGCTTCGACAATTGAGGTGCGGCACACGCAAACAGCTGGCAGAAATGGGTGACCTGCCAGTGGACGTCAATCTCCGGCAGTTCGTTGAGCACATGGATGCGAACTACGGGGAAAGGTCCAAGTTCCGGTTGCAGGCTGAGTTCTACAACTGTAGACAGACCCCAGGACAAGCCGTTCGCTTGTTCGCCAATGAGGTGGCACGGAAGGGCCGAAAGTCGTTCGGTCGCATGGACAACACATTGAGAGCTGTGTCCCTGCGCATTTTTTTGCAAGGGGTCACAAACGCTGAGATGTCCGCGTGGGTGCGTCTAAAGCAACCACGGGACTTGCAAAGCGCTGTAGATTGGGCGGAGGTATGGGAATCTTGTCAATTGGATTCTCGCTCAGTTACGACCATCAATGCAGCGGAGGCTGCCCTGGTTGTTCCGGAGATCCCTGCACCCAATAGCAGACCTTCGCGAAGAGCATCGCGGAGAGCGATTGTCCAGGCCACAAGCGCAGCGAGTGCTTCAGATTCGTCAGATGATGGTCTGCAAGCCGCTGTGATCCAGGTCTTGCAAACTTGGAAGGGCGGACAGGGACGCAACGGGAGCGGAAGGACTTCCGGTAGTACTTCTCAGTGGAGAGGGAAATCGGAGAGGCCCCGCGGAAGGTGCTATGCTTGCGGACAGGAAGGGCATTACATCGCCAACTGTCCCAAGAAAGCAATTCCGGACTCAAGGCGATTACCGACGGGAAAACCTCTGAGTCGGAAAACTCCAACCGGACCGCATAGAGCGCGAAGTGCGATCCGGGGAGTCGATGGCGCTCCGCAGTACTACAATTCGTGTGGTATCTGCACAACACGCGGAAGATGGGAGTGAGGCTCTGACGCCTGTGTGTAGGGAAGCGGGTAGAGTAATACAAAATAGCTGCCCGTTACCAAAAACGGATACTAGTTGGTCGTCTGATGAGACTACTCATCCAGGGATCGGAGTTGATCCAGTGGATAGTTTTGCAGATAGCGATCCTGACGTGCTATGGGGTCGTGCAGAACTCCGAGCTGTTGTCGGTCAAGTGTTAGTCGTGGAGGAAGGTCCCGACAACCTTGCCGTCGTTCAGCAGGTTTCCGGTGATGAGCAGAGAACGCTGAAGATCCGTGATGCATGCATTGCGGAGAGATGGTACGCGACTGTATCTGTGAACGGAGATATCGGTGAATTTCTGTGGGACCAAGGTGCGACGACTAGCCTTGTGACAAAGAGATTCTACGATTCCCTGCATCAACAGCCGCCGATGGCTCCGTCCCGGCTGGCGTGCATGATGGGAAGTGGTTCGCAGATAACTGTTCACGGATGTGCCTTGATTCCTGTGACGTTAGGGAAACGGACGTATATGATTACGTGTCTGGTAGTAACGGGTCTTGCCGGCCCCGAATCCGGGATCCTAGCTCAGGATTTTGCTTTGTTGCACTCATGTAATATATACTGTTCAGGGAAGCTTGCGTTGAGCAATGGCGCTGATGCTGTGAAAATGCACCATTGGCGCGGATCTCGACCGTTGCGGATGAGTCCCTCTGTGAAAACGATCGAAGCTAAGGAGACTGAGGATGGGTATGAAGTAACACTCCGGGAAGCGGTGGTTATCCTTCCTCGATCAGTCACACTTGCTAAGATTGACGTTCGCAGGTGCTCTGACACATCAACAGGTTTGATGTTCGAGCCCGATCAGAGACTGCTGAAGGAATATTCACTGGGATGCCTTAACACTTATGTGACGGCGGATGAAAAAGCAGTGATAGCCTTCAGTAATCCGTCCGGAGAGTCCCTACGTCTAGAGACTGATGTGGTGGTCGGAAAAGTGAGTGAGGTGACGCTGCAATCGTCCCCTGCCACTTGTCCGGAGGGGGTAGATCCGGGGATTAGAAGAGCTATCATTAACTCGATATAGATGGTGGAGTTGCCGTCCGTAGTCGATGATGACCTGATTGCCCCTGACATTCCGGTGCCACCGAGTACGGAATGCCCGCTAGCGAAACTAGTGAGAGAGACGCACTTGACTGATCAGAGTGAAAAGTTGCAAGTTGCGGAGCTCCTGACTGAGTTCCGTGAGTGTTTCGCGTTACCTGGCGATGAGCCGGGCCACACTCACGTTGTCAGACATGTGATTGACACTGGTAATTCCAGACCTATAAAACTCTGCTATAGGCGGATTCCAGTGGCCAAGCGTGACCTAGCGGAGGCTGAGATCTGGCGGATGTACGAGCAGGGACGCATAGAGCATTCTAACAGTCCGTGGGGAGCACCCATCGTGATGGTTGGTAAAAAGGATGGCTCACAGCGTTTCTGTGTCGATTACCGCCAGTTGAATTCCGTGACTGTGAAGGATAGCTTCCCACTCCCTCGTATTGACGAATGCGTCGAGGCGTTAGGCGGAAACCAGTGGTTCTGCACCCTCGACCTGGAGTGTGGGTATTGGCAGATCGCGATGGACGAAGAGAGCAAGCAGAAAACTGCTTTCCTGTCTAGCGCAGGGCTGTTCCAATTCAAAGTAATGAGCTTTGGATTGTGCAACGCCCCTGCCACTTTTCAACGTATGATGGATCGTATGCTAGGCGATCTCCGTTGGAAAGCGTGTCTGGTATATCTGGACGATGTAGTAGTATTTGGGGAAGCCTTTGCGGAGTGCCTCCTAAATCTACGCCAAGTGCTCGAGAAGATCCGGGAGTTCGGATTGAAATTGAAACCCAAGAAATGCGAACTATTCCGCAGAGAAGTGGAATACTTGGGTCGGATTGTGTCACACAAAGGCATCTGTGCAGACCCAAAGAAAGTACAGAAAGTCCGCGAGTGGCCAATTCCGAAAAATGCTAAGGAGATTCGGCAGTTTTTGGGATTCGCATCCTACTACCGTGAGTTCCAGCCGAACTTTTCGATAGTTGCCGCTCCTTTGCAAGAAGTTGTGAACTCCGCCGGGAGGGAGAAGAGATATTCTAAGCCCATAGAATGGTCTCCGGAATGTGATGTGGCCTTCCAGGGCATAAAAGAGTTGCTAACCTCTGCTCCTGTGCTGGGATATCCCCAAAAGGAAGGGAAATTCATCCTAGACACGGATGCTAGTGGGTTCGGCATGGCGGGTGTGCTTTCGCAGATACAAGATGAGAAGGAGGTAGTCCTTGGGTATGCCAGCAACAGCTTGGATAAAGCCCAACGGAATTACTGCGCCACGAAGAGAGAGCTCTTAGCAGTACTAACCTACCTGAAGAAGTTCCGGCATTACTTGTTAGGAAACCGAAACTTCATTGTGCGAACTGACCACGCCTCCCTGCGTTGGCTATTGAACTTTAAAGATCCGACGGACATGCTTGCACGCTGGTTGACTCAGATGCAGGAGTTCGGTCTGGATCAGAGCATGATTCTCCATCGAGCCGGAAAGAAACATGTGAATGCTGATGCCCTTTCTAGAGTTCCGACTCGGAAGTGTGTCCGCGTTGACTGTGCAGACTGCGGAGCGCATGATGCAGTTGTCGCAACGGCAGCAGTTAGTCTAGCGCCGCAGGAAGATGTGATCCAGAAAGCCCAGCAGAGCGACCCCACGATCCGGAGAGTTATCGATGTATTGGAAGGTACTAAACCGGTCCCGGACAAGCAGTCCCTGTCCGCGGAGTCCGATGAATACTGTACCTACATCCATAACAGGGGGAGTTTGGTGATGAGAAACGGTGTCTTGTGCTATGAATGGGTTCGGCCAAGCACTGGAAGAACGTACTTGCGGAAGATAATTCCTACTGCGCTCCGCTCAGAGGTGTTTCATGCTATGCATGGACCTAAGACTGCAGGGCACTTTGGGTTCCTCAAAACGAGCTGGGCCGCGAAGATGAAATACTTCTGGCCAGGTATGAGGGGAGACCTGAAGCGCTGGCTGAGAGCCTGCCCGGAATGCAGTATGCGGAAGACGAGAGGTGGTGGCGGAATCACCCCCTTGAAAAAGGAATTACACGGAGAACGGTGGAGCCGAGTGTGTTTGGACATCATAGGACCATTCCGTCCATCCCCGCGTGGCAATAACTACGTGATGGTGGTGACGGATCACTTTTCGAAGTGGGCGGAGGCCTACCCTATGCCAGACCACACGGCCGAGAGGTGTGCGGAAGTGCTGTTCCGTGAGTGGATCCTGCGTTTTGGTTGTCCCGTGTCGTTACAAACGGACGGAGCGCCAGAATTCAGATCTGCCTTGTTGAGAAGCATGTTTGAAATGCTGGGCATCGAGAAGCTGTTGACCCTTCCGTATAGACCCCAGTCTAACGGACAAGCGGAACGCTTTAATCGAGTATTAGTTGAGCAGCTATCCTGTCTAACGGACTACAGTGCCACGGATTGGGATATGCTTGCCCCATGTGTTGCCCATGCATACCGTGGAAGTGTCCACGCGAGTACTTTATGTACACCTAACGCCGTGGTCTTTGGCGCTGAGCTGGTGACCCCAATGGATCTGATCTATGGAGTGGAACCAGGAGGCCTGGACTTTCCGTGCCGAGTAGCGTTCGTAGAGAACCTGAAACATTGGTTGAGGTTGGGCCATCAGTTCGTTCGTGAGAATCTGGGCGTATCCGCTATACACCAGAAGAGAGACTACGATCGAAAGTCCAACCCAAAGCGCTTTGAAGTGGGTGCTGTTGTATATCGCTACAACCATCCGCAGGCCAGTAAGAAGATCGGTCCCAAGTGGGATGGGCCCTTCAAAGTGAAGAGATTCATAGGTGGCACAACCTATGAACTAGAAACAGCACAAGGTATTGTGAGGTGTCACGTCGACTACCTTAAGCGGGCTTTCGATGAGAACGGACCCATCCAGGTGGTGAACTTGGATAGGGCACCAGAGTTCCGTGCATTGCAGGAAGCTGGTCGCGATATCTTGAGACTGGAGAGAGGCAAAGTCTTGCCCGGGACGGAGTGTCCGACGCGGAGAGAGAAAGAAAAAGTTTCCATAGGCGTTAAGCCACGGGGAAGGCCGAGGAAGGAACGGAATAAGGAGTGCAATGCTACGGCAACCAAGGGAATGGTCCTTTCGGTAGCTCCGGATCCCCCGGATTCGCCCCAACCTGTAGCTGCGCCACGGAAAGTCGGTAGACCCCGGAAAACTGTGGCGGAGGCCCCAGTCGTACCAGTTCCGTGTCCTCCGACTCGAAAGAGAGGGAGACCTCCGAAAAACTGCAGCGAAAGCTAAAGCTCCTCGGACGCCACCTGCCGTCTACTCTACTGTCAAACGTAGAGGGAGGCCGAAGAAGGCTGAGGCTGCCGCTAAAGTCGGAAGAGGGTTGAGAAAGAGACGCGATGAGTCCCCGGCGGAAGTTGTAACAAGGACACAAGTGCGTCGTCCTCCAGATCGGTTACAACCGGGATCCTAGCCTTGTTGTGTGCAAACCGGGGGGATTTTGATCTGATCCCTCCACCCTAAAAACACAACGAGAAGTCGACTAAGGTTGCAAGACGGAGAAATGCACCCAAGTCCCATTCGGTGCATGAGGCTACCTCGTCTCATGTAGCCGGGAAAGAACCAACAACATCAATTTCGGAGATGAGTAACCCAGAAATATAGATGAGAGCTGTGAGTGGCTTGCAGTTAGACCTATGTTGAGGGAATGGTCCCACTCCGTAGTGTACTGGCTCTGAATCTTGGTTTGGATACCTTGAAATTGCTGCTAGTAACAGTGTCATTGTTGGGTGAATTCACTGGAATTCCCCTCCACCCTGTCTCAGTGGAGAAGTAGTCAGTTTACGTACAGTCAAAAACCTCAGTCACGGGGAGCGTAACTGATCTAAGCATGCAAAACCGGGTAACATTATCCGTCAGGCAGTGGCGGGAGCATGGCGCTGTAGTAGCGTGGCGGTTAAGTGAACTAGCGTTGCATCAGGGTGCCGCTAGAGGTGGCTGCATCCGGGTTCACCAGTTCGCTCCGCCTCGTGGCTCACTTTGCTCCTGGACTCTGACCTGTAAGTACGCTTTCTACTGTGATCGTTCTATGAGTTGATTTGTCGCATGAAACTTGTATGAATTGATTCTGTATGATTGCTATGAAGGAAGAGAGGTATTTTAACATGATACCGATGGTTGTCACAGAGGTGTGCGTCTAGTATAAGACGTAAGTTTCGGTGTTTCTAGTGTGGGGAGATAGAGCACCGAAGCTACGACCCAACCGCCATCTTGGATGTGGACATGAATCGGGCCACGCTACGATGATTTTTCGATTATCTAGCTTGTTTGGTACATTCTATGTTCTCAGGCTTGTGTATTTTATAACTAGAATACTCGGAGAGACCATACTAGTTGTATCCGTTGTCTTTTTGGGCAACTTTTTACCTAAGTTATGTGTAAATAGATGTTCCGGCTGCATCCGCTCCCGTGACTAGAACTGTAATGTTTATGTTATAGGATCGGAGAACTAAAAAGCTGCCAACTTAACCCCTGAGAGTGCCTGAGCGAATCCCGTGTGATTTCCGTGTGATTTCCGTGAGATTTCCGTATGACCCAAGATGAGCCGGACCGAGAGCCGACACGAAGACGATGAGAGTCTGAGCGGAGAGACCACCGAGGAAGAGATTCCGGTGGAAGTGGAGGCGAAACTCCTAGAGCAGGAGGGTGAAGATGAGGTCGCCCCCTTCCAGGCTTTGAGTGAGGCAGAGTTCGCTCAGGCCTTGTCAGACGCCGCTCAGGAAGACCCGGACTCCGTGAAGATTGAGCCCACGGAGAAGAGAACTTCCCCCCGCAAATCTCCGCGCAGAGGCCGGAGTAATGCCACCGAGAGGACTGCTGGACGTGGTCAGTCCAGGTCCCCCAGCAGAGGCCGGGTTGGCAGAGAGCGAGGGCGGAGTGCGGACAAGAAGCATGGGCTGCGCCCCTTGTCCGTGAACGTAGAGCGAATGGATATTGATTCGCCTGGTGTGGCCGGAGCCTCCGCAGTGACTAAGCCTAAGGGCGCGGAAGGCAAACCCGTGGCCAAAACCCCCAAGAAGAGAGTGATGAAAGTTCACCGAGAGAGACTGAGTGTGAGAAGCGCTCGGTTCCGTGATGTGGAGAAGGTAGCCAACCTCCGTACACTGTATGAGGAAGGCACGGAGTTGTACCCTATTGATCCCTCCACAGACGTCCCCGGGAAGTTTGTCCCGATCGATGATGAGAGTGAGGATGAGTCTGCCGAGTTTACGGACAACCTCATGGAGAGGTATGAGACTCGGCTGTGGCCAAGCCTGTTCCGTAAAGAGCAAACGGATGCAGGCACGTACCAGAAGGTGGCTTATGCTGCGGAACTGTGGAAACCCGGGTTCCGTTGCCCCTTCGCGGTGTGTAGGTGTCCACGAATGAACACTTCTGGCGTCAAGACCTACGCCACTAGAGAGCGCCTGTTCCGCCACTTCTGTGAGGAACATGGTACCCGGAGAGAGGTGTGGACTTGCCCGTCCTCCTCCTGTTTGCAAAGACTAGACAGACGTATCGAGCTGGTACGACACCTTCAGTACGGTGAGAAGGTGGCTCACAAGTCTAGCCGTGACAAAGCCGTGGAGAAAGCCCAAACCGTCACACCGACCAGGGAGGTGAATACGCTGTTCATGCGGACAACGTATCTTACGAATGCTGATTTGCATCTAGTCCGGCGGAAGGCAACAAAAGCTGCTTCCAAGGACACTGGATTTGCAAGGCCAGCTGCCAGTGCCGCTGCCGGAGCTCCGAGCTCTTCTAAAGCTCAGTCCGGCAAGAAAGGCAAGAAGAGAGATCGATCCCGATCTAATTCCAGAAGCAGTAGCTATGGAATTCCGCCTACCCCTAAGAGGATAGCGACGTGTGCTCAGCAAGCAGCTGAAGGGTTGGTAGCGCAACTACCCCCTCCTGTCCCGACTGCTGAGCTGTTGGCAACCGGAGAGACCGCGGTGAGGGAAGTTTTAGAGCAAGCCTCTGAAGCAGTCCTGACCGTTGAGACCAGAGTCAATGAGGTGCTCCATACGCTAGCGGAGCCCCTGCGTCAGCTGCAAACGGTCCGTGACCAAGTGCAGGAGCTTGCAACACTCAGAGAGGAGAACCGTTGCAACGCTCGTCTGATCCGAGACCAGCGACGTGGACTAAAAGAGAGAGACGACAAGATCCGCGTCCAAGAGGAGATTATTGGAAATCTCCGGGCAGAGTTGGAAGACGCCGGGAGAGAACCCCGTCTCCAGCCTCAGTCCCAAGTGCCCCGAAGTGTCCCGAGTAGTACTGTGACTAGTGCCACTCAGAGTCAGCGACCTGACCTAGCGACGGAAGAAGTGCCTATGCCTTCTCCGTTCCCCGCAACCCCTGCTCCTATGCTAATGGACCAACATAGCATGCAGCGGTTTTTCATGTTTGGTCGCCTCATGAATGAGTTCATGGGTGCCCAACCCGTGAGCGGTGGTTTGGTGCCAAACCCCGCCATGCCCGTGTCATTCCAGATGATGCCACCAATGCCAGTGACCCCTGGAAGAGACAGGCCTACAACTCCTGCAGTGATTGATCCTGCCGATATTCCGGAGCACGGAATGGAGGACACTGAGCAGAAGGAGAAGTAGGTCCAGCTACTGTGTGCTGGGCGTGCAAACCGGGACGAAATGCCCACGGATGTGACTTACGGACTGAGATTTTGATGACGACGAATGGCCGGACGGACTTGATGATGACTTGATTCCTTGACGAACGGAAATGGGGACCCCTGATGTCACTGATGTAACCGACTCTTGATGAATACGGATGCCAGACTTGTCACGGATGCTCTGATGCTAACTGCTTACCGACCCCGGACCCCCCGGAAAGAATATTTTTTTTCCGTGCGGAAAGTGAGAAGTTTTTCCAGCCTAAAGGTTATTACTTTACTTGACATATTGTACATATAGCTGTAGCAGGTCTACTGAAGCTCCTTCTTGTCAAAGGCTGTTTGAGTATGTTGAATCTGAATGATTCTCATGCTGTAATTAGAGATGTCGCGATTATTGTATAACGTGCGCGGGTCACTATATTGCTCCTGCCTGTACTTTTGAATTCGCATTGTTAATTCTCTATTGGTGCTTTACTTCTTACTTATTTTATATCCACATTGCCTTATAATAATTTACATATTGTAGATTGTGTTACTCCGTTGGGTTAAAAATCTATAAATTATGGAGGGGGTATTGTAGTGGATATGAGGATCAGCGCAAGTCTAGTATAGCTTGCTGTTGTTTTAACTCTTATATAACCGGGTCGGCCTTCAAGGTCAAGGTTGGAGCTCCGCTCGCTCAGCCTTTCAAGCCTTTCGGATCTGTTCCGTTTTTACCTTGAATGAAATGTTAAGCTTTACCCTAGTTACAGATTACCTTTCATCTTTCTGCATTGACCAGAATACGTACTGTATTGCATAACTGTGATGTATTGTGTATCTCCTGTATCACTTATTCCTGTACGAAGAACATCTTGCCATTTACTTGTGCACACCTTGTTATTGTACGGATTGTATTTGTGACTATTCCGGAAATCCTTTCCGTCAGATGTCTTGGTTAGCCCGGCTGACCATGTACCTTGTGATTGCACTGTGGGGGAAATAAAGCTACGGAAACAGAGATCGTTGTCCATGTTTTACTTTCCCTTAGTCGAGAGGAGAATCGAACCTGGGTTGTCTAAGTAATAGCACGAAGGTTATCGCGGGCTGGATAACTAGTGTCACCATTTACTGATAAACTACCTGTAGGAGAGCCTACAGCCCCGGATTGGTAATCGAGATATCCGGGGGTTCACTACACAACTATATATTCTATCTATTAATAGGGATTTGATTACTTGGACTTTGATATTTTGTTTCCACATGTTAATAGGGCCCTTGTCGACGTTTCATGAGAAATGCCCATTTACTGGAATAGGTTATGCCATGAAACATAAAATCTCCAATGCACTCCTTCCATTGCTAGAGTAGCAATGTATGTACATTATATATATATATATATATATATATATATATATTATATATAATATATCGTATTTTTATTCTGAATTCATAGATTACATCGTTTCAGAAGAGGATGCCTGACTCTCAAATTGAGGTCTTCCTGGTGTATCCTATGTACCTTAAATACCAGCTAACGAGTTTAACATGATATTACGACGCAAAATAGTTACACGCTAAAAATACAATTCTGAATATTACATTAGATGGTTACTATAAGTACCTGGCTCATTTCCCTTATTATAATCACGGATTGTTTTATTCATTGTTCGTAGCAATAATTAAGAGATTGTCCCCGACATGTTGCTGATAAAATGTTCAATGTCAATGTCCAGTCGGTTTCAATTTATACTTTACTCTAATTAACTCATTTAGTTATGCTAAATATCTGTATCCCTATACAAGGATATAATTGAGCCGGTCCCCACTTCCCCCATCCCATGTTAACTTCCCTACAGCGAAAATCCATGCGGAAAGACCCGGACCCATCCCTTTTCAAGACGCTGGATCCGCCTCTGACCACGAGGTCTACTCACAAAATTCCCCGAGAGATAATTGGCATAAGACATACCTCTCGTTATTAAGCAGTAATACAGCACCGCCAAGTGATAAATCTACCCCTCTACATAGCAACATACATGTGGGTCAGATTTTCAGAAAATGTACAATTGGCAGCTCTACACATTTAGGAAATTCTGCTAAATTAGGCTGGAAAATGATGAATACTGGGTATACTTGAGTATATTTGGTATCGCATTGATTTATAATATCAGTTCTGCTATGTTAAGCTGTATTTTGAAGATAATCTTTGTCTTAAATGTGGGTTATTCGAGAGGATTGGTGAAAACTAATTGTACATTTTCTGAAAATCTTACCCATGTATGTATGTATGTATGTATGTATGTATGTATGTATGTATGTATGTATGTACTAGTTTTATTTCCATATTTATATACAGTTACAATCATGTAAATTAAGGAAAATGGATTATAATCCCTCTTTGACTTAACATAGGTCTTCCTGGATTTCCTTTCCGCACAAAGTTCGATTTTTGTTTCTTTCCTAGAAAGTTTAGTGTCAGTTTTTGTTGTATTCCGCGCGATCTTACAAAAGTTAATACCAATACTATTTTGACAATAACAATGATAATGACAATAACAATGCTTTCAACAGTACAATTCTTATTATTAACATTTATAGCATTTTGTTTCTTCTAACAATCAACTTTACTCTCCTTACTTTACCTTATAATTATTCAAAATTCGTTCAGAACGAATGAGCAGCAGTAATATTATTCATACTCACTTCAAAATACTTCTACATCGTTTTTGTAAATCCTTGAAGAGAGCTCTGCTCAACATTTTTATTTTGATTATGTTGAGTAACTCTTCTTCTCCTAAAATATTTATCTTTATTATTTTCCATCTGGCGAGTGGTGCTCCTTGCACCGATTTTCTGAATTAATTACACCAACTGTTGCAAAGGCCACCCAAGTGTCGTCGACCCTTGGGTGTATTGTTACCTTTGCGTTGCTAACCAAAGATCTATCCGGTAGGGCTTGAAATCCTCCCTATGTAGGGAGCTCAGTACCCGCCGATATTGTCACTCTGTTAATAAGGCAAATAAAAGTTACAACAACAAGAACAAGAACGACAACAACAACATAGATTCTTACTTTCATCTGACATCTTGATCTTAAGATTTGAGATTTGTTTTTTACTGTTATATCTTAATTTAATTCACTGTTGTTATTATTGAAACTTCTCGTTGAAACTTCTCTTAAAAAGCAATCAAGATTCAGGCGTTCTCTGGAAGAACTGATTACTAGATTTATTTCTGTAATCAGACATAGAATTACCTCTGTACCTTTGTAAACTCAAGATCTGCAAAAATAAAAGAATCTATGAATTGAATTGAATTGAATTGAATTTGTAATTACCCCATTCCCTACAAAGGTTATAAAGGTTTACTCGGTTCCTATTGCATATTACTTTTAAGAAATTCTTAAAGACAGTTGTGCAGGGAGCTTAACGTATTTAGGTACAAATAAAGAATACTGTACCAGCGAAAATACACCATGTCACCGTTGCATAACAATCTGCGAGCTCAATAGTAACACTGAAAAAGCTACTCGCAGATTGTTATGCAACAGGGGCCATGTGCAACTATATAATATGATAAAATATCATACTTCCCGCACTCATTCTCTGTCTAGTTACTGGGGAGAAATATTCGTAAAGATGAATAATGATTCAGTTGGCACACAGCCAATGATATACGGGTCAGGTCGCCAAGAAATGTACAATTGCTCTCAGAATGGTAATTTCAGAAACTTGGTAAATTAACATGTCATCTTGTCTTGTTTTGTAGAGTACATCTCAAATTTTAAGTAGATATAAATTATACTACAATAGTCCAAGTGGTTAAGGTTTAATAATAAGTTTAATTAAGTTTAATAATTCAGTTTAATATCATAATACACAAAATAATTATACACCGATAAATTTATTTTTATATCGTTGTCATGCTGGTTCTGTAGGTGTAAGTATGAATTTTGTGAGTCATCAGATGTCCTACCTACAAGGTCTACTTCCCCGCTTTAAAAGACTATATATTTGACATACCTCCTGTTATTACGCAGTCTAACACACCGGTGGCTCTTCCCCTGTAGGCTACATTTTCTCTTTATTTAATTAAAGGCGGATAGCAACACAAGACAGTTGTGCAGCGAGCTTAACGTAAGTACACACACCATTTACCTCTCGCTTCCATCCGAAGTTTAATAATGACAGACTTACTTCCTTCAGAAAGAGCATAGACATAGCTTTATATATAACTGAATTTATTTCCTTTTTGTACAAGTACATCAAACAAAGCTCACAGAGTCTACAACATGCAGGTCTTCCTACTGGACTTTACAATGTATTGTGTGTCTAGATTGACATCTCATAGTCGGAGAGGGTGCTTGCACACCCACCTGTATATACACTTCTGTACGCCTTACTTAGTCTCTCCAAAAAGTAGTTGACACATGATTCCTTAGTCCCTTTAAGGGGAGGGAAAAGTGGGAGATTTTGTATTTATTTTACTGTAGGAATTAGGAATGAGTTCATAATGCAAGGCAAACATGGCAAAGGCATGTAAGGTATCTTCTGTTGACCTGGCGCCATATAAATTCATAGTAAGAAGGATAATATTCAATTATAAGTTAGGATATAATGATTATAACTGTGGTGGATTGGTGACTCTGTCAATCTGGTATCTCAAATGTTCCGTTTTCACTTCTATTATTCTAGTATTGAAAAGTTTAATGTAGAAAGAACTTATTTGTAAGAGAAATTCAGGCTTTAAAATGTTTGGGGGGTTCAACCCCCCTCCTTGGGCCCCATGATGCCCTTTTTCTCCGCCCCAAAGTGCCCTTTTTCTCCACCCTGAACTAAAGTGCCCTTTTTCCCGCCCCAAAGTGCCCTTTTCTTATCCCAAAGTCTATGGTAGTCTATTTTTTTTTTAGTTTAGTTTAGAAAAAATAAAATTGTTTTTACAAAAATAGGGAAAATAGTGGGGTTTTTCGAGATTATAATTAAAAACTTGCATCTGCTAAATTTCTAGGACTACTAGACCCGAAAAGATAAACTTCAAATTATATGAATTTTGGAAATTCTATATCAACCCCACATTTAAAATCGGTTTGGTATTCATTACTAAAATCTATTCAGTTCTGTCTATTAGGCCTAGGTTTAGTTCCCCCATTTGGGGTACTTTAAACCTGGTGGGGTACATTTTTGTCCTAGGGTTATTATAAACTGGAGGGGGTATATCCAACCTATGTTTCCCCAGTACAGACATAGGTAGTTAAACAGCAGTGTGTGTGTGTGGTGGTGGGGGGGGGGTATACATGATAGGGGGTATATTAGGCCTGCTACACATTTTAAGACAGTTATTGCTAGTATCTTTTTTCATTTCAAAGATCCATATCTCAAAAACATATAATCATTGAGTTTTTAAAGGCTGGTAGACCTATGTGGTTTGATAATAGGTCCCACTTTAACTGTAATATCTAGTGGTCTCCTGGTAGTCCAGCTCATGAATTTGGGGCATTTTTTCTATATCCCTAGACATTTCATGAAACATTTCAGAATCTTAGAAAAAAAGACATTTAATTAGAATTAAATTAGAAACTACCTGGGATCCTAGTAGTCTAGGAAAAAGAAACACCTGTGAGTGTTTACCCCTCTCTTAACTTACCTTCAAAATGGATCTACAAGGGGTAGAGCATCTTAATTAGATCCACTCACGCTGAGACTAACTTCAGTCCACCCATGAAAACTACAACATGGACAACACAACCATTTAACTAGTAGCAGGCTAGACAATGAATACTCATGAATTATACCAACAACATTCTCACAGTAACAGTGTCATAATACCACTCGCAGAGCTAATACATCAGCATTTTAGCTACATATTCTGGGAATAGACAACACCTCAATCATGAACCTACAAGTAAACTACAGCATCACCCAAGAAGACAACATAATCGCAGAAATTATCCAGAAACCTGAAGGAATATCAAAATGAGAGCCAGACTGCATAAACCAAAGGACCAATCACCTGGAAACTATAATATATGACTATCTCAGCAAGAGAAGAATATCGCGGATGACGCATCCCATACAAATCTTGAACTAATTACTGACAAGCTTAAAATATATTTCCAGGCAGAATAACTTTAGACCTAGATCTCTTTAGCACTTTTAAAGGCTCTCTTGCTTCCTATTGCACTTTAAATCATTAAAATCGGACCATTATAACAGAAGATATAAAACTTTCTGTATCAACCAATCAGATGCAAGGAAAAATTTGTTTACATCGTTGTCATGGCAACTCCCAGCCCCAAGTTACACAATATTCATATACCCAGCAAGATTCATCCACATTTTCATCCCCTGATGAAGGGCCGACCAAGGCCCGAAACGTTGGGATCTTCAGCGCACTTCACCAACTTCACTTCACCAACTTCACTTCACCAACTGTAACTGCTTCATGAAAATAAAACTACATACCAATAAAATTCTGGACTACTAGTTGTGATGTCTTTCGACTTTTATTTAATTAGAATTTTAATTTGAGTTCCCATAATAATTTACAGTATTGCAGGAGCTTCTAAAATCACTGACACTAATAAATATCCCACACTAATCAGCAACTATCTTGTTGTCCCATATGTTTGAACATGGGTGTCTCGAAATAAGTAAAATCAATATTTATGGACTCTTTAAAAATTCACTATTTATCTGTGATTAAATACATTTTTTGTGCTCCAAAACGCACCCCCAAATTGCACCTAAATTTCTAGGAGGGGGCACACCCTCTGACCCCCTAGTGGGCTTTGTGCCTTTGGCACTTGCACAGCTAAGTCCACCCAGCCTAGAAATGCCCCCCCCCCAGTGATACACAAGCCTACAGGCCTGAACATGTCATTGTGAATATCTATTATTTTGTTCTACATCATCTGTAATGTAATGAGCAGCAATTATTAAGATATCGTTAAAATACATACACTAAAATATATACTTATCCACTCAAAATGCACCAGAATTCACCATCTAAGTAGTATATTTTTAAAAATTCCCCAGAGGAGAACCCTCCTGGACCCTCCTCGGGGGGGGGGGGGGGCTTCACGCCTTCAGCGCTCATAGTCCACATCATGTGCCCTTTTCTCAGACCTGAACCCCCCCCCCCTTCATCCTGCATCCACCCCTCCTGTCCTTAGTTACCTTGCGATGCTTTTTGTGTTACCTGACACACATATCGGGAGGCGATGAATACATGAATCTTACCGGTTATACCAGGAAGTATAAAGGTCATTTGCTTCTTGAGCTTAAATCAACAAGTACTTGGTGTGGAGTAGAGCATTTACTGGAATTAATGGCCAAGCTATAAACGGAGAGTGGGTGAGGGGGTTTGGGACACTAAAGTTGATTCCTTTTCTTAAGAGACCAATACATTGAATAATTCAATGGAAACTCCATATATATCCATAATGGTAGATTCTTCTCACTTCTATGTAAATAATCCGATCTGACTCCAACTGATGGGCAAATCTATCATGCTAATGTTATGGAATAACTATTATAGTCTCTTTGGGGGTTTGTCTTGCAACATATTAGAAGTTACAGAATTTTGACTTTTCAGTAAAAAAAAAAGTATAGTGTCGGAAATTATTTTTTCCGTAATAAAAAAAGCATTTTAAATGAATCGGGGGTCTGGCCACAACTTTTCATTAAATGGAATGTCGTAGGACCTCGCCTGATCAGTCGTAGACCATTATAGGAAAAGCTCCGACTGATCGGGACAGCCCACACTGGCAAAACAGATCGTAGAACTGAAAAATATACATTTTTTTCTATGTCCAAATCGTACGATTAAGTATCGGCAAATCGGCGGTGAAATCGGCCCTGTGACTTCCAAACAAAAAGTAATAATAAAAACAAAAAGTAATACAATTGGTCGTACGGTTAGTCTAATAGGACTAATCAGGGGTTGGAATTAAATCGTAGACATAATCTGAAGGCCAAATCGGCCGTAGAAGGAGCTCTGTGTGGGTACCCCTTAAGGTATTGGGAGTACAATAACATGCCATACATTAAACGAAAGATAATTTTGTTGTCTACAAATGACTTAATATGCACAAACCTGTAGGAATGATATTTTGGTTGGTATTCAAGAAAACGTGAGATATTATATATATGTATTAGTCTATGCACATTCCTGCAAAAATAAATTCTGTTTTAATTGGTGGTGGATTCAGTCAAAACAGATGCATAGATTCTCTGGAATTGCTTTGTGCACTGATTTTTTAAAAGAAGTAAGTTAAATCGTGGTAAAGTCAACGCAGTGTGGGTTGACTTTACCACAATTTCACTTTTCCCCTGAACCAGGCCAGATTTTGGGCCTGTGTGGGTCGAAAAAAGTCGCCCGATTCTGTTTTTTTTAACTCCATTTGAGAACCGATTGGCGCCACGATCATGGCAGGCAAAACAAATTTTCTCCTGTTCTGATGTTTTAACTATGTTTTCTGAGGTTTTGGTACCTGAGCAATTCTTAATGTTTCCTATATCCTGAAAAATAGAAACCAGGAAAGGTGGCGATGCTAGCGCTGGCCCGAATGGCTATTTTTTCCTTTAGTACAGTATCGATAGCCCATTGAGTATCAATAGATAATTATGTGTGAATGATTATATGGATATGTTGTGTCTCCTGCCTTTCCCATCATCACCAACCATGCCAAGCCACCCGCCATCAACATCCGCCGTCCCAGAGATAAAAAACGAAGCTGCGAGAACGCCCGAGACATGGCATGGCAGAGGAAGGAAAAACGTTTATTACTCCTTTATTCATGCTATGATGACACTGTTACTTTAAAACATCAATCTAGAGATGTTGAAAGGGCGTTCTGGCATCGGAAATGACCAATTATATGAGTTAACAGTCAAAAGGTGTTTGGGTGGCATTTTGAGCATGTAGTCTTTCTCTGAAATAGAGAGACTGGGGTGCCACCTACAGGAATTGATTGGTTTCTGAGACACCTTCAGGCCACAACTGAGTTGTGCTCTGTTGAGCCAGAGCTCTCTGAACTTTCTCAAACAAGGAACTGGAAACCAGTCATCTCATCCAGTGATATTAATATAACGGAACCTGCATTGTGCAGTCAAATTACAACAATACATCACCCTACAGATATTGGCAGATTCTTACTACTTTATTCAAACCTCACTACTCAATCACTACACTGACTTTTTAATTATTTTAATTTTAAGTGTCATGCTTGACTATCTATCCATTATGGTCAATTTTATGGGGACACTCTTTCTGGACATTATTTCCACAATCCTGTCATAAAAGAAGTAGCCAGAGGAGAGGTGGTTTAAGTTGCACCTCCAGTCACACGCACTATTAGTGTGGGTGTGTGCAGCGCATCTGGTTGTAGGGAAATTAATTTCCACTTTACATTTTACTGTCACATAATAATGGAGCAAAACAAGGAAATAAGTGCATACTTAAGTTCAAATTCAGAGGGTTTTTATTTAAAAAATAGGTATATTGGAAACACTACCACTAGTTGTAATTCCATGTGCATGTAGATTTAGACAACATTCTTTGAGACAACCTCCGCTCATCCATTCACGTGACAGTGCATCCACAAGTCTAGGAACGATCTGATTATGTCCAATTTCAAACTATTAATCATATGTAATATTAATTTCATATCATAAAATATATATTCATCATGGACATCAGAAACAATTCCCAACATTTATTGCCTAAAAACAAGTCATCCTTAGATTTGACCCATTGTTTACCACAGACCATAGCAACCTAGGTTAAAATCTCCAAGTTTTCCCCTCCATTTCTTAAATTATACCTAATTGTCCATATAAGAGAACAAGTGACTGCAATCTATGAACAATACTTGATAAATCCATGTAAGATCATAGCATTTTGACCTGTTTATGTATGGTTTCAGAGGGGTTGAAAACAGGTGTTTTAACAGTGGGTTCAATGGAGCTCGGCTGTTGTATTCACCAGCTCGCCACCTGGAAATACCCTGATTCCCATCTCAAAGAATTTACGAGTGGTGATGATAGAGAATAAAATATTTAGTTTGTTAAGAATTTACCAAATAGTATCTGTATCCTATATTTGATATGCTTTTATTTCAGCAAGCACTGCAGCTGTCATATTTGTGGTATTTTATGCGAAGGCCCTGTCAATGAATGTATTATAATTCCTGGGTATAAATGTCATTTCTAAGAGACTAAGCAATACTGGGAGGACTTGAATGATGTGGCCTTTTTCATTTCCAAATTGAATTCTTAGTGACAAGAATAGTTATGATAATAATAATAATGACTTCAATAACAATAGCAATAATCCAGCTTGTTGTTCCTCATAGTATATTAAAATTAGAATAATCGCTCATATTAAATGTGGTCCACCAAACGTTAACACTCTCCTAAATCTATGCCTATTTCCTTTCAGGTTGGCAAGCCCTTAAAACATTGAGCAATTAGATTTGAACGTCTGGCCATCATGACAGGTTCTATACGCCTATTCATGGCAACTGGTAAGTGCTTGTTATAATAATATGTGATGTGTTATAGCAAAATAAGTCATAAGTTGCAAAATTGGTTTCTGTATATTTTTTTCAATGAGGTATTCACAGGATGCATTTCTGGGAATGTGTTCATTTTTCATATATAAAAATATATTAAAATATAGAAATATTTCCAATATCATTGGAATCGGCTTGATCTCATCTTTTCAAATATGATATCACAAAATCCCTATTATGCGACTTATGACTCATTATCCTGAAACACATCAAATTATATCTGCATGATATTTTGCACACTATTCCTAAGTTTTGTAAATTCCCAATCAGGATTATGACTGCTCATGTTATGTTATGACTGTTTTAAAATGATAAAAAAGCATGATGTTTAATTTTACATTATGAAGGTTTCTGTACTAAAATAGTAGTCCGTATCTTCATGTTTCTGTTCTCTAGGGTGAAACATAAAAGCATTACCGTGTAGTTCTTCCAACACAACCCAGGTTCGGACTTAGCAAAGAACAACCAGAACACAAGCTTAACTTTATTCTTGGTTGATTCACACAACCCTCCACCGGCCTCTTGCCTCACACTAGGCAGAGAGGGATCCTACATAGTTTAGCTCCCTAAGAATTCATGGTGTTTAATGGAAACATACAGCATACATACACAAAGAAATCATGAAATAGTATTGAACTCCATACCTAAGTCTTGATAGGTAATAGTTACATTGATCATGTAGATTGATGAGATATAAAAGCAATGGCTTTAGTAGTACTGCAAATGGTAGTGACCTCTGTTGTTATTCAGCAGAACTAATCAACAGAACCAAGTATAATATTCAATGCAGATGATCAGAAGGAGTGGGCTGTAAAATTTAGATGTCATCCACTCAAAGAGAGAGCATTTCTTGCTAAGATGAATTAATATTCGATGTTCAAAAATAACCCCAACAAATTTAATCTATATTCGTTATTGTGCCTTAGAAACTAACAAACTTGTTAATGATTATGTGTTCCCATGTATTTCCTTTCTTGTATTGACAGTATATTTAACTAGGCACATAAAAGAGCAATAATTATTGAATATGATCCTTTTATAAATATACCTTTTCATGAAGTTAATTGCAATTAATTTTATCATTACAATCAGAAGAATTGAAGAAGTGCAACAGAACGATCTTGCCATTTACATGTTTAGGGAGAATTGTAATGTAATGAGACATATATATGTAAAAGATAAGAAATTCATAGGATTATGATACTATGGCATTAGACAGACAAAAATTGAATCTTATTCATAAAATAATGGCAGCACTCTTGAAAGACATGAAGCATAATTATATTGGTCAGATTATCGGAAAATGTACTAGTTATTGGCAGCTCTAGAAATTTAGAAAACTTTGCCAAATTAGGCTGAAAAATGAAGAATACCAAGTATATCTGAGTATATTTGGTGTTGAGTTGATTTATAGTATCAGTTCTGTTATATTAATAAACTGCATTTTGAACCTCATTTTCTGTCTTAAATGTGGCTTATGTGAGAGGATTGGTGATGATGAATTGTACATTTTCTGAAGATCTCACCCATATAGAAGGTTTTGCTGTGAGTGCAAGCAACTATTGAGAACCAGTAACGTGAATTGAAAATGGTATTAATTGATTGTTTCACTTCCCCACTGATAACTGCTTCAACAGGACTTAAATGCCATAATATACTGGTGCAAAATCAACAAAATATCACTAAATTTATCAAAATCTAAAATACAAACATTTTTTGGGAGTCAAGCACCGAGGTCGAGGTGGGCCAGGGAACAGCCCCAACAAGCAAATATTGTACTGAACCTGGAAGTCCTATGGAAGATGTTGAAGTATATAAATACTTGCGAGTAGAAATTAGTAAGCAAATTACCAAATGCAATGAATTATAAGAGTTGGCAAATTACCAAATTACATGGTAAAATTCCAAAAGAGACACTGTTATTAATATTCAAGGTAATGGTCCTACCCCTAATAGATCAATCAGATTTCCTCCATGACTCCCATGCGGTAAATAACACTAACAGACTCCAAATCATACAAAACAAAATTTTAAGAAGAATATATGGCCTTCCATCCAGGGCCAACATCGAAAACATCCATATACAAAAGAATATGGGTCAAATTTTTTTAGAATGTACAATTGCGATTTTGTGAGATTTAGGAAGATTGGAAAAAAAATTAGTAAGTATAAACTCATATTCCTTCTGACTGGTATCATAGATGTCCCCACTGCCTAAAAATACCAATTATACTCACCAACTCTCAATATCCCAGTTTTTATTGTAGTTGAAACAAGGTGATCTTGTTTTAGGGTATGCCCGGTATCAAATGAAGTGTTAGTTCCTTATACACTCAATTACTCAGGACATAATAATTCAATTTCCAAATAAAAACTACTTCTTTACAAGGATTGAATATTCATTTACTAGCACACCAAACCATATCTATGTATCATCACAGCTTATTATGTGAGACATGAAAGTAAATGGATTACATTTCCCCAAAACAGTAGGGTTTTGATCAGAAACATATGATTCAAATATAAATTCAATGATGCTGTAGTTGTTGCTATAAACAGGGTGAAAACCTGTTTTCTGGCAACATATACATCCTCTCCATTAATATAGCAATTTATAACCAAATTATCATATTCAGTTTCCCTGAGAAAATTGGTAAAAGAAAGCCATCTTTGATACCGGGCATCCCTTTACATATAATACCGGGCATCCCCTAGTAAGGTACCCTTTATCTGATGTCTCACTGTGGCTACAATAGTGAACAAAACCACTTAAAACCTAGCAAGTATATGAACAGCATATATTTGGTACACAATTGATCTAAGTTCAAGTCACTCCTTGACTAAATATTACCTCACTTGGCCTAAGAACAACACCTTCTCAAATATACCGGGCATCCCTCTATATACCGGGTATCCCCCAGTTGGGTACATCTCATCTAACATCTCATTGTGGCTACTTAAATGTGCACAATCACATGAAACTCAGTAAGTGCATAAGAAATAAGTGTAGAAATATATACAGGCTCTAAAATCAATAATAAAAACTCGATATGATGGATCATAACATTTTTTAATGGAATTATAAGGTGGTTGAGAACATCTAAAAAATAAAATTTGTAATATCTTATTTCTAATGTTCTCACATATTCGGGGAGGGAACAGGGCATGTTACTGCACAAAAATACAGAAGATAAAGTCACATGGGTAAAAGTTTTGACAAAAATTCTACCTTTCAGGGGATGCCAAGGGATACCCGGTATCATGATTTTGATTATAGTTGAATTAAATTGCATTGAAATGAGGCATAAAGCCACATACATATTTACAGTAAGGCATGATATGTTCAAATGGTAAGTTTTATGGTGATTTGTAGGTTAAAACTGGACTTGGTGAAGGGTATTAGGATTGAAGGGGGGATGCCCGGTATCAACCACTCTTTTAATATGCTTAAAAAAGGTATCTATTGTGTTTATGAACAAATTTTTACTTGTACATTGACAAAGGAATTGCAAGGGACAATGACATATAATAGGAGGAGCCTACCTACAATAATAATGCTATTTTGCTATCATTTATCAACAGAAAATGATTTCTGTGGAATGCCCGGTATCAATTGATATCACATTTGTCTCAACATGCCTGCCCCCATAGTTCTAAAAGTATGTTGAAATATATATATGACATTTCTGATTAAGAAAAAATAACTTAACATGATCCCCATTGAGAAATGATTGTTAAATGTGCATAGAAATCATGTTAAATAATGATGGTACCGGGCATACCCTCTTGCATTCTTGTTAACAACAAGGCTGCATTACTCCTTCCTAAAACCTATGGTAGAAACATTCTCCACTGAGCATAGTTAAAAACAACATTTTAAACATATCATTAATGATCAGACAACTAAATATCACACTGGTCACCGATTCCTAATCATCATAAAAATATTTCCACACCATAAGAGGGCAAGTATAATCATCAGTCACTACCATTCTGGCTGACAATGTCCAAGAAATCTCAGAAATACACACCCAATCACTACATGTGGTGGTTGTCTTGGTTTCCAGAAGAAAAAACAGAGGCTTAGTCATATAAAAACAGTTTGAATGTGTTTCCTAGTTGTTCCTTTTCTCCCATACCGGGTATCCCTCAATATACCGGGCATACCCCCCATATCATTTGTATTCATATCTCCACAATAGATTTCTTTAGAAGAATACAATTTGGGGTATATATGAAGATACATACTGGGATTACATAAACAGAAATTTAGTACCATGGAACCAGTCAAACTTGGTCCACTATTATAATAAGGTACAGGGCATACCCGGTATGTAATAGTATAAAACCTCCTGTTTGGTAAACATTGAACCATAACCTCTTAATGTCTGCATTACAGGCTGAATTGTACTGAGATTGCATTAATGATATGTTAAAGTGTATTCTAGATATTTTAAATCATATGCCCAGGATATATTCATAGCCAGTATACTAGAATCTGTGTCTGATACCGGGCATACCCATGTGACTTCTGAAAATTGGAGATTTGAGTATAGGACTGGCATACTGTGATGAAGGCTAATAGAAGGCTAAAACTTTACCACGTTGTCATAGATATGTATCAGGAATGAAACCAGGTAAAACATAATACCTAGAACAGTTACTTTTTTTCAGAATGGAGGTATAATGTGAAAAAGTAGTGAATTCTGAGGTGTTTTTATAAGAAAATCAACATTTAAGGTAATTTATTGCATACAAAACGTACAAATATGATAATAATGTGCACATTTTCGTAAAGCTTAGGGTGTCTCCTTTCCAATGATACCAAGATCATTAGGATTGATCCATTTGTGTGCAATAACCATTTAGTATAATGTACAAAGGTCAGGAAATTTGCAATTGCCTAGTGCGAGATTATCTCTTGTACTGACACCAGACGGCGTTGGTGGTCAGAACTGGAGCCCTTGGTCGACATAATAATGCCGTAGCGTATGCATGCCGAGTATGTATACCATCGGTAAACATTATACATGAACGTCATCTTATTAAAAGCAGCTTAATCATCGAGAAAAACATTCACATTATGTTATTAGGTAAACACAATCATTCCCAAGATGAAATTTTCATACTTCAAGCCCGTTGAAGAATCGCTTCCATAGAGATTGGCCTGGCCGCTATGTTGTTGTGTCGACGAAAATGGCAAAAGTACAGAAGGAAACCGTTGATACGCCTTATACTAGGTGGCGCGATCGGCATTCAATTACAAGCGAATTGTACATTCTAAAAAAATTTGACCTATATACTAACTTTAAAACACAGGAGGAGATTACACATTCCGCCGGTGGGCCATGGTCTGGCAAGAGATCCAAAATATGTAGATATAAGAAATTTAAACACAAGGAACTTTGCAAAAGGGAGAAAACCACTGAAACAAATTGTACCCAAAAATAAACAAATAAGGAAATCTATCCTATATAGAAAACCCTTTGCATTGAACTCTCTACAGACAATGGCTCATGGGATAGGAGACAAAAAAGGTTTCAAAATATTAGCAAAGAATGACCTGATTTGGCAAGACCAAAACTTTATTGACTGATTTATGTATCTTGACTGTGTATTGATAGGCAAGAAAGCACCTTAATACTATTTAAAAGACATTATATTGAGTTTCATTTGAGAATTGTGAGAGAAAAATAATGAAAGACTGATCTGAGAATACTTAATATGATACAATTTATAGCACTAAATTTTTGTTATTGCCAATGTATATTAAAGGTTAATTCAAACATAACAGTGTACCCATTTCATCAATTACGACTGGGGAATTGTTGACTGTACGTGAATAATGTAAAACCATCAGAGAACATGGAGACCTCCCTTAGTTGGAGAACTGTCATCTGTCAGCGGTAAGATATCGAAAATAAAAGTTTCTAAATCTAAATCTAACTACTTTATTTCCCCTTAAGCCATGGCACTAAGTGTGCTTCCATACCGAGGTGTTCAAGGAGCTGGTACCTGTTCCCCATCAGAAATTCAACGTTGCCAAATCCTTAGCAATACTCCAACTGACCGGACTCCAAGCAATATGCTTTCATATTGCAGGTAAGATTCATCAATATATTTAATATACTATAATGTAAACATGCACCATTTGATGGAGGCTACAAAAACGATGCCTACAGGTTTTAAAGACCTAGAAGACATACACTGTTGAAAGTGATGCCCATTTATATACATCAAATCTACGTGAAATGAAGTTGTGCTTTAAGAAATGTAACTACTTGCGACAAGATTTAGCTTCATTAGAAGACTTTAGATATTTGTATTGAACCACAGATTCATGGGCAGAAGTTTGCGAATTTCAGGAAAGAACTAACCAAATGAAGGGAATTCATTTACATTTACCCAAATTATGCAGTTACACATGTAATGTTACTGATGGGAACTTAATTCGAACAACAACCATATTTTGGTCTGTGGCATGGCATGAGTCTGATGTGTTAAATAGCGTATACACTTACACTTGGTTGGAACCACTATCAAGAGTGGCCAGATGGGACGGTTGAACGGTGACCACCGATGGCCATCTTTGACCGTCGCTGTTTACCGGTATTCACCGGTATTCACTTGCACGTCAAAAAGAGCCCACATGGTCACCGTCGGACAGTCCCCTAGGGACCACCTGACATTTGATTTATTACAGTATGGACATTTCTGGTCATATTTCTACATATATATTAGCAAAGCATCGATCTGCAGACACTACCAAACTCTCCTTGATATTACTAGATATATTAATTTTAAAGATATATTTTGAAACTGTATAGCCGAATACAAAAGTCTGAGGTTACTCAATGAGTAGTTATTTGGATATGGTAGGAGCCGTGTACACATCCAGGCTCATTAATTATTATTGGAGAAACATGTTGTTCAGTGCATAACACTTTCAACTTATGAATAGGGACATTTTACCATCAACCTTTAATCAAATTATTGAAGTTCATTTCGTCATACTATAAAAACAAAGTAAAGTAGATACTTTAGACAACTTTTATTTTTTTATCAGTTCCAATTTCCTTCATTACCAAATATAGAAATGAAGTAAAGAGAATTCACAAAACTCATTACCAACTTCATCATATAATCACAGCAGAATATTGATGAATCCAGTCCTATAAGTCATAATGTGAGTAACTCTTGTATAAACATATACCAGCAGCAGAATATTGATGAATCCAGTCCTATAAGTCAGAATATGAGTAACTCTTGTATAAACACATATAACAGCAGCAGAATATTGATAAATACATTCCTATAAGTCATAGTATGATGTATAAATATATAACAGCAGCAGGATATTGATAAATCCAGCCCTATAAGTCATAATATGAGTAACTCTTGTATAAACACATATAACAGCAGCAGAATATTGATAAACAACCACACATTAGGCGACAGATGAGTGAGTGAGTGAGATTGGTTGCTTTACACCCTTATCAACACATTTAATATGGTTATATCAAGGGCCAGAGAGCTCAGAGGGAGGCTGCAGGTAGGTGGGCACTAGAAAGAGTAAATCTTATGTTGAATAATGCTTCATTTTGTCTTGAAAATCAGAAATGGAAGGCACACCTTTGTCACATGCATCGATACTGCAATCAGTGCTTGCTCCCGTTCCTCTCAAATTAGAAGTGGCCTCATGGGTGGCAAGGCGGCAATCAACTATGCTTGTGATCCAACACGAGTGGCCGGTGAGAAAAATATATTTACATGTTTGTCTTAATTGTGATTTAGTTTAATATTGTACTGACTGAATACTTTTTGGAAAACAACATGCACATTTGATAAAGTTTATATATACTAGATACATAAGAGTATTGGTATGCGTGTACTGTAAAATACATACTGGCAGACACAATTAAACAAATACAGATAAGGTTTATCTCTTTAAAAAAACAGTTCCTTTATGTTTTAGACCCAACAGTAAACAGTGAACAGCACATTTGATACTGTTTATACATATATAGTGACATCTATTTGTGTGCATATACATATGTTGTATACCCCACTGCCACCTGGTGCAGGAGAGGGCCACCACGCTGGTGCCCTGCTGGATGGCAGTCAGTCTGATGCTAACCACTGCCACCAAACAAGGTGTTTTGTCAACTCACCCACTTCTCTTTTCTTTTCCTTTTGAATAAAAGGGAGTTTTGTCTCAACTACTTGTCTGCCTTGTGTTACTACCTAATTTATATCAAAATTTATACCATGATTGAGGGTTGTACACACTGCAAATGAGTGGATACATGCCATTGTATTTTGTTGAATGGATCCATGTGCGAAAAAATGACCCTTTTTTAGCCTAAGTTGATGTTGATGTTAGGCTCGCTTGTGATGTCACGCCCATTTGTGACGTCATATGCTGTCCATGCCATCATTGATTAGCCAATCAGTTATATGCTTGTCTAGCACTTTAGTATAAAAAAATCAATATGGCGGATCACTGGAGTGAAGCGAGGTAAATAAATAGTGTGTTTATTCATTTATTTACAATATGAATGAAATTGTGGTATAAAAATAGGATGTAACTTGGTTAGTTTCTGACTTACTGTACACGTTGCCCACTCGGTTTTTTCAACCAGGGATATCTTTCAATCTAAAAAATTAAGGATAAGCTTTTGCTCTTTTTATTATTATTATAAAACCTTTATTCAATAAAACATGTTACATTTCTGCTTATGTCATACTGAAGCAGAATGTTCCCTCTCTATGTATAATTACGCTGAGGTCTTCCAGGTTTCCCTTCAGAAATGATATAGAAAGACAAGTAAGATATAAGTCAAAGACACAATTACATGCAGTTCATATTAATAACACTATGAGTATAGATTTGACTCGCTTTAAATTGATAGGATGCGATTGACAGTTATGGCAGTGTCCTATTGTCCGAGAGTTTGTGTTTTTTGCCATTAATTAGTATATCCCTCTAAAGTCAATGTAGTTCTATAATGTCGCATCTTGTTTTACGAGTCCAGGCGTTTTGACTTGGTCCGTTCCGTGTAAGAAGTAAAATAGTAACCCATGTGGTCGAAATTATAGCAGTTCATCATGCTGTAAGTACATCTAAAATGATTTCGGTTTGGGACATTAATCCCATAATATCACTTCCTATATATTTTAGAAACTTTAATGAATATTTTGTCCGACATTCAGAGTACTCACAGCTCAGCCAATGCGTTGATAGCATTAGAAGTGGGACAGCTCTCCAGGGGTGCAGTAGTGAATTTACCAACCGCCTCACTGCCAATAATGTATGCAGGTAGGTACATGCAACACCTTAACCAATTCTTTGTTACAATGTGCTGGTTAGGACACTTATCATTGCAAATGACCCCATGGATGTTTTAAACTGATCGAGAGTCAGCCAGAAAGTTGTGACAAACTCTGAAGTGGCAAGTCAAGTTTTCCCTTCTGTGAAGATCACCTTTGACTTCAGCATCATATGTGATGTGTTTCAGGAAAATGAGTCACAAGTTGCAAAATTCATAGTTTTAAAAGTCATTTATTCACATAATCTCCTTTTTGGAATATTTTCATTCTTGGAGTATCTAGTCAGATAGGTCTTATGAATACATGGACCAAATTTAAGGATAGTGTATCAGATATATTCAAGCATTTCTGAGATCATACTTTTTACTCCATGGTGAAGTGTGTATCACATTACATTTGTATGTAGAAGCGTGTGGTACATAGCGTGTGGTACATTGTTTTGTACCACATGGGTGGGGCCTATATATATATATATATCGATGTGCAAAATAAACTCATTTGATTGGTTCCTGTCTACCTGAACATATTAAGGCCACACCCCCTAACAACAGTAGGCTAATGATTCCTAAGATTCGCCATTCCACGCGGGAAAAAGTGTTGTCAAAGACTCTCACTAGCGGTTACTAACGTTGGATCAATAGGAAGACGTTATGACACACACTATTGCGTTGTGGCCATCAGTCATAGAAGAATGACCAAAACTTTGTAAGTGAATAAAGGACTTTTTGTTGTAATTCACAAATAATTTAACACCACCATGGAGTAAAAATAGCACCACATCTCGTAGGTGGTCTGGCATAAAGGATCACATTGACCCTCAACGATTCTTTTCGAAATAACACCTTCACCTACAGCTCATGTGCCATGTGAATAGAAACGTCTCGGGTCAATGTGATCCTTTAGGCAAGACCCCCTACTAATGCGGTACTATCATAGGAATACATTTATCTACTTTACTAGTAATTATTTACCAAAAAATATTGAAAACTTTTTTTCAGAAATAGAAATATCAAACTTAAAATATGGAAATACTTATTTAATGTCCTTAATGTTTACCACCATTGGAATCGGCTTGATCTCCTCTTTTTCAAATATAATGGTATCTCAAAATCTATGTTTTGCGACTTATGACTCATTTTTCCTGAAACACATCACAAATGTGACTGGATATTGGGTCAGCACAATGGTCCTGCTATTAACTTCTCAATAGTCCCATCTTCATTTATTCCTCCTGCTGCTATAATATCTCTGATGAATTTATTATAAATTTGTGAGGATTGAACTGTACATCAATGTCTTCCTTAGATGTGCATCCTCCGTTTTTTCTTTTTCATTTATTTAGCAAATAAAGATATTTTTTTACCATCAGATTAGGTAGGAGCATACTCTTTATATCTCAGAGTTTAAGAGGGAGTGTAACCTTTTTTGAAGTCTTTTACAGGCTGATGAATAAAAAATATCACCGCTTTCAATTACTGGTATGATAAGCATCTTAACTAGATCAGTTTTCACCTTTTTACTTTACTTTCACCTTTTTACTTAGTATATAACTTGATTTTATTAATGAATTTACCTTCCATTTTACTCTGTTTATAACAGAGTTCAGATGATCATTAAAAGATAGTCTTTCATCAATGGTTAGACCAAGGTATTTATATTGGCTAACTTGGGTCAAGATCTCTTTTCAAGCAGGAGAGTATGGGTGATTTTTTCATTTGATTTTTTTCTGCCTTTATTAAACTGGATGTATTGGGTTTCAGAGGCATTTTTCATTAATGTTTGTATTTACCTTTAAACCCATCAGGTATAATTAAGTACAGGGACAATCTAAAGTACAAAAGTTGGTTCTTAATGTTGAATGAAGTTATTTATTATTACTATTGCAGCTCCTTGAGTGTGTACCGGTCCTGTATTGATAGAAAGATGACAAGTATCTGCAGTGTAAGAGCTGCCAGGTTCATGCAGGGACTTCTCACTCATGTTTTGGAATTAACTTTAGCTGAACAAGGCACAAAACTCAACGACGTTTGCCCTGGCTCTGGTAAGTTTTTCTTACGTTTCTCTCAACCTTGGTCATCAATTTTTCAGTTCTTACACTAGATTCCTGATCAATTCTCAATGGATTCACACTTTAGATTCATCAGGCTTGTGAAAAACTGTCCTTATTTTATTGAAAGTTAGGAAATTTTGAAAGTTTTCTGCAGAATCTTGTATATTTAAGACATATTAGTAAGAACCAAATTTATAAAGGAATATTGTTGCTCAAATTTATGCATACCTAGAGAAAATAATATTTATATAAAAATTATATGCATAATAAGACTGATCACGATTCCATTCAACTATACTTACATGTTGAAGATTGTGGTTGGTTATTTTACTGCTAGGGGATGTTTGGTTACTCTGGGTCAGCTCGTCCCATACTTGCTCTAAGTTAGGGTCAATAGCATAGTGCATTCCTCTGGTCAGCTAAGAAAGGAGTTGCACGGCAGCCAATGCAGAGGAGATAAGAAGTGATATTGTAAAAATGTCTCATTCAATGTGCTTGGTTTAATACAATTTTTGTTCTCTTTCATGTTAGCTGCACCTGGCCCAGGTAAGAAAAATTACTGCCATTACCATAATTGATTACTTAAATATATCTATAAAATTTAAGACATAATATAAACCAAGATATCTATCAATATTTGAATATAACATATCAAAGGTGCATTCACAGTTCTTTTCGATGAAATATATCATTTTTTCTACATTACTTTGTGTACAGTGTATCTGGAAAATGTCTTTGCTGATATTTAAAAGATTTTGTCCACTTCTTCAGAGAAATTGATGAAATAATATATTATGTGCTTTTTAGATATTAATATGTTTAATATATGTGTAGCCAACGCCAGCTAGGCAGAGCACATTAAAATAACAATTTAGAGACAGATAAAGTTTTTTTTCAGGTGGTTAACAAGCTATGTAACAATAGTAATGCTTGTTGGGTACTATAGTCGTAATCTGTATGGTATATAATATAACAGACTTTTCCTCTTTTTTTTCACATATTACCCAAAATACATTACTAAGACACTTTTTCCTATCACCAACCAGATATTCCTATTTCTGGGACAAATAGTATCATGGCACTGACTATTTCTTCCATTACCAATCACCACAAAGCGATTACAAGGAGTCTCTTTCTTATTACCACTCCCCTATTACCTATGATCTGTGTCATCGGCTGTTATGACAGATCTCAGCTGCTCTTTTTCAACTATTACCATTAGGATTGGTTCCTTTTTTGCCTCTTTCCTAATCCCAATGGATAGACTTGCACACCTTGTTTATTTTCATAATCAAAATATATCAATATATATACAAAGAAATGCAATTTATCCACACACTACCAAAATTTCTTGGGCATTACTTACAAAACCATTGTTAAACTAAATGCCAGGATTCCCTATATATTTCCTATTGAATAATAACAATCTGTTTAAATTTCTATGTAAATCTCCTAATTCTCCAGCTCTTTTTCCTACTTATAATGTCTTCATTGTATTCTTCTATTTTTCACCTTTTTAAATATTTTAAAACTATTATGTTGCAGTTGGGATACAACAGTCTGTCATGATATTCTGCCTTGGGGTGGCATTCCTGGCATATTTCTGGAGAGAATAAGGGCCCGGTCTGGATACCCTCAACTGACGATATGGACACTTCTTCCTAGAGCCAAACATTCGGGAAGTCAAGTACATCATGTCATCCATATAATTTGAATATCAAACGTATACAATAATCTGGAAGGTTCTGATTCTAGACAAGATATTACCCCACCACCCATTGATGCTTTCCAAAGCCTTTCCGAAAATTGAAGATTTTTTACCATTAATTTCTACCCTTGATTTATTTCATTTTTATTCTTTGTAATGAGGTTGAAATCACACATATATTATATATAGTTATATATCAACAGATGTAGAAATTTGTTTCTCACAACTTTAGAGATTAAAACTAGCTTTCGTCAAATTCTAGCTTTAGAGAACTTGTAAAATTGGTTCAACTGTAATCAACCTTAAATGTTTGCATATTTTTTAAAAATATTTGCATATTAATGTAGACAAGCGGTCATAGCGGAATTTCAAGGGTCTGTGGCCAATTGCCACAAAAATAATGAGACTAATTTGATTAGATTTGTTATATGTGTTTTTTTATGATTATTAATTATTTTAGATCACAATCTTTTAGTTTCAGTACTCTTCTAAATGCCTGGTTTGTAGCAGGTCTAGCATATAGTTATTTTCACCATTAACAACCAAATTGCTTGATAGGTAATCTAGCCTACACTTGCCTTATAACTGTATGTACTAACACCCTGGGGCATGTTCTTACATGCAGTATATTTGCATTGCCATTGGGGCACATTCTAACAGCTGTTATGAGATGTGTTAGCGTAGAACCAATTTTATGGCGAATCGTTTGCAATGTTTTAGAATTAAGCATCAATTTTGTAAACAAAATGCGTTTAAGAAGCCGGGAGTGAAGGTTCCAACCAATGGTGACAGTGGTGGCGCCCCCTCTTGTGGGACTTAGATATAGAACAGATGTTAAGACTTGCCCCATGTTAGAACTTGCCCCGGTCTCCCCTAAACTGGCCTCATAACTGGGATGGTCATATCTATGCATCAATATCAGGATTCAAGAATAAAATATTATATTCAAATTTGCCTTTAACTTCTCACATATTCATAACTATTTGTCAAAAGCAGTTTCTTGTTTGCTTTGTTTTTTATGATTTTATTTTAGATTATGATTTTTTTTTTTAAAACATATTTTTATTTCGATACACAATTCTACATAAGTAGTACGTTTCAAGATATCGAACATAGGCCGTTAAATTGCCACCATGTTCGACGGGGATCAGGTTATAGGCCTAGAAATCACAATTACTAGTTTCTTATTTAATTGATCTTTAATGTAATAAGAGTTTGTTAGTATGTTTGTTAGTATGTTTGTTAGTATGTAGTATGCTTCTGAGTATCTACCTCCCTCTTTTTCTCTCTAACACACAGAATAAAGGTGTTTAACCATCATCATTATCTTTGAGTTATTTATAAGTGAGTTGGTGAATATAGATGCCTGAGGATGCCACAAGGTGGTAGCACCAATCATTAACAAGAAGTAATATAGCTAGATAAATAATAAAATATATATTAAAATAGAACTAAACGATAGCTGCATATTGGACAATGTATTCAAAAAGCCTGATACGCCACAAGACACCAAACGGGCAGCAATAGTTCTGCTAAGTGACAACTCTTCCCATTAGCAACCCAGTAAACCTTGGATCCTCCATGTGCTCTGTTGTTCTTATCTTTCTTACCTGGAGATTTTTTTGAACGGATGTTATTTCGTTACAAATTTCACATGAGTGATACTTTTCATTGTACAAAAACAAACTAAATTAAGATACTAATCTAACATATAAAGCTCAAGAAGGGTTTTTTGTTACGCATGTTCTGGGAATCTGTGATCTCCCCACCAGTTTTTCTGGTCTCTGCAGGTCCATAGATCCTGTCTGGAGGACATTATATGTGATTTGTGAAGGTATCTTGGGTTAACATGTGATTTTGAAGCCTTTTTAAAATTGGGATCTCCACTCTCTATTTATAGCCTGGGAAAGCCCCTGTGAGACTACGTCATTTGCCACTACATGTAGAGGAGTGGGAGAATGAAGAAGAGGGGTTGGAGAGGGTGGGGGTATTGGAGAGGGGGAGGGGAGGAACAGGTTGTAGGAAGGTAGAATGAAGAAAAGGGAGAGGGTGGGGAAATAGGAGAGGGGGGGGGGGAGAAGAGGGGAGGGGGAAGGAGAGAGGGGAGGGAGAGAAAGCGAGGAGGGGGAGCATGAGGAAGAAGGGAGGGAAAATAGGGAGAGGGGGAAATGTGGGTAAAGAGGGGGACTTTGCTAGTGTTATATTAAGATGAGAACAAAGAACAAAGCGCATGGTAATAGTCTGAGTGGGGTCAACACACAACCACTAGAAGTAAAAGGAAGTGCTACAGCATTTTACATAGGCAAAGGTGCAATGGAGACTACCAACTCAACAAATAGCTTACGTTAAGTTTTCTGCCGAATAAAAAAAGCAAAAATAACAATTTCGCAAAGAATCAAACCACAATTTCGTTATTGTGATGTGGATCAAGTAGGATTAATCGGGATAACATGCTCAACGTCCGCCTATTCAACACACTCCTGGAGTAGTCAAGTTTCTGGTCTCAGATATATATATATTATTTTATACTTTTATTCAAGTTGATCAGTACAGTAACATGAAATGGACAGGAGCCTCTGCAAACAGGTCTTCCTGGTCCGCCCATCAGATATACAGGTCTACTCCAATGTCCAGAATAACAAAATAAAATACAAAGCATCACTTCTGGATACATTAGTCATCAATAGCTGTGCAGCTGAATTATCTCTGGTACTGTTTTATGATGAAGGAGAGATAGCAAGATTTATTTGGAACCTCTGTGAATGGTGGTCAAATGTTACAAAGAAT